>JAWPHD010000185.1:0-370000 GCA_037043455.1 Cyrtodaria siliqua
CATTACTAATATTTAAGGCATATCTCTCACTGGATTAGCTGCTTTTATGTTGTAACATAATCTCAATTAACTGCCTAGGTGAGTGTTATTATAGGTCAATCTCATTAAAATAAATCATAACCTAATTACTCTTTGATATTCTCCGCTATAGGATCTGACAACGCTACCTTGTAGGTCACGTCAGACAGACCTTTCAACTAATCAATATTCATGAGAACTTCAACTAAATTCAACTAATGAAATCGCGCGTTTCATACGCACTTCAGATGACTTTCGAGTCCACTGAACAAACCAAAACCCACATAAAACACATATATAGATCTACATCCGAATAAATATAAAGTATTCGTGCGTTATTGCTGTGGATTGCACCATAAATTCAAATAAATGCCGTAAATGACATGTTTTATATCAAGATACGAAGAAAATCATGGGCGCGTGTGTTTTGAAAATATATATATTCCACCGAAATGATAACGACATTAAAACTGTAAATAGTAAGTCATAGTACATCTGGCCCGCTTAGCTCAGTTGATAGCGAACTCGACTGTGTGTCATTTTAGTGTGGGTTCAATACCACGAATCGGTAATTTATTTGTACCGCTATTAAATTCCGTCAAACAATCTTTTCTTTACTTTTTTGTTCAGTAAATATTCAATACTGGTTGGTGTATTATGTTTGTCAACGCAATTATTTTGTGTTTTATAAGCTAAAAGTTACGGACATCGTCTCTTTCAATACCGAGCGTAGACTGCGCAGTGAAGCAGTCTATACCGAGCAATTTTGTAGGCTAATCTTACGTGTCAATCTGATGTGACCTCAAATGGAGTGATATCAGATCCTTGTAGTGTAGAGTATCGTAGCGTGATAAAGGGTCTGATTTTAATGAGATTGAGTATAGCCTGGCGTTATGCTAAGAAGTCACAATTGTATAAGTTAAGTCATGCTATGTGGCGAGTGTACTTCCTTGGTTCGATGTTGATAATGCTATGTGGCCAGTCTACTTCCTTGGTTCGACGTTGATAATGCTATGTGGCCAGTCTACTTCCTCGGTTCGACGTTGATAATGCTATGTGGCCGGACTACTTCCTTGGTTCGACGTTGATAATGCTATGTGGCCGGTCTACTTCCTTGGTTCGACGTTGATAATGCTATGTGGCCGGTCTACTTCCTTGGTTCGACGTTGATAATGCTATGTGGCCAGTCTACTTCCTTGGTTCGACGTTGATAATGCTATGTGGCCGGTCTACTTCCTTGGTTCGACGTTGATAATGCTGTCAAGATTCTAGATAAAAATCCTCAAAAATAGAATGTCCACTCCATTATAATTTTGTTTTAAATGTTATCAGACGAGTATCTAGTGTAGTGAGTGTCTAGCTGATACAGTCTACCTCTCTTAACGGTTATATCATCATTATTCTTATTAAAGAAATCAAGGATACACAATATTTACATATGCAAAAGGGTCACAAGCCTATTTTTTGTCTAAACTGTCGGCGTCCCGTTAGTTTTTCTACACAATCTGCATATTAAATTTGCAAATCGCTATTAGTAATTATTTCATAAGTTCAAAGCAGTTTTTGCTGAATATTACTAATTGTTGATCATAGTGCAGCAATAATATAGAGCATTATATTAGAATAACAAAGAAAAAATGAAAACTCAAAATTGTATTACCTTATTTAAATATATGCAAGCAGGTATAAAGTCAAACGGATACTGGATTAATAAATCGAGGTATAAAGTCAAACGGAAACTGGATTAATAAATCGAGGTTTAAAGTCAAACGGAAACTGGATTAATAAATCGAGGTATAAAGTCAAACGAAAACTGGATTAATAAATCGAGGTATAAAGTCAAACGAAAACTGGATTAATAAATCGAGGTATAAAGTCAAACGGAAACTGGATTAATAAATCGAGGTATAAAGTCAAACGAAAACTGGATTAATAAATCGAGGTATAAAGTCAAACAAAAACTGGATTAATAAATCGAGGTATAAAATCAAACGGAAACTGGATTAATAAATCGAGGTATAAAGTCAAACGGAAACTGGATTAATAAATCGAGGTGCTAATTTTAATTTTTGATAAATATTTCAATATTGCCGTATGTCCTTTATGTCCTTTATGTCCTGTATGTCCTTTATGTCCTTTATGTCCTTTATGTTCTTTATGTCCTTTATGTCCTTTATGTCCTTTATATCCTTTATGTCCTTTATGTCCTTTATGTCCTTTATGTCCTTTATGTCCTTTATGTCCTTTATGTCCTTTATATCCTTTATTTCCTTTATGTCCTTTATGTCCTTTATGTCCTTTATATCTTTTATGTCCTTTATGTCCTTTATGTCCTTTATATCCTTTATGTCCCTTATGTCCTTTATATCCTTTATGTCCTTTATGTCCTTTATGTCCTTTATGTCCTTTATGTCCTTTATATCCTTAATGTCCTTTATGTCCTTTATGTCCTTTATGTCCTTTATGTCCTTTATGTCCTTTATATCCTTTATGTCCTTTATGTCCTTTATGTCCTTTATGTCCTTTATATCCTTTATGTCCTTTATGTCCTTTATATCCTTTATATCCTTTATGTCCTTTATGTCCGTTATGTCCTTTATATCCTTTATATCCTTTATATCCTTTATGTCCTTTATGTCCTTTATGTCCTTTATATCCTTTATGCCCTTTATGTCCTTTATGTTCTTTATGTCCTTTATGTCCTTTATATCCTTTATGTCCTTTATGTCCTTTATGTCCTTTATATCCTTTATGTCCTTTATGTCCTTTATGTCCTTTATGTCCTTTATGTCCTTTATATCCTTTATGTCCTTTATGTCCTTTATGTCCTTTATGTCCTTTATATCCTTTATATCCTTTATGTCCTTTATGTCCTTTATATCCTTTATGTCCTTTATATCCTTTATGTCCTTTATGTCCTTTATGTCCTTTATGTCCTTTATGTCCTTTATGTCCTTTAAGAAACACAACATAGTTATTAAAAAAAAAAAACAAGATTATAAATCCATAATATTTGAGTTTAAACAAACTTAGCATTGAATATTTATCTATAGAAGTCAGAATTAAAAGAAATGTATTGAAACAACCATTGGCATGGTGGAACTTAAGCCACTAGAAGAAATTCCTTTTTCAAGATGAACATATATTAGTGATACAACCTCGACTCCCTTAAAACTTAAACTTTTCAAATACAGGTGATAAGGGAGAGCCAGGGCTGAAGGGAGATCAAGGACTCCCGGGGCTATCTGTAACGGGACCTCCAGGCGTCCCAGGATCGGATGGTACAGATGGTAAGTTGCATAGACAACCATTGGCTTGACGCAGTAGTAAGTAACCATCAAACCCTATCACGTGCTAGAAACGAAACCCAACTGTTAGACAAATCGAGTTTTATACCGAATAGTCATTTATTTTTATGGCATAATATCCCAACATTTAGCTCAGTTCGTTTTCAGTCACTTGCTTTAATTACATGTCTTTCCTATTCTAGTTCATGTTCCATGCTCAACTTTGTTGGCTATTGTGTTACCTGTCTTGCTTTGGTTTAAGGGGCTAAGGGTGACACGGGTATTCAAGGGCCTACGGGAGCTAAAGGAGACGTAGGAGCTCTGGGATTAACTGGACTCAAAGGAGAACCGGGTGTCATTGGTGTGCCCGGTGTAATGGTCATTCAAGGTAGGTTCATATGTTCATGAAACAGAATGTAGAATATTCTACGAATTAGTTAATAGTAAGTGTCATACAAACAGCATCGAATACTAAAAAAGTGCACAAGGCAGTTAGTAAACTGAAAAAAAAGACTACAAAAAAAAAGAAAAAAAAAAAAAGAAGTTCACCAAATTCAGTGATTGAATGACAACGCTACGTAAGACGCAATTGGTGTAAGGAACAATCACTGTTGAAGGTCGATTCCGGACAGCAAACATTAAATAATAGAACAGTAAGTTAACCCTATCGACTTATCTTAATTCGGATATCTCTCAAATGCCGGAGAAAAGGGATCGACCAATTCATATATCGCACGGCTGTTTACTGTTATCGCATATTACTGCAATTTTAGCTCAATTCCTTTTTTGATTGCTTGCTACCTATACACTGTCAGGTTCATGTTGCATGTTCAACTCTGTTGGCTATTGTGTTATCAGTCTTGCTTTGCTTTAAGGCGCTAAGAGTGACACGGGTATTCAAGGGCCACTGGGAGCTAAAGGAGAAGTGGGAGTTCAGGGATTGACCGCACTCAAAGGAGAACTGCGTGTCGCGGGTGCTCCCGGAGTAATGAGCATTCAAGGTATGTTCATATCTCATAAAGCAGAAAGTATACAATTATACGAATTAATTAAAAGTAAGAATTTAGTGTTGTTGGAATCAAAACTGCAGCAAATACTTTAAAAAACACAACACAATTAAACCACGAAAAACAATCGTCAAAACAACAAAACATGTTCACCAAATTCAATGAAAATGTTACATATGGCGCAGCTGATGTAAGGGTTGCATTGGAGCGATCGATGTTGAAGTACGGTTCCGGATAGCGAATATTAAGGAACATAATTCTAAATTCACCTTATCGACTGTCAGTAATTTGGATAATTCAAATGCAGGAGAAAGGGACAACAAGGGCAGAAGGGAGAACAAGGGCTTACAGGGATACCCGGAATAGTGTCTAAAGGTGAGCCAGGAATAACAGGACAAACTGATAAGTTATTTAATCCTTACAAAGCAAAATGTTACACCGTAAACTTACACACAAGAAGTCGGATGAATAAGTTAGGAAAACAGTCATATAAAAACCACGGCATCAACCATAAGGTCCGCACAGCACCACAAAGAGCAAATTAAGTATACAATGAAAACGACAATACACAATACAAAGAGGGGTAAAGACAGGATTGCCGACTCAGTACTCCAGATAGACCGCTTATCCACGCACAAAGTGCACATTTTATTTTAATTCATCCCGCACAATGTACGGAAGTAGTTTTCCTGGAGCGCTATTCTTTTGAAAGCGATGCGTAATTTAGTAGCTTCTTTTTGCCAATCGAAGTTTTCGTAGCGCGTAGTATACTTTCACTGGACAATTGTAATGTTTTTATATAGTAGCGGCGACAACAGTTATTTATAGTTTTCTTCCTTTGGTTCTGGCTTATAAGCCAGATGTATTTGTAGACAGACTATAATAAAGATATTGAACGAAACTGCATTATGTTGTGGTGTTTAAACAAAAGATGGCTAAGGTTAAATTGCTGGGGTACGATGGTACTGAAACGATAAGCCTGGTAGTCAGTTATGTTTGTTTGAATGACTACTGTATTCAAATACTTTAAAATTATACGGAGCGCTGTAGCCGAAACGGTCAGTAGGCAATATGGCCCACTGGTTAGCCTAATAAAGCATTATGTTAGTTACATCGAAAACAAATAAGTATGTCACTGACGGTGTTTTGGTGAATCCACACAACACAGCTATATAGAAAGCAACCTACTAGACAGTCGATCTAGCGGACACCACTGTATCATCACAGGAACCAGGAGTCGACTGAGATTGCCAAATTACTACAGGTTCGTTGACTGACGATACATGTAAGAGAGCACCATGCTGTTCAATCTGGGACAGTATGTTTGTGGTTTTACTGTCAGTGATTTTGTTTTGCAGCGATGTTGTTGCGGAACCGTAACATGCAATTTGAAACCGTAAAACAAACAACATACCGTGCACGATTGAATTATTCAATTATTATGCAGATCAATGTAAATTCTAGAAATATAAGTTAAAATCATGCATACACAATTATATTTCCATGTCAATTGTAATTCGCGAACGCCCCAATCCAATGGTGTGGTTTGTACGTTGTCACGTCAAGATGTATCTGGAGTTTTACGTTTGCAAACTGAACCGCTTACCAGTGGAATAACACACTAACATTGTGTTGCATTAGTATGTGTGAGTGTTGTTCTAACACTAGTGATGGTTTAGCTGTTATATGTGTCTGTTTTGCCTCGCTTTAAGGATCTAAAGGCGAAATGGGTATTCAAGGACCGCAGGGAGTAAAAGGTGATACTGGAGCTCCGGGACTTACCGGGGTTAAAGGAGATATGGGAAGCCAGGGTTTGCCTGGACAGAATGGTGCACAAGGTACGTTCATTTTCATTGCTTTGTTTCGCTTTACGCTCAACGTTACGATGAAAACTGTCTACAACCTACTTGACATGTAAGTAATTGTGCATGTTTTAAATGGATGTCTATTCTGCAAGTATCGAGAAATGCTTCTAGTGGAGCTGCGTTATCATTAGCTAATTAGAAAACCTTGCTTATTTGTTGTAATAATAAAAGTAAACATATGATTTTGTTTATCAATTACTTAGCGCCATATTTATCAGATCGATCATTATTTAACGACATATCATAATATACTACTTTTACAACTTAATATATAGCGCGAGCCTTATCTTACCGTCCTACCGTCACGGTACTACTTTATATCGCGTGAGTATTTTCAACCGACTTACCGTCACAGTATTGCTTTACATAGCGCGAGCATTAACGTACCGACCTACCGTTACAGTTCTACTTTATATAGCTAGAGCGTTATCCTAACCTCCTGCCCATGTTTCTCCTCAGTGAGTTTGTTGTTTCCTCTAGGTGCGATTGGTCCAAAGGGCGATAAAGGCGAGGCAGCCGACTATTTATAGCGCCAACTCCAGGACCAGCATGCTGCACAACTTTAAGTAAGTATCATGTTGATCCATGTTCCACCTTTTTGCGAGAGAGCAAATCAACACTGCTTTTCATTTTCTTCAGATGTTCATACATTTGGTATTTCGACACATACTATTAGTTCTTTTAAATTCAGAGAATTCAGATAACCGTGTTGGTTACACGGACGCACACAGCAGATTGTCCTCTGCATATAACTATTGGTTACACGGACACACAGCAGGTTGTCCTCGACGGTGTTGCTTCTGGCTCATATGAAACAATTTGTTTTGACCTATTCAAATAGTTTAAATAATGCCTGCACATTTGCAAATTAATGTAGAAAAATAACGGGATGTTGCGTGTTAAAATATGAAGACTGCCTTTTGTCCCTTTAAACGTTAGAAAATACAACAACCAACAACTGAGAGTACCAATGCCTTCCTGAACTGCGACCTTTTTGTGTACTAATATTACTATTTGTATACTTTAAGCTGTACCTGAGTTTGCCAATCAGCTGGAAGAAATACGCGTAACTGAGGAAACTGACGTTACACTGAACTGCGACCCATCGGGGTACCCGATCCCCAGTATCAATTGGACACCACAATTAGGGTCTCTCGATCAGGCTCGCACAACCATCAGGCCTAACAGTGTCACGATTAGTAACGCAGGTGTAACTGATTCCAACACATACACGTGCACTGCTAAAAGTGTACTTGGTGACTCACAGAAACCGTTCAATGTGATCGTCTATCGTAAGTATAACCTGTATTTGATATATATTCTGTTTTATATTATGTATTCTGTCTGTCGACCGCTCTGACTGTCTGTCCATTGTAAGTAGTGTTGTAACGATTCCTTTAAAATGGAACAAACATGACCACCATCAAGTGAAGGATTTCCCTATATAAATCGAGCCCGGCAGTTAAATAATCTATTTATTACATTTCAAATCGCTTTGTGTATAATTTTAACCTAAAATATTTGTTTTATTGAACGTTAAGGGTGGATAGAATCTGCGTCAACAACACTTTATTGACGGCATATTTCAACATCACAGTTATTTTTGTGTTCGGAGTTAATATTTAGAGAATGTGAATATTCTTTAACTGAAAAATCCCAATCTTTCAGACGTAGAAATGTAATAAAAACATTTCACTTCTAACATTTTCAGTTTTCGAAATTTCACAATTTATTAACTCCAACATGTTTATAACTTCTAATATTTTAAGAAATACTTTTTTCAGGTGTACCTGTGGGAATTGTCAGGTGATGGCCACTAATCGCGAGTGCTGTTGCTGTCGGGAAAATGAGAGGATAGAAGCTTGTATGGAAGAGTTTGAGGTGTAAACCGACTGTCGTCTGACATGCATAACAGAACATCCGGGGTTTCTATCTGGGTGTTTGGACGACTACACGTTGGACATTGCGTACCTTGCGTACAAGCAGGATCATGGTGGAAGGCCAGTTTATGATGCAAACCAGTAAGTTTTAATATAAGTCTATGTATGTTTATCAATCATTTTCAAAATATGGGAAAAGTGTTATATATATTACTTTTTAATTACTTATTGGATTTGTTAATGCAGATACATACATGTATGTGGTTCATTGCGCTATTAATTCAGTCCAGCTCGGCTGAAAGATGTATGTATGGGTTTTATGTTGCATCAGCATCTTCCAGTCGCTTGTTTACTTTTAGCGGTGAGCTCAATGCTCAATTTTATATACTATTAGTATTATCAATCTGGAATACCAGTCGACACATGATACCTAGTCACAATATAATAATATCAGGCCAAACAGTAATACATCTTTGGCATGACCCAGTTGAATCTGCACACACAGCACACCAGAATAAATGACTGAGATTATATTTAAGTCCACTTTGTAAATTATACATACAATAAATATCAACGTTGGTGCTGAATTTAGCAAGTGGACATGTACATGCTGGTAATTTGATAAATGAATCTTAGCAATATATTTCACGTGTATCTTTTTTTTCTACAGGCGATACAGATACACAGCGTACCGACAGCTAGTTAGATGGTGCTGGGGTTATCTCGGGAAAGAAATTCGGGTTGTGCTACCAGCATGTGCTGTTGTAAGAATAAGAACAGAGTATCCGTCAGACAACTACGAAGGTTTTCATTTTGCCGGATAAACATTAATTATATATTTCATTTGAATGCATTATGACTGAGTGTATGTATTTTTTTTGTTACACAATTTGTTTATGTTATGTGTATTTGATTATGTTCATTGTTTTCCTGTCTGTGTTTTAATGAAAGAATGCACATGTTTATCAGTCGAAGAGTGATTGCATTATTTGTTTTCCTTCATTTGTTTATATTGTAAATGCACATAATGTACTTCTGCATATATTCATAACAGGAAAATATAATTAAATAAAAATTATAACAATTTCCTTAATTTGTTTGATTGCTCCTTTCATTAGTTCTTTGTGCACTTATTCTTTAATGTGTATGGGTAACACTTATTAGTTTGTGCGACTCATACTACATAGATAATGAAAATGTTAACGAGCGTCCTTAAAATCCAAGGTGATTGTCACTTTAAAAGGCTTGTAAAGGTGTGATGCGATGTATGTTTTTGCTTCACTTGTTTCAAATATGCCTGGAGTCCATATACACAAATGCTTCTCAATTAGAGTGCATATACCATGTATACCCTTTTACAGTTCAAATAAAATAATATTGTATATCGTCTATAATATGAGTACATTCATTTTTTCAAGCCACTGATGCATGGGCAATCTTGAATTGAAATTTCATTATGACAACTTCCAGCCCAGTTTCAAAAGAGTACATCAGAAGTTTGAAAGTATTGGCACACAGTTTACCTTTTTAAAAGTCTTTCATCAAAGATGGAGGGTGGTGGCCATCTTGGAAATTTCAAATTATCTTTTTTGTCCGGTGTTTTTATTTAGGATGAATTACAGGTTGTGCCTATTGCTAAAGGAGAATGTCCCATATTGACACATAAAAGAGGAAAGAACAAAACAAAATTCATAAAAGTCTTTTTAGATTATTTAATCAACAAGAATGTCACTTAACCTAATAAACAGACTTTGTATATATGGCAACAATATTTAAAAATAATCACATATTATTCTAAGTGTAACAAAATACATGAACACCGGTATCCTCCCTTTAAAGGGACACATGGCAATCTTGATTTATTTTCACCCAAAATTAATTAGAAACAGTTCTTTCCATACTGTGCTTGCACGATAGAGGTCATGTAAGAGCATTTGATAGAATTTCAAAACTATGGATTTCTCTGTAATTTAATTTACTTTTTTCAATATCTATATTATTCAAAATGTTCAAACACTATATACTACACATTATAGCCGCTTATTGAATATGCTTGATCTTGAGAGGGGGATAAAAACATGTAGATCTATTTGTTAGTTTTTCTCAACACTTCTCAAATCTATGCTAGCTGTATATATAAAAAAAACATTAATAGAAGAGCTTCAACACTGAATTATGGTTATTAGAAACAAAATAAAATGGAGTCATTTTGCCTTGTTTAGTGTGATTTAAAAATTAGAACTTACAAGATATACATGTGTCCCTTTAATAATATATAGAGGATCTTAAACGAGTTCCCATTTCATATAAGATTTATCAAACTAGTTATGAATTATTTTAATTTTTGTGTGTCATCAAAAGGCTCGTTAAAATTAAAAATAATTCATAACGAGTTTCATAAATCTTATGTTGAATGGGAACGAGTTTAAGATCCTTTTTAATACATAACATTGCAATCAAATTAGTAAACATTAATTCAGATGGACATAAAACCGCCACGACGTCAGACACACTTTAGCGCCAAAACGTCATAAAATATGTCACGTTGAAACGCCACGTCTCACACATAACGTTGCGTATAAAAGAGTTCGTGTTTTACCTCTTTAAAAAATAGCAGTTTACGCCAACTTTTTAACAAACCAACAACAATGTTTTGTATAACTTGCATTATTTGTATAGGCTGTCACAAATAATAAGTTTATGACTCAGATCTGGGTGAATTAGTAATAAATAAAATAGTTTCAGTTAATAAACTTGCATAGTGTTACAGGTTTAACTCAACCAATCGAAATCGTTCCAGGTTGTATTACACGTGTGTCATACGATAGAATATTAAATGGGTGTTCGACATTACTAACAAGACACGTTATGTGATAAAAAGTGATGTTTGTCGGATATATTTGATCATTTATACATTTGAACAAATCATAAAAATTCAGAGGTTAAAGTTTCATTAAACAAAACAAGAATGACATATTTATACATGTTATAAACTTGTGACCAGGACTTAAATTCATCCAATCGTTAAGCACAATAATCAGACTCAATTTTTGAAAACACTATCAACACAATAGTTTGGGTTAGAATTGTGATTTTGAGACCTTTTCTTTGAAAATATCTTTAAAATAACTTGTTTCTATCAGTAAATATAGTAATTTGCTTGTAACTTTTTTTTATTTGGAATTTAAAACAATTAGATTTTGAGTCGAGTCTGATTCGTGTGCTCAAAAGTTTGATGAATATTAGACAAGGTCAAATGGACAGCAGGAGAACTGCATATTAACATTAAAATAGTCTCAGACTAGCACATAACAACTTGGCAAATATCAGATTTATCACATGACAAGACTTGGCAAATATCACATAATATTCCTTGATTGTTCTACTATCACTTATAAATATCACTTAAAAAGTCTCAGACTAGCACATAACATAACTTAGCAAATATCGGATTTATTACATGACACGACTCGGCAAATATCACATAATATCCCTGATTGTTCTACTATCACTTATAAACATCACTTAGAAAGTCTCAGACTAGCACATAATATAACTTGGCAAATATCAGATTTATCAGATGAGAAGACTTGGCAATTATCACATAATATCGCTTGATTGTTCTACTATCACTTAGAAAGTCTCAGACTAGCACATAACATAATTTAGCAAATATCAGAATATCGCAAAACATCACTTGCAAAATGCTCGATATATCACTTTTACATCACAGATTTCAGCATGTCCCATAAATTAATAAGCAAATTTCAGATATTACTTACACAGACTATCATATAAAATCACTTTTGCATTATTTTAGACTAAACACTGGTGTTTGTAAAATGATTTACGATTCTGATGTTGATTATTATTATATCGATTAGTTTTTTAGTAAAAATAATCAAACAAATTGTAAAGAATTCTGGGTCATTAAACCTGTTCTTAGTGCCGCCTTTCTGAAAGGTACCTACATCGCTAGGGATTATGGGTATCCAAATTGTTTATGTCGGTCGCAAGAGAACTGATTTTTTGACAACAGAAACGGAAAAAACGTTTGATTAAATGCATTAAAATTTTGAAATCTATATTTTTTTTGAAATGACTTTTTATGTATTCATTATATTTATCAGTCATGTCAACTTTGCACGGAAAAGATGCACTCGGCGTTTGGATTTTTCTGCCGATTGATTCTTTTTCAAGTGCGATGTCGGACAAGTTGAAGTTGTCGGAAAATTTAGATTTGTTCCCAAAAATAAATCGCCAAAGGTGTGCACTCATGGTTAAATTGGATTCTACGCGGAGTGACGCGGAATGACACGGAGTGTGTTCACTCCGAGTGACTCTTGCGTACTTTCGCCACGTGAATTCGCCAAAACCAAACACTGACTTGGCGTAGATTCGCTCGGCACTCGATAGTGCCAAACTCGGCGAATCGAGTAAAGTGTGTGCTTCGCGTGACCCGTACTGTACATGTTGCCCTTTACAGAGCTTGCTTTAATACCTTTAATTAATATATTACCAATTATCAGTTTGCAGAAACGTAAGTTTGCAGAGACTTGTTTTCTTGAAGGGAAATTTCCATTCATATTGATTTTCGCCATCAATACATTTGACATCGTCCTGAAAGAGAACAAGGACCTTTAAGAGAACAACCATTAGATTCTTTAGTATTTTACTCTTTCCACATGTTTTCATACTTCAGCTTCCAGTTGGGTAATGGCTGCTTAAACAATGTTGCTGCAAAACAGATTTATAACTCACCCTTTCAATCCTGCGCGTTATGTACAAAAATGTTTAAATGGTTATACAATTTAGTTTAAGCTCAAATCAAGATGGATATAAAAATAGCTGGGGCCAGAATTAACGATTGTTTGTTTGCTGTCACTTGACTCAGGTCTTAAGGTACTGCGAAAGTATAGCTGATGGGTTCATTGTCGTTCCGTGTACTAGAGAAAGGTACCCGGGGTACATCTATGTATACAGAAACGTATCCGAAAATCTTTGAATCCAAAACGGTCCGCAAATATACAGAAACGTACCCGGATAAACAAGATCTCATTGGCGGAATTGAAACAATTTAGAACTTGATAAACAACTACTTAAACAATATTGTTTATCATTAACTATTGCACTATTGTTCTTAAAATCATATTTAGGCTGCCGTAGTTAGTAATAAAATCTAGAACGTATTGTCATAAAACCGGAAGTTGTAAATCATCAAATTCCGCGCGAAAAAATAAACAAATACACAGCTTGTCATTCAAGAATAGTTTAATGAAAGAATCCCTGTACTTTTATTTCCGAAGCCACTCGAGAAACACACACACACGCGCAAATTTGGGCGCCAAATTTGCATTGATAATTCTGATAATCGAATCATCAGAAAAGGGATATTAAAAATATTGTTTTTCAAAATATAAATTGGCGCCATTAAATACATTATAAATATGTAAGCTGAACATTTAAAAAAGTGAATCGTTAATGAAAGTTTCGTTTCCGTTAAGTAACAGGTAACTAACGCGTTACACGACATTGTACTCTCGCGAGATTTTGTCTCGGGTACATTTATGTTAATTTGAGGGCCTTTCTGGATTTCGATAATTTTCGGGTACATTTCTGTATACATAAATGTAACCCGGTTGCCTTTCTGTAGTACCCAGTACGACCCTGACCCCATCAGCAAAAGTATGAGCTATCTTTTGGACGGGATGTAAAGCTTTCGGCACTGTGTGCAGGGAGAGCCACACACATTGCATGCAAGATCTCACCGTAATTTTTATTCCAAGCATTCTTTGACCCTAAAAGCCTTCTTTTTATTATCTTTTTGTGTGTGGCTTTTTAGGCAGATGAAATATCAAAATCGTAAAAAGGGGCAGGTAGGGTCAGAGAATGCTCGGATTATAGTGTGTGTTGGGAGGTTGGGGTGGGGGTGGGGGCATAAAACATTTTCTCCGAAATAAGGCTGCTTTGATAATCAGAAATTGATTTTGTGCAGTATCGGAAAGAACATTATCCTCAAGAGACTGGTCGTTGGAGAATATTTTTTGAAAAAAGAATAGAAAAACTTCAAAAAAGATGGGCCCATTCCAACGAGTACGACATCGATCGGGATTCGTTATTGTTCACAAACTTTTCCCATCAACTAAAGTAACACTGACTTACCACTTCGAACTTGATCACCGACGCTTTTGGAATATTCAAATAACTGTACTAAAACGATTTTATACACACATTTCTTTGTAAACAAGACACAATCTCAGTTTTAAACGTAAAATGTTATATCCCTGCATTTGATTGGCTGGGTCAGCATTTCCGTTAGTGGCCTCCTAGCGGATATCCAGGGAAGGTAACATCTGTTATAAACTTCCGACTTCGAATAATTAGCATAAACGTTTTACGGGTTACGCTGCCTTTGCAATAAAACGTACATTTTATTCTTGCAATTAGGCCTAACGTACGTTACTTGCAAAACGAATACTTGCAAAACAAAATCCGCGGATGCAATTCGTCAATATTTATGTAATAAAAGAGGAACTTTAAGGAGTACAGTATATAATTCTGCAATGATTAATGGTGTTATCTATCACATCTTTCATTTACCTTCACCTCGTTATAAGTAATTATATGATTGATATATCATATATATATCTATATATATATATCCACAATGTTGAAAGGTCAACCTTTTATCAACGTCTATACAACGTTACAATTCTAACGATATTCCAACGTTGAGAACGGTAACGTTGAATCAACGTTGATAACGTTGATACAACGTCATTACTCATACCCATACAAGTTGATGGTTAAAGGTTGAATAGGGCAACGTTGATTCAACGTTGAAGTAACGTTGATCGACGTCGTGACCAAAATCCAACCACATCTCAACGTTGAATCAACGTCGTGTGCCCACTGGGATCTTATAAATTTTTCAAAAAGATAATTTTGTTTATTTATATTTTAGATAAGGTATAACATTGTATTTCATTGTGATATTATGACATTTTATAAAGAGATATTTTTTTACAGAAACAGTCTCATTATTTCTCGATCACACCTCGTATATATATTTTTACTTAATATTTACAAAAAATATTATAACTCATGCAGATTAAAAAATGTCAGCCTAATGTCGCAATATTTATTGAAGAACTAAAACGTTCTAGAAATCTTGAGTTGTACTCAACATACTAATACCCCATACAGAAGTCAAATCATATTAAAGCAAGATGGAATATTGTTCAATCTATGTTGAACAATTAAGGTTTTCAAATTGTGTATTTGTCTATCGTTAACACTTTTCTAAAGTTTGCGAGTGGTAAATTGTTTCCTCTAATTCTCCCCTTTTCTCATGTTCAAATTGTATTTGATAATTGAAGTACTCTTTATGTCTGAATAAAATATTAAAAACAAACAAAGAAATATTTATCATTATGTTTACAGTTAATTGTACACGTAAACTGTCCATATAATATATCATTTCAATACACAGAGTCGGATTAACCGTGCTCTCCTCGCGCCCCGTTACTATAATAAAATGGCTTGTGACTTGAAAATACGCAGCAATAACACAATTTATATAGAAATATGTGATCCAATATTTAAGAAGAAAAAATCACCATATTTAAGAAGAAAAAATCACCAGAAACAATTGTCAGAAAAAATAAAAATGAGCATCAACCATGGTTTGATCAGGAATATAAAACAAAAGGAGCGATTTTTATAATAGACTAAATCAATTTAGAAATGACCATAGTTTGGAAAATAGAACACTGATGACTAAATCAAGATCAGAATATAAATCACTAACTCGATCAAAACAATACTGTTTCAATAAACAGAAAACACAAAAACTGGAAATGTTCAGGTCCAAAAATGCAAAAGAATATTGGAAGATGTTAAAAAATGCCAGTCATATTAATTCAAAGACAAATATCTCATCATGGTCCATCGTAGTCCAGCAACCCTCCTTCGGTAATCGGTTTCCAATTTATTTTTTCAGGTCAACCTAATACCTTAGTCCAGATAAGCCATGCATAAAAATGCAGGGAAAACCTACCCTTGTCTTGAAATGTCATTAATTTTAAGCACGTTTTGCACATAACTCTGATTTAAAGACACTTTTTGTCTGAAAAAATGTTTTATTGATTAATTTATTTCTCTAATATGTTCTCAAAATGAAGGAGTCAAAGGAAAACAACACATTTTGTGGAAAATATGAGCTGAATTTTACTCGCCAGTAGTGTTGCTAAGCACGTGACCATGACGGTGAAGGTATAAAATATCTAACCGTGAAATTAGTACAAAACGTAGCCAGAGCCTTGAGTATGCGGAATACCAGTTTTACTTTGCGAACGTGTAGGGTTGGTGGGTGTGAGGGGTTTTTTTTTTGGGGGGGGGGGGTTGTGGGGGGTGCATGGGGTGGGTACGGTGGCATGGTCCTACTGAAAATGTTATGAATGTAAAAAAAAGATATATTGAACGCTGGCGAAGTTCATAAAAGGGCAACCGCATGCTGGCGTGTTTGAATAGTTCCAGAATAGATTATTAGGATGCTAGTGCCATAGATTGTTAGTCTTCACTATCAGATGACCATGAAGGAGAAGATAGCCTCTCTTTTTTTTTTTTTTTTACTTTTTTTTATATATATAAAGAACCTTTTTTTAAAGCCGCCCCATATATGGCGACATAATAGATCGGGTTTACGGTGGCATGCTCCCACTGAAAATCTTATGAATGTAAAAAAAAAAGAAAAAAAAGAGAGTACATTGAACGCTGGAAGGTCAACGTCAATAGCTCATATAAGGGCAACCGCATGCTGGCGTGTTTGAATAGTTCCAGAATAGGACGCTAATGCCATAGGTTGTTAGTCTTCACATTCAGATGACCATGGAGAAGATGCCTTCTTTTTTCTCTTTCTTTTTTGTTTTGAAATATTTTTAAAAGCCGCCCCATATATGGGGACATAATAGATCGGAATTCGGGAACGTGCCCTACACCAGAGACGTAATAAACCATTATTTCTTAGATATGTGTTTAAACTTATTAAAGCTGGATTCCTGTGGTTCTTTTTCGGAAAATAGACTGAAATAGTTTAAACATATTTTATTCATTGTATTTACAAGTTAAGCATATATACAATAACAACAAATAAAGGAGTGGAACGGAAGCGTAATAATAATTAAATTCCTTTCCTAAATCAAATACACGAGACCGCCCGTTTTACATCCCTGTCCAATCAACGGGGCTAAGGGAAAGTGTCTTGCCCAAGAACTCACCGACGAATATGTGGCGTCGATGAGGCTTGTACATGGGTTCTCCGGGGTTTCACGTCCACTGCATTGGTCACGCCGAGATAAAACGACAAAAGGGATCGTAAATGACATATGGTCAGTACCGTGATTGTGGTAATATGTCCGATTACGTGCTAAGTTACTGATTAATAGCCCGTATAAACATCTAATTGAATTTAATATCACTTTTAATAGCTTGTAGTTCAATCCATTTGCGTAACTGTGATGTTGAATTGATGTATTGTAACATATCTGCAATAAAGTATTAGTAAACTAAACTGTTAATAGCGCGTAAATAGTGTGGACGTTTACTTGTATTGCTGGATTGTGAGTGTAATGATCCCCCCCACCCCACCCCCCCCCCCCCTCCCCCCCCGCCCCCACCCTCTCATGGACACGTTGAACCGTGGCTCTATCGTAAATGGAGTATATAGAATGTGCAGCAACTATGCAGTTCTGCAGGTAAGACGGATCTATGCCTATTCTCCATATTGTATCTTGATGTAAATGGAGTATGAGCCGGACACGTTCATTCCTGTTAGGCTCCATATAACCGTTCATGTGTTGGTGCGCCTTAATTCAATTCATTCAGTGACTTACGGCAGATGCGGATTCAGGATTTGAGATGGTGGTGTACTTTTCCACTATTTCAAAGTACATCATGAACAATTACGTTGCCCTGTAACTACTGTTTTGTGAACATAAATTGAGTTAAGTATATACTATTGGTGTTTTGGCGCGTACATGATGTTAAGATAATCGGTCACTTTAGGCGCCGCGACTGTGACATGCAAAACGGAACGTCAAGCAATGGCTCTGTTGAAAACCTTGCTATAACACCAAGAATATATAAACATGTTACCTGTATTTTATAAGTCCCATACCGGTTTAAACCGGAGGGTACTATAGGTCAACCCCTGTCTGTCTATCCGTCCGTACATTCGGATCCAATAATCTGTCAGTAAGAATTAATTGTTCCCCTGAGATATAATTAACACGGTGTGGCGAAACCACGTGACCTTTTGATCGGTTTCTTGGCAAAAAAATATCAAAAAACCCCGCTCGATTCAGGTTTTTGCTTCATAACTTCATTTAAAGAATTGTCTTCACCTAAAGCGTGTATACCTGTACAAACTGAGATCTTCTCTTCTCCGAAAACGGTAAATAATGTATTCCTCCATTTCTCTAAGATTAGCCTTCCCAAAATGTATACGGTCATAGATTTCTTTAAAAATCCGACACTTTCGAAGGGCTAGTCTCCGGAAGTACTGGATGCATGGAATTATTCTTTGCGGCGGAGGGGTACTTGTGTTTTAGTCGAGTACAATTCGTTAAATATTAAGAAAGTTATAAATCTGAATCAAGCGTGCTGTTTACATTTTACGATTAACAAGAGTCTCTATTGGACACAAAATACGCCCATTCTTCCGGCGAATATATTTGTGCATAGGTTTGCTAACATGCACTGGAAGGAATAGTAATTAATGATAGCTCTTTTGTTTTTGTAAAGAACTATTAACGTACTAGTTTTACCAAATATCCTGATATGATATTGGTAATATATTAAAATAAATGTTTTAAAAAGGTGTATATGCATGAAGTAACTGTTGAATTGCCGGCGAATTGATGCTTTGCATCATTTTTTTCTTGTTTGTAATTGTGATAAATGATTGTAAGTGTTAGTGCCGCGACATAATACGAACTCCGTTGTTACCAGGGCGATTGGTCTGGTTTTCGAACTTGACCGAGTTCATCAAGATTGAAAAACAAATATAAAAGTTATTTAGCGGACATCATCAACATTTTCAATAAGTAAATGGCCATAACTCCGTTCTTACCTGGACGATCAGGATGGTTTCCGAAACTAACCTAGATGTTATGCCCATAAACATTATTCCGAAGTTTCATAAAGATTAAACAACAAGTACTCAAGTTATTGAGCGAACATCGTTAACATTGTCACTTTTCAATAATTAAAGGGCCACAACTCCGTTGTTACCGGGGCGATTTTCAATAAAGGGCCATAACTCCGTTGTTACCGAGGCGATTGGGCTGGTTTTCAAACTTGACCGAGATATTATGCCCGTAAACATTTTTTCCAAGTTTCATAGGGATTGGATACTAAGTGTTCGACTAAAAGGGCGGATATCGCAAAATTGTCAATTTTCAATAATTAAAGGGCCATAACTCCGTTGTTACTGGGACGATTGAGCTGTTTTTCGAACTTGACCGAGATATTATGACCATAAACATTATTTCCAAGTTTCATAATGATTGGATAATGTGTTTGAGTTAGCAAGTGGACATCGCAAAACGTAACAGACAGGCGGACGCCACAACATAATACGTCCTGTCTTAGTACAAAAAAGTCAATTGGATTCGCCACCGCGATTAAATTAGAAGGGTGTAGACTGTCGTTTTTTATCTCTACCTCCACCACAGAAAATCGACCGTCATAAGAAGTGTTGAAAATGACCTAAAGCACCATACCAAAAATTAGCTTGTTATATATCTGTGTGCCAGTGTGTTGCATTACAGATATTTGAAGTAATTTCAAATCAAGATCAGCCTCTGAGAGGGTAACTTTTTGTACTCCCTCGAGGAGCAAGTAGAGAAATTACTACTTTAATTATCTCGCTCTATGAACAAATACATACATTGCCAGTCTGTTGGTTTAGTTAATAATCTCATAGTTGTTTATGATAATATATTAATTTAAAAACAGAGTTGTGATATTTCAACTGATGTCTGTTCGAAAATTTACCAGTATATAGTTATAAAGGCTTGCAACTTAAAAGTAAAACATAAGTAAACTAACAGTGAATGTATCGTTGTGTAGCAACATGTCGATCAAAGTTGTTTTTTTCTCTCAAATAAACTGAATTGCTAATCAAGCCTAAAGCTCTTCCAGTGTCAATATTTAACTTAATTATCAAACAAAGCCAACATACTACCAACTGAGGAAATACCATGATAAAATAAACGAAAGCACATGGTAATAATAGTATATTTTATTATCATTTATCTTGCCGATAAAACAAAATCCAACCAATATTTAGTGAACAACATTTTTACCAAACTGAAATGGAGGTAATTTCAAAATAATTAATTTGATGTCACTGTTTTCCACTTCTTAATTTAAAGGGACAATCTATGTTGATATTTTAAAACTCTCACCCTTTTTTTTTTACTCATAACTTGCATTTGTTTAATCATTAATATAAATTATAAGAAAGAATAGTATAATGATAATTATTTTTGCTGATTGTTGATTGTATTGTTCCAATAATAGTTTCACAACATAGTAGAATAAGAACAAAACAAGAGGCCAAATATGGCCTGTGGACGCTCTACTGGCCAAAATGGCTCTTGTGCATGGGTTGTCATCATAAAATTCCCTTCAGTACTTCTTTTAAAAAAATTGCAAATAAAAACAACAAAAAAAACAACAAGAGAAATTTAAACCTTTGACCCATGTTAACAATTAAAACAATTGAATTGGGGTTTTAAGGCGCACCAACACATGAAAAGGTTATATGGCGCCTAAAAGGCATGAACATGCCAGGCTCATCTTCCATGTACATCGAGATAAAATATGGAAAATGGGCCTAGAACCTTCTCACCCTGAACTGCAGAGTTGCTGCAAATTCTATCGTAGGAACTCCATTTATGCTGGAGCCACGTTATTGTTTTTCTGCCACTGCTCTTTTGATGCAAACAAACTCACAATTTTAATTTTAAAATATAAATAATAATAAACATTAAACTTAAACAAGTTTCAAAAAAAAAAAAAAAAAAAAAAGAACCAAAAATTAAAAAACACATGTAATGATCAAATCATAAATAAAAAATATTTAAATATTTCTCTTTAACAACCAAACAAATAATATAAAACAAGAGGTCAATGACCTTGAAGCTGTACTGGTAGGTTTTCATAGCTAGCTCAGCATTCCTGTGAAGTTTCAGGTGCGCCTTAAAATCCAATTCAAATTCATGAAACTCTGTGAGGTAGTTTCAGAGGAGTAGTCGTTATAAGTTTTTATTACTATATAACTCTATGTAAACAAGGATGGCCATTGGCAGCCATGTTTAATGTTGAATCAAAATAATTTTCAACAAGGACCCATTCTCGCCCTCGATCGATACTAGTATCATCTCTCGTGTTTGGCGCTTGTAATTATGGGGGAAAAATAGTCTGGTCAGGTGATTTGCATAATATAGTTAGGGACCAAAACCCATGTTTTAGGACCCAATCTAGACAAGCTGGACAAAAGCATCAAACTTTCCTCAAATGTGTGTTTTATATTTCTATCTACTTTTAAAAGGGTCTCCAAAGGTTCGTGAATCCCTAAATGTATTAGGATTATATGCATACGAAGTACCGCACCGCGGATGAAGTCCTGAAAAATCAGGAGGGCACCTGCCGAATATCAGTGATGAATTTGAAAAATTCGAAATGACGTCAGTATGAACAAGGACCAACATCATGTCTTGCTGATCATTTTAGAAAAAGTCCCTTATCAAAATCACTTATAGTTTTCAAAAAGTTAGTTGTTACAAATTAGTTTTTAAAAATCTACTTTTAGCAATGGCGGCCACCTTGAAATTCCGTCCGACCTGAATATATGCTAGGATCAACTAAACATCAAGAGCAACATTCCTGTGAAGTTTCATGAAAATCTGTCAATAGTCGCCTAAAAAAAAAAGCTTACGGACAGACGGACGCCGAGCTAATTAAGTAGAATTAAAATTAAGAAATAATAAATATGTACCTGTAATTTATCGGTGAATAAAATAGTTAGCCGTTCGGATGCGAGTAATTAAATCACTCGTGTTAACGCACTCGTGATTTAATTACTACGCATCCAAACTCCTAACTGTATTTTATTCACCGATAAAATACAGGTAGGTACATATTTATTATTTTGATTCTAACACAACAATAACCCCATTGTTTACGCTATTTACGGAGGTCAAGATAATCAGGCTGCTATGTTTACAGGCTGTTCCATTGGGCGCCCCCGTATGCAAAATTCTGTGTTTCAATGCACTAGTAGTCACGTCACAAACAATGAAGTCGTTGCTTACGTCATATAGCTTGCGCTGTATGACGTCAAACGTTCTCAGCTTGTTCAAGTTGCTTATTAATGTTATATGTACTGATGCATATGATGGGTTTATATCGGGGTGTGCGCACGGATTGGGAGCATGGCAAGGTTTTTGTAATTAACATTTCATTAAAATTACTGTTGAGTTTGTCTGCGTGACGTTTATTTACCAAGTGACGTCATGAAACGCAGCGCTTCCAAAGGAAGAAATATACGCGGGGAATTAATGGAACAGCTGTATTTTATCGTAGAATAATATACAGCTGTCTCTCTTCTTTGTGTATATGAAAGACTGCGGAGGTCGTGTTAGAATAAATAATAATAAATTTGAACTCACGACCCCAAGTTCCTAATTTTGCATATTTAAGAAAATCAAGGGCCATTACTGTGTTGTAACTGGTCTGATCAGGCTGAGGGGGCTGGCGTGGCGCAGTCGGTAGCACGGCGGATTTGTAACTAGAGGCCCCGGGTTCAATCCTCCGTGGTGCCACTGAGTTTCGTCGGTGTGTTCTTGGGCAAGACACTTTCCCATAGCCTCGTCCGTCGGATGGGAACGTAAACCGGATGGTCCCGTGTATCGGTCTATCCTCCAAGCATGTTAAAGAACCATAGGAATCTATTCGATAATAAGAGTAGAGAACGTTTCCCGGATTTCTATGTATCTCTCTGGGGCGGCTCTAAATAACCTATACTGTGTTGATGAGCTGTTAAACAACATTCAATTCTGATCAGGCTGGTTTTTGAACTTCGCCAAGCTTTCCTAGATACAAATACACTGACAAAGTTTGGTAAAGATCAACTTAAAAATGAAGGCCCTATCTTGTTAACAAGCAAAAGTTACCGATCGAAGACATATATCTTTGAACATTATATCTTTGAACAATCTATTAACGCATTAATATGACCATGACTGTGAATATAAAATAGTGAGCTTCCATATTAGTATTGTTTAAACTTTGTCTCGTAATTTTGCATGATGTTGTCACAGTTGTTTTGACTAGTTCATTTAAAGGGACACACGGCAATCTTGATTTTTTAAAAACTCACGTTGTTCCGTTATTTTTTTCGTAACTTGCATTTGTTCAATTATTAATATTAATTGTTAGAATAGTTCAAAGTAAATTGTTTTTATATATTATTGACTTTTGATAATATTGCAGCAATAATATATTTAAAAAATATGTAGAATAATGAAGGAAAACAATTTTTTTTATTTATTTAAATATCTGCAAGAAGTTTTTAAGTCAAAATGATACGGGATTAAGGGATTAATAAATCACATACTAATTATAATGCATGAAATAAAACTCAGATTGCCATGTGTCCCTTTAAGCTTGAACTTAAATGTATTTAACACTCCCTTTAAGGAATACTGTTGATTTTTTGACCGTCACTTTCCTGGTGGAGAGCTATTGCTCTCGCATCCAATATGTCTCAATAGAAAACAGCTATTCCAATGTCTTAAAATACACAGGCCATAGTTGTCTCTCTAATACTTTTTTATCATTTTTTTAATATCATTCTCACAAGACACTATTGTTGGTTCTATAGCAATGGGAATAATATATTCACTTGGCATTTGTGCGCTTTTTAATGCTGGTAGTAAATGAAAAAATTTATGAAGCGCGTTATCTTAACTGTACATCAGACAAATTGTCATTTATTTTGCCAATGTCGCTCTTATATAATGTCTACATTTGTGGTGTTTGTAGTGTTAAAACTGCTTCAAATGGATTGCACGGAAGTGACCTCCCGTGTTCTGCACTTTGTACATTTTCGGAGGATCCATGTACATGTACTTCATGTAGTCAACCTGAAAGAGAAAAATATTTTTGTCATCCAGAAAAGGCAAAAACAACTGAAACACCCCTTTCATGAATTATTCAACTTAAAGGGACTAGAGGCAATCTGGATTTGGTGTGATTGGTGAATATAGCACCATTAGTTAGCACTATAATTATATACATTCTCTTGTATATTGTGACCCTCCCATAAAAGTAAATATTTTCCATCTTTTTATGCCCCCGAAAAATTATAGTAATCGCACCGTCCGTCTGTCCGTCCCATTCTGTCCGGATTCTGTCTGTCTGTCCATCCGTCATTCCGCTTTTCGTGTCCAGACTGTACCTTCAAAACCCCTGCATGGATTTTTGATTAACTTGGCACAAGTGGTCACTATAACAAAATGTGTCGCGCGCAAAACCCTGGTCTGTACCTCAAAGGTCAAGGTCACACTTAGTTCATAGGTCAAAAACAGGTACGCAA
Source organism: Cyrtodaria siliqua (assembly GCA_037043455.1). Lineage (NCBI taxonomy): Eukaryota > Metazoa > Mollusca > Bivalvia > Adapedonta > Hiatellidae > Cyrtodaria > Cyrtodaria siliqua. The sequence goes on from JAWPHD010000185.1 coordinate 24,724, forward strand.
TTTAGTGACCGGACCGTAACGTCACAACCCCTGCAGGGATTTTTAAATAACTTGGCACAAGTGATCACCATAACAAGATGACGTGTCGCGCGCAAAACCCAGGTCCGTACCTCAAAGGTCAAGGTCACACTTGAAGTTCATAGAGCAAAAACAGGTACGCAATTTCGTGTCCGGACCGTAACGTCACAACCCCTGCAGGGATTTTTAAATAACTTGGCACAAGTGACCACCATAACAAGACGATGTGTCGTGCGCAAAACCAAGATCCGTACTTCAAAGGTCGAGGTTACACTTGAAGTTTATACAGGTACGCAATTTCGTGTCCGGACCGTAACGTCACAACCACTGCAGGGATTTTTAAATAACTTGGCACAACTGATCATCATAACAACACGATGTGTCGCGCGCAAACCCAGGTCGTCAAGGTCACACTTGGAGGTCAAAAGTCAAATTGTGTCCGGTCAATAACTCTGGCATTCATGAACGGATTTTCAAATAACTTGGCACAAGTGCTCACCACAACAAGACGATGTGTCACGCACAAAATCCAAGTATGTGGCCCCAAGGTCAAGGTCACACTTAGAGGTCAAAGGTCAAATCGTGTCCGGTCAATAATTTTTGCATGCCTGGACGTATTTTCAAATAACTTGGTACAACTGCTCACCACAACCAAACGACGTGTCGTGCACAAAATCAAGGTCCTTGGCTCCAAGGTCATGGTCATACTTAGAGGTCACTTCGGGGGCATTTATCACTTACACTTTCTTGTTCTGTTTAATGTTTCAGTGTAAAATATTTACACATTTTTGAATTAAGAAGTTTTTCTTTCCTACCCTTTTGCTTTGGGAATAGTATAATTTTATGGGACCACTTATATAAGGGGAAAAAACACTGCTCTTGTCCCATTTTAACTGATTTCTTTCCCTCAAATTCCAATAGATCCACTATTTGTCAGGTGAAAATGTTTAAAAGTTATCCATCATTAACGGTCACGTCGAACGATATAAATATTTAACTGAACTGAACTGGGTTTTAAGGCGCACCAACACATGAAAGGTTATATGGCGCCTAACAGGAAAGAACTTGCCAGGCTCATCCTCCATTTACATCAAGATAAAATTCGGAGAATGGGCTTAGAACCTTTTCACCTGCAGAACTGCAGAGTTGCTGCAAATTCTATAGTAGACACTACATTTACGATGGAGCCACGTTTTCACGTTTGCATTTAAGAAATATGTTTTCATTCATACAAACTTGAATATGTTTTAACCCCCTGTGTTAGAATCGCTATTGGCCGTGATTCTTTTTAAGTAACTTATCTTATGATCTTATTGTTTGGGGCGCTATAATTTCCGCCAAAGGTTTGTTTTACTTTTCAGACACAATTTGATAACCGGAAGTGCCTTAATATGTTTTATTTAGTGGTAAAACAGACATTTTAGTGGTAAATGACGTATTTTAAAAATTGGTCGAGAAATAAAAAATTCACACGCGAAAATGGCTTTTTTTAGGGCATATTTATATTGATACAAACATTGTTTCCATCAAAAAATGTTGTTGTTTTTTGGAATTTCTATCAAACAATGGTTTAAATTGTTGGACAAGTCTCTAGTTATGGACGCTTCTTGCGAAAAATTGGGTAAGGTTCGTTTTTTGTCTAAAATGTTTTGGATGCTGCATACAGTCGTCATTGGTCATTCTGTACCCTGGCCATCAGATGTTTTGTACCCTGTACTCAGTTTACATGTTCCATGTTCAATTACGTGAAGAATATGTATGTGTACGAAACGTTCAATGTATGGGCATGAACAGGGGCGTAGCTGGCCTTTTTGAAGCTGCAGGTCCGCTTAATTTCTGAGCACTGTCCCACAGAATTTTTTTGATAGTGTATCTGGCGCAATCTCGCGATGCATTTAAAATGCTAAAACATACGTGTTTTTGCTTAATTTTAATTAGACACACCTCCCCACTCGCAGTGTTTATTGCAGATTTGGCTTTACCAGGGAGTAAGTATACATGTAATTTGTATTTCCTGGAATTTTTCAGAATAATCTGCAGGCCCGGGCCTGCAGTGCCTTAGTGCAGCTACGCCACTGCTGAGTTACAGTCGTGAAAAATCAAAAAATGTGAAAACACTAGTAAATGCCATGAAATTCAGGTCAAGGGTATGAATGTCCAAAAGCAGGGAACAAAATGCTCATGGTCAAAAAGAAAAATAGATGTGTTTTCTATGCATGCTCTTGGTACTCTGTAGGCATTATTTTTCCAAAGGTCTCCCTGAAACCCCAATACATGTGTTTATAAATGTTGAATACTAAATCACTCCGACATAGTACACATGCAAAAAGGAGTGTCAGCAAAAGAATTATTAAAAACTTACCGGTTCAACATTGTCCAAGTTCCAGTCAGTCAGTGTTTATATCTGTGTTCCATTTTCGTGCATCTCCTGATGCTTCGGGAGTCTTTCCAGCAATTAGTTGTATTTTAGCAATAATTAGTTCATTCTTGAACTCTGCCAGACCTGTATAATTTTCACCACAGACTGTCAACAGGTGAAGACGATCTTGTTGTTGGCAATTTGTAGAGGTATTTTTTTACCTGAGCACCGTCTGGCCAGAAACGATTATTTTAATTTTTCAGATGTCACTGGGTGTTGTTGCTTGCCGATTTTAGTATCTTATCGGTCAACACTATTATTGTCAAACATACCATTCGATAGAATATATAATTCTTCTGTCAAATAACATATTTTTATATCGATATTCCTCTTCGTATTTTGTACAAACACCCGCATAGAAACTGTGCGGGATTTTCCCCACATTTTCCTATGCGGCTTGTCATGAGTGTGTATTCGGTAGGACCAAGTAGACTGGTACCCGGTACGCAGTATGGTCTACTGGTCCCCGAATGCACACTCATGATTGCAGGGTTAGGTCCATCGCATCTTACCATCGACCATGGCATCTTACCATCGCATCTGACCACAGCATCTTACCACCGATCATCGCATCTTAACATCACATCTTGCCCTAACAAGACACTTTAGGTTACATTGCACCTTCTTTGTTTTATATAGGACGAATGTATATCAAGAGATAAAAAATGCGCATTTTTCTCCGTAGAAAATGTTAAAACACATATCATTCAAACGATCGAGCGTCCGCCAATATAAAAATGCAATACAAACAGGGGGTCATGTATCATGTAAGAAAACCAATCTGTTGAATGACGTCACGTTCTATTTTGACACGTCACAGATACATTTACCCCATTTTTACTTTCGCTTTACTGTCTATGTCAGTTATAATTAAATTTCTCAAACAAACACTAATCAATGTTCACAATACATCATTTGGCTGATTTATAGGTAATAATAGCAAAAAGCAATCAAAAGTATGCATTTTGTATCACTAGTAAGGCAGGGAAACGTTTTTTATTAGGCACTATTTGAATATACACCACGGAAGCACAAACGCAATGGTGCAATGTAACCTGTATGGAATGTTTATTAAGGGAAGTAACTTTTCTAGCTTATGTATGTGCAAATGGCGCCCTCGCACAACTGTTTGGGAATGCACTGAATTAATTCAGTTTACATCGTATTAATTCTGTTCAGTATCGGCCATTTGTCTTTATGTCAAATTGATTCTGCTGTCATTGAATTGAGTGCTTTGGTCTTGCATTAATTCAGTTTCCTATCGATTGTTTTACATATTGGTAAATTGACTGGGTTACTTTTAAATTTACTACATTGAATCGTTTCAAGATGGTTTGAAAAAACACTCCGGATTATTTCACAAAGCATCGGATTGTTTTATGTTTGCTTAGATGGTTTCAAAAAAGTAGTAAATCAATTAAAGTTACATTGAATTACATATAATACCGATGAATTAATTCATCTTGGACTGGATGCTTTATTAAAAACATACTTTTGGCGGTAATGGCCGCCCATATTTTCTGTCAAGTCAACAGCTTTCCTTCTTTCAGTGAACGTCGGCTTAACATCGTCACAAGACAGAAGTGAGGTTCTAATTACTCCTGAAGCAAATTTGAGGGCAGCGAATGTGTATTTTTGCCAAATGGTGATGAACGATTAGCAATGAATTAATGAAACATGATATGGAGAGACCAGCATCTGATGGGGTTTGAACTCACGACCTTCCGCTTGTGGGCTCAGTCGTCTTACCACTGGGCTAGAGAGGCCTCACTAAATTGTTTAAACCGACAGACGACGAGGTACGTTGTATACATATACAAAGTATACATTTTGGGAATTTAAACTATATACACAATTCAAACGGCTTCAACCAGCCAGGCCAAACCCCACAATTGGAGAGTCGAATACGGAGTTACAAACTCATAGTTCATTTAACGCATTTCAAATCACGGGTGTTTTAAGAAAGCGTGAATAAACGTTAACTTTAATTGGTACATATGCATTATTATATGACCAGAACACCTGGACAGAGATTTGATACACAGTTGTATCGTGTAATATTGACGTTTTTTGATGGGTTAGTTTCTCAAATAACGTCAATGCTATCAAAACATTGCTTGGTTGAAAGATAGTTTACGTTATTCAGCACATGCTAAGCTTTATATGACGATATATATTTCGTGATGGAGCCGATCTTCCACGTTTTCCTGGGTAGAACCAGTTCTGCATACCTCCCACCACCCATAAGAATCGACATTCATTATCATGACATAAACATATCTATTACGCTAATTATAAATCTAACATTTTGGTGTTGGAATAAACTAAACAAATCATTTCATATTACGCAACATTATTAAATTATGAACTAAACTCTATTCATTGTTAAAAAATCTAAACAGCTTCAATGTGATAATCAACAACATGATATCTTTAGCATTTAATGTGATAATCAACAACTTGATTGTTTTAGCATACAATGGGATAATTAACAAAATGATTCCTTTAGCATTCAATGTGATAATCAACAATATGCTTTAGTTATCAGTAAATGTGATAATCAACAACCTGCTTTTTTTAGCATTCAATGTGATAATCAACATAAAGATTCTTTGGCATTCAGTGTGATAATCAACAGTATGAATTCTTTATTATTCAATGTGATTTCTTTAGTAGTCAATGTGGTAATCAACAACATGATTACTTTAGCATTCATTGTGATAATCAACAGCATGATTTATATTCCATTCAATGCGATAATTAACTGCGTAATTTCTCTAGCATTCAATGTGATAATCAAGAACATAATTTCTTTAGCATTCAATGTGATAATCAACAGTATGATTACTGTGGCATTCAGTGTCATAATCAACAGAATGAATTCTTTATTATTCAATGTGATAATCAACAATATGATACCTTTTACACTCAAAGTGATAATCAACAACGTGATTTCTTTTGCATTCAATGTGATAATCAACAACGTGATTTCTTTAGAATTGAGTGCGGTAATCAACAACATGATTCCTTTAACACTCAATGTGATAATCAACAACGTGATTCATTTTCCATTAAATGAGATAATCAATAACATGGTTGCCTTATCATTAACTGTGATAATCAACCATATGATTTCTTTAGCACTGAATGTGATAATCGACAGATTGATTTCTTTGGCATTCAGAAAAATAATCAACAGTTTGATTTATTTTGCATTCGATGTGATAATTACCAACATGTTTTCTTTAACAATCAATGTGATAATCAACAACATGATTTCTTTAACACTCAATATGATTATCAACAACGTGATTTTTTAGCATTCAATGTGATACTCAACAACATAATTTATAAAACACTCAATGTGATAATCAACAACATTATTCATTTAGCATTCAATGTAATAATCAACAACATGATTTCTTTAGCATTCAATGTGATAATCAACAGAATGATTTCTTTATCAATCAGTTTGATAATCACAAACATGGTTCCTTTAGATTTCTGTGTGATAATCAACAACAAGATTCCTTTCTTTAGCATTCAATGTGGTAATCAACTTTATGATCCCTTTAGCATTCAAAGTTATAAACAACAACATTATTTCTTAATCAGTCATTATTCCTTTTGCATTCTGTGTGAAAATCAACTACCTGATTTCTTTAGCATTCAATGTGATAATCAATCACATGATTGATATATCATTCAATGTGATAATCACCAACATGATTTATTTAACATTCAATGTGATAATCAACAACTTGCTTTCATCGGCAGTCAATGTAATAATAATCAACAACAATCTTCATTATCAATCAGTGTGATAATCACCAACATGATTCCTTTACCATTCGATGTGATAATCAACAACATGATTTCTGTACCATTCAATGTGATAATCAACAACATGATTCCTTTCTTTAGCATTCAATGTGATAATCACCAACATGATTTATTTACCATTCAATGTGATAATCACCAACATAATTCATTTATCATTCAGTGTCATAATCAACAACATGATTTTCTTAACATTCAATGTGAAAATAAATAACATGATTCCTTTATAAATCAATGTGATAATCATAAACATGCCATTTATAGCATTCAATGTGAAAACAATAATACTAACAAAACATCCTGTACCGATTTTCAAATCTAAGCCTATTTTATTTCACTCCTGTTTTATTCCTATTGACTTATAATACTAGTATACAATTCCACTTATGATCAAAGGTAACAAGGCCCCTATGTATGTGTATCTTGATTCATATTCTCCTGAACATCAGCTTTGTAGATTTTAACGATTTATTTCCTCTCCAACCGCGATTAACCATTCCTCCCAAGCCGTAGTCATATGATGATTGCTGACCTGGTGTGACATACTCTCCGTTTGGGTTGATGTGTGAGCAGCGTCTGTACCACCAGCCACCATGAAAGAGTTGTGCACAGTGATAGGTGCTGTAGTCATGATCCACATCTTTAGCACTGAATCTTGATCCATTGTTCTGCATCAAACTATCTATATAAATACACGTTAAACACGAGTTAATAGTATTAGGACATTTGAGGTTATGCACACTGATTAAGACAATACACGAATGTGATATATTGTTTATTGGCATTGGTGTTTTGAAAGAAGGAACACTTTATTAATGAGCTTAAATAGTAAAACATATCAATACTACATGCGGAATACAAATGGAGTGACGATTAAATAGTAAAACATATCAATACTACATGCGGAATACAAATGGAGTGACAATTAAATAGTAAAACATATCAATACTACATGCGGAATACAAATGGAGTGACAATTAAATAGTATGTTAGTTCAACACTACTATGAAGGGTTACTATTGGGTAAACATATACATGCATTGCTGGTCATGAGAAATAGTTCAAGGTCAAAATCTAGGATAGTCACGTTAATCATGTTAATTTAATTGTATAGTATAAACTCAATATATAATAAAATCACCCAAATTAAAAAGTATATACTCAAATTTAGTTTCAAATTCATATTTGAATTTGTGTTATTTTGTATGATTCAAATGTATATACTCAACCCATGCTTGTGTAAAAGCAATATATAATAAAATCACCAAATTCAAATATACAAACTAAAATTCAAATTCATACTTCAATTTGTGTAATTTTGTTTGATTATTTACATATTCACTTTGGAATCAACAACATTGCAGAACAGCATAATGCGTTTTTGCCTCTAACCCAGTGTGATGTAACTTCAGTTGCTTGTTTCACGTAACAAACATATACATGTATGTGCATATACTTACATGTCCACACGTGCATGTAAACTAGAGAAACGGCCGTGCAACACGTGCCAATGCCAACTCTGCACGTGAGCACATTTACATTGCGAAGTAAGGTGTGTCTATGACTATTCGACTTATAATACTTTATGACTGTATATCTAAGGTTCAACGCAACACTGGTGTAACTACATACACATAATGAAGAAGATACAACAGTGTGGCATTGTACCCTCGATATGTATAATTATATCAAGATGTTTTAAATTTCAATTTTAATGAACCTACCTACGACCTTGATGACCAGATCTGTTCACACTAATGTAAGTTTACTCTTACTTTAACGGTATTTTTAAAAATGTGAAACTCATACCGTAAATGAAACTGAGCTTTCATAGTTTGTACTTCTACATGACATTGTATCATCCCTGTAAGACGGTATACTTACCGGAGGATGTCGAATCATTCTGTTGTAAAAGTTCGCCTACATGTAACGTGTAGTCTGATCCGGCAGATATGTAAAAGTCACTAAATCGTTCCATCGCAATGTTTCCGTTACTATCCACGAAGTTCAGATAAATTTCGCTTTTGGTCTGATGAGTCATTTCGTAGATGAACTTTAATCCTAATGAAAGATAAATGAAATATCATGTTTATTTCGTGTTATTATTTGTGATTCTATATGAATATCACATTCCGGAGAGGGTGAAAGCAATAATGTTCACCCTGAGTATGTGATTATCGCCCGAGGCGAATTTCTCTGGAATATTGCGTGAAATTAAGTGTAGTTAATATATAGTGGAAATTCCCGAGTTACGTTTCTTTTTTCTTTAGTATATATTGTTACATGGCATATCTGTTAATGCGTCAATACATGTTTAACAATACATTATATAGATTTTATTTCCCCGATCAATGTAAATTTTCTTTTTCGGTACATCCTACTATTTAATGGCGTTAATATGTTTAGCTCTACTAGCCGAAGGTAAGCTTATACGTCAGTCTGTTCGTCCGTTAACGTTTGTCGGGTGTTTATGTTTCATCTGATGCGTCTCCGTGGCCGAGGGATTAACGACGTGGCGTTGTAAACCTTCTCGCCTCTCACCGGTGCGGGTTCGAATCCCAATGGGAGCTCGACTTATAAGTGAGGAAGTGTCGATTCTTACGGATGTCGGGAGGTGTACAGTACTGATTCCATCCAGAAAGAGTGGGTGGTCTGCCTCCATCACAAAATATTCTATCGTCATATATAACCTCACATGTGTTGGAAATGACGTAAACAAAAAATACTAACAAACAAACAAACAGATTGTTTATATAATAATAAACGCGGATAACCAAGGCAGATCGGATTAGTAACACAAGAGTGATTGTCCTTGATGTGGTTGAATATATATTTGTTATATTTTGCTTCACTGGCCCTCTAACTTGTTTCTCTTCCATTCGATATTTTCCGAACTTTGTCAGATTGTTGTTATTTATGACAGATCTGACACGTTTGAACACCAGTTTAATTGAATTAGTTATATCGGAGTTATGGCCCTTGATTTATATAAAATGCTATATTTTGTCTTATTAGCACTCTAGCTCCTTCATCTGACAGAATATTAAATAGTTACAACCTTGGAATAGTTTCAATCAGAAAGAAGCAGTAGAGTTATGGTCCTTCAATTTGTCAAAAATGTTATATTTTTGCTATGCTAGCGCTTGTTAGCACCTTCGTTTTCTATCCGATATTTACCACGAGGACGCTAGGCAAGAAGGCCTAGTTACGCGGATACGAGTAACGTCACCGGACGTGAAATGCCGGGACTGGAGCCATCGCCGGAAATGGTCGAGCGAGTTGGCGTCGCGTGGGAACTACGTCACCGGAATAGGGTACCAGGACGAACAGAGTTCGCTAATGAGGGGCGTGCATAGGAGCATTGTAGCATTTCGTGGAAGTAAATTCTCGGGAGTGAAGTATTAGTGCCAGACACAGTGAACTGTACCGGAAGGACTCAGTTAGATATAGCTTTGAGACGACAATAGCTTTGATATAGCTTTGATATAGATTTATTACATAAATAGATACATAATTTTAGTCTGATTAAAACCGAACAGTGTAATTCGTAATTAAGATAGTGAATAGTGATTCTTATAACGTGTATTGAAATGCTTTAAACGTTGATATTTCTACTTTGTCATTAATATTCATTTGTATCTATATATTCGTCTTGTTGTAAATAAATACTTAATTCTTCCTTGGTGAGTTGTCTCCACTTGATCAATAGTGTTACATGTTGCTGCAGCAATGTATGCGTTCACATTTCACCCGAATGATAGATATTAACACACGCAACACATACATAAACTGATATGTATTTAACTCTTGTCTAAAGAAACACTTATGAGTCTACTTACCCAGCCAAAACTCTCCATGAACGTCACCAAATCCAGTTTCGTATCGAGCAAATGATTCATAGAATTCCACTGACCCATCAAAGCGGTATTGGAAGACCTACAATAATAAAAATACGAAAGAATATCTTGAAATCCAAATGTTTGACCATTTTAAATATTTTCGTCAATTATGTTTTATGACTTTACCGATGCATAACCGAGACAAAACGTGGAATAGGTTATAGAACATTGAAATTATGTTCGAACGTTTTAGAGAAGGCATTATATTATCATTGTTCAATCTATACATTAGTAAGTTAATTTGTTTAGAATCTATCCAAGTGAGAAAAATGACGCTTCCATCCTACCGTCGGAAATTGCGCCAGGTTATCAGTGTTTATCAGTGGCTGGTTTGAAGCACCAGTCTCTTCGGAGGCATGGGCTCGAATCTCATCGTTGCCACCACGCCGGTAATCAGTTTATTTTTAAGGCATAACTTCTTTTATTATATCTTCTTAAATGGTTTTACGGAAATCTTTTTTTTTAAACACACAGTTTTTCTCCATAACTTGCATTTTTTCAATCACTAATATTAATTATAAAAATATAATAAAAAGAGATTAATTAACTGCTGGGATTAATTATAGGGAAATCCTTTACGAGATGGTAGACGTGTGTTTTTTTTTCACAAACGAGCGTATGCGAGTGAAAAAACAAAACACGCCTACCATCGAGATTTCCCTTTAATCGAGCACAGCAGTTAAATGATCTATTTATTACATTTTAAATCAGTTTATGCATGATTTTCACCGAAATTATTCGCTTTATTGAACCTTATCGGCGGATGACGTCGACGTCAGTAACACTTTATTGACGTCATAACTCAACGTCGCAGTTAGTTATTTTTTCGTTCGGAGTTAGTTATTAATATTTAGCGATTTTGAATATTCTTTCACTGAGAAATCCCAATCTTTCACCCACACAAATGTAATAAAGCAATTTATTGTTTGCATTTTAACTATTGATAATACTTTGCCAATAATATATTGAAACCTATAGTATAATAAGAAGTAAATAGAAAAACTTTTATTTTTAAACTCAACTTTTAAACTCAACCTTGTATTTAGTTATATGTAAGCAGGTTTAAAGTCAACGTGAGATTGGATTAATACAGTTTGAATGCTTGACAACAATTTCAAGATTGCCGTATGTGCCTTTAATCTACACGATACAAATGGAGGCTACCAAAGTAAGGGACGCATTCCACGTTGAACATATTTTCTAAAAATACTTTTTTGAACAGAGGACGTATCTAAGGTAGATTATTACTTATACACAATTAAATCCAGCAAAGAATCACTTCCCAACAATCACCGTGTTATGTTCTGGGTCACCAGAAAACGTTCGGTTAAGGTTTTATGATCACGACGGTGGTGTAATTGTAGTGTGGCCGCGTCTCATGCGTGTTTCGTCATTTTTGACAATACTGAAGGCTCGTTTTGTTTTGTTTAGCTCCTTAACAATGTGCAACATGAAGCATTGTCTACAATACTGTGTGGTAAGCTCAGTTCAAAGTTAACGAGACAGTGTAACGCCTCCAACATTAGTCATGACTCAGAATGCTTGCACTGCATTACAATGTGAGGGTGTCCGGCACATTACCGGTGTATGTACATCGAAGTGTGATATATATAAATCAATCAAACTCTGATGATATTACCGACACTGATTCATACGCAATACATACAGCTTTCATACTGTATGTCCATCCACGTTCACATGCGATCATGTCAAAGTATTTGTGCACATCTATGTTGACCGTGGGTACTGTAATGGCGTGTATGCCATTTGCATTCATAATATAGACGTGTAATAAATATAACATTCCATATTTACAGTCTACCAACCTAAACCATTGCAAGTTCCATACTTGCTATCTTCCCTGTATCTGTGATCATGTCAAATGGATTATACATCAATACAGTCTTACACGCCTCGATCTGTGAGGTCATATCAAAGTTGTTATACTTACTGTCCATCCACCGCCATCAGTGGTCATGTCACAGTAGACGTTCACTAAGTCGTGGCTTTGGGGCATTTTAACGGTATACACGCCGCTTATGTTCCCAACGCCCAGGTGTAGGACATCATAGCAGTCAGTGGATGAAACTGGAAAATATACAAAACAATGATCCGTATTTCTTGTTGAATATAATTACCGCTACAAATATCAAAATATCCAAATGGCGGTTGTAGGTTTACATCCAGAAACGACTTTAATATATATATAACGTGTAAGCAATGAACTGTTTGTTCGATATCATTGACCGTTTCAATCAATTTATTGTCAGAACATACATGCCAATTTAAGAACTCTTCTGCGACAAGGCCTACCGGACTTCTATGGTGCCCTGATTTACAAACTTCGTAAGATCTTTGGTCATGATCACTTTCATACTGTCTTTGTTAAACTTATTAAAAGGTTTATTTAAAGAGGTTATGACCCTTTCCTTTTGCAATGCACTGCATGCTTGCTGGTTGACCCATTTACCCGGTATTGCTTTTTCTTGTATGTATATATACTAGTACACGAGCATCTTTGTGTTCTAATTATAATGCCTATTAATGCTGCCTTGTTGGTTAGAGAATAGTTCGTCTCACTCCACAGTTAGCTCCCTTGCATGTGACTGTAGGATGTGACTGTAGGGTGATTCTTACACCATAAAAAGTAGGGGCGTGTTCTTCGGTTTGAGCTATTTTTAATAACTACCCATGAATATTTTATTTTCCTGTTGAAGGTGAGAAAACAATAGTGTGAGATTGGATGAACAGCGATTAGACGACACTGACAGCAAAATGTGACACATTTGTGGGTGCTCAAAATGCGTATGAATTTAGGTGCAAACTGTTTAGTGAAAGCCGAAAAGAGTCCCTTGCCTGACACCACTCACATTAAAAAAAAAGTGGGCTATGTACCAGATGATTTTGTGGATTTATGAGTAGCAGTAACTGTACTTTACCAAAACAATACTTTTAGACTGTAAATGTTTCATTCAGAATGGAAAATTGGACTTTACTGCCTATGGTCAACACAGTAAAATCACAGTGTTTGACCTTGAATGGCGGGGATTTTTTTGCCACTGACCGTTCCAAGGCGGTAACCCTATTGTCAGCCCTTTTTGTGTTTGTGACGTCATATGCCTTTATTCTTTATTAACATTGCCTGTTCCAATTATTCATTGAAAAACAAATCAGTGTCATCATCTTTCGTTTTGCGTGTTTTTGAGTTTACTGTGTTCTGTGAACAAATCAGCAGTAATGCCAGAATAAACAAGGTTGTTTTAATTGTGATACACGTTGTTCCGGTCCATGCTGCGACACTGTTGCACGTGTATTTGTTTTGACCTTTAGTGCACGTGGCGCCATTTTTGCATGGGCTGCTGGAACACTCGTTTACATCTTAAATTTGTTACATATTTTAATTGCAATGATTATATTTGTATGTAGGCGATCGTATATAAGTGCTCGTTATATATGAAAACATGTGAAATGAGTTGAATAAAAGTAATATAAAAGTCGAACAAGAAATGGGGGACTCAAGGACAAAATGGGGCACTCAAGGACAAAATGGGGCCCTCAAGGGCAAAAGTCAGTCAAAAAGCGTATCGAAACAAACAACAATAACAAGAAATGGGGCACTCAAGGACAACAAGAAGTGTGGCACTCAAGGACAAAAGTCAGTCAAAAACGCGTATCGAAACAAACAACAATAACAAGAAATGGGGCACTCAAGGACAAAGGTCAGTCAAAAACGCGTTTCGAAACAAACAATAATAAAAAAGTTTAATAAGAGCCAACGTATGTGACTTCACAAATACACAAGGGTTGCCAGTAAGGCTCCTGCCCTGGAACGATCAGTGGTAAAATGGCAACTGGGGGTTTAAACCAGATGCTAGGGTTCACCAAACCTCATCCTTACTATATTGGCATACCAATGAAATGGGACAGTGTAACTACAAATATCTCCGCCAGGTTATATCCTCTAACAAACTAGGCATCATTTATAGGCAATTATAACACAAAGATGATCATGTATATATGCATATAAAAAACAAAAATCATAGAAAGTCACAAGGTAAGTACTCTGTGACTTGGCTGAAGCCAGATAAACAAGATAATACACCAACGAGTGCACTACAAGACGAGATTGGACACCAAAATCACACGTTAACGTCCTTTCAGGATTTAAGTAGACGTCATCATTGAGTCCACACGTTTTCCGATCATCGCACAATCAAGAAGAAATCATAGTGGCGAACTGTAAACGAGTTGCATCTTTACAGGGTCTCTTTAGATAAACTGTTTAACAAGTCTAATTTATAAGGTATAAACGTAATCATACCCGAGGACATTACGAAGGTTTGTAAATCAAGTCAATTTAATATGAATAAGGCACTGCCTCATGGCGAGCGTCGGTTTAAGTAAATAAAATGGTTAAATTGTGTAATATTACTCATACTGTAATACATTATAACATAGGGATTTTCTAAACTCAACTCAGTTGCTCCGTTCTAAGAGTCACACAAAAAACGCAACCCACTACTATTCACATACAAACTTTGCGATCATCACATAGAAGAAATCCAATTCAACAAACTATTTAAGCATAACTATTCGAAATCGAAATGGGGATATACACATTAACTATATTACTTCCAAATCAAACCAAGCACTGCAGTGTGATTTCCATTGTAATGTTTGCAGGGCTTTTCCCCCTAAAATCTGTGAAGACTCCCGACCCTAGCCTGGTCATATTGTGGAGAAAAAAAGCGCAAAAACTGTCTAATTTGTGAAAAAAGTATTGAACGATTTATTGTTAAAAGCGATATTACTCAATACGTAGATCTACATACATTGTTTTTGTGGGAGGATGATAATATGAAACGTTTTAGATAAACTTTCTTCGATGAACATATCCAGAACAAAACAATATTGAAACAATTAAGATTAAAAAAAAAATAAAAAAATTGTGAAGCAAATCGCCCAGAGTTGTGAAAAAAATAGCTTGAATTGTGAAGTAACCAGCTTTCGGTCCTTTTATAGAAGGGAACAAAAGCCCTGGCTGAATGCATTCACTTGTGCAGCATGTGTCAGGTGAACTTGAATAAGCATGACCAGTATCAGTATGTATGCATACTTTTCTTTTTAATGAGACTTCTCAGGATGATCCAATCTATTCCTATTTCCTAAATGTAAATGCCTTCAGTTAGCAGCAATGATCAGGTAGGGAGTAATAGGAATGATCACTACTCTAACGTGTTCTATACATCTATATTTTGAATTGTTTTATGTGATACTGAACGTTGCGTTGTAAACCTTCTCGCCTCTCACCGCTGCAGGTTCGAATCCCACTGGGAGCTCGACTTGTAAGTGAGGAAGTGTCGATTCTTACGGATGGCGGGAGGTGTACAGTACTGATTCTACCCAGGAAAAGTGGGTGGTCTTCCTCCACCACAAAAAATCGACCGTCACATATAACCTTACAGCTTTCTTAGTCCTTTTGTCATATTGTATTTTAAATGAAATTGGACTGCTTTCAAGTGAAAATCACCGCAAGACAATATTTTTTTTAATAATACAACAACAACAACAACAACAATAACGTTAAATAGATAGATCTATTATACTGTACAGTAATAAAACAAATTAGATCTAGTAAAACTTCTAATTTAGATCTAGTCTAACTTACAGTCACTTTAATTTAAACATAATCAAGCATTAAATCGTTGATTTTGTTGTTGTTGAACAGTGGCAATCGTCGTTTTATGTAAATAGACTAGAGAGATTAACAAATGTGTGCAATGCTCATACTGTCCCATATTGTTATGCCTTACAGTACAGTGTACATTAGTGGGAGTTTCTAAACTCAATACAAAATCAAAACATCTGCTCGAGTGCTTCTACATCAAATTTGATACATATTTTGGATTGTTTTTAAATTTGTTGGTGTTTCTAAATGAATCATTATAACTTATACTTTTACTGCAATCAAAGACTGGTTATAGTTTTGCCCTTCACAAAGGTAGTACCTAGATCATGTTACTGTGAGTGTAATGCCAGTGATGGTCCTTGATTGGAAAATAAAAGTTATTATATTCTATTCTATTTTAATAAAGCGAACCAGGCTATTATATTCTATCTTTATTTTTTAAATAATAAATATTGACGCATTCATTTTTTATTTAAACGTAATCAAGCATTAAATCGTGGATTTTGTTGTTTTTGAACAAATTGGACTGTAAAAAACAAATAAAATATTGTATATATGTTGAATTGAATTGACTGAGCCTGCGAAACACTGAATCGAAGAGAAGAGAATCGAAAACAAATCTTAATTTACATGTATGTTATATTCAATGCACAAGACCTCGCTTCGCTCCGTGAATTTAACTGCATAACGTCGCTTCGCTCGATGTAATATCGGTGTAATTCGCTTTTTTTTCCTTCGAGTAACACCTCGCTCCGCTCGGCGTTAATGTGAGGTTATAACGACGTGCTAGAAATACGATTCACCGTTTACCGTCTCCCACAATGCAACTTTACGGGCAGGTAACTCTAGCTGGTTGACGAAGATTGTTATTGCCTTAGTATGGCAATTTTCTACATGATTTCAGAAAATCAACAACGCGTTAACCGTAAGGCGAGCTTACGCTCGCGATAATATAGATATAACAAAAAACATGCCACCTACAACATTGGTTACATACATATCAGTCACACACATGCCACCGACTACATTGTTTACATACAAATCAGTCACACACATGCAACCCGCTACATTTGTTACATACATATCAGTCACAAACATAACACCTACTGATATGATACATTTGTAACATACATATCAGTCACACACATGCAACCTACTACATTGGTTACATACATTTCACAAAAGTAATCTACTATATTGATTACATACATATAAGTCACACACATGTCAGCCACTGCACCAATTTAGTAGCCGGCATGTGTGTGTTACGAATGTAGTAGGTGACGTGCGTGACTGATATTTATGTTCCCAATGTAGTAGCTGGCATGTGTATGTCTGATATGTATGTTATCAATATAGTAGGTGGCATGTGTGTGACTGATATGTATGTTACCAATGTAGTGGGTGACATGTGGGTGACTGATATGTATATTACCAATATAGTCGTTGGCAGATATGTATGTTACCAGTGTAGTAGGTGACATGTGTGTGATTGATATTTATGTTACCAATTTAGTGGGTGACTGATATGTATGTTACCAATGTAGTGGGTGGCAGATTTGTATGTTACAAATGTAGAAGGTGACAAGTGTGTGACTAATATGTATGTAACCAATGTAGTAGGTGGCATGTGTGTGACTGATTTGTATTTTTCCAATGTAGTGGGTGGCATGTGTGTGACTGATATGTATGTTATCAATGTAGGAGGTGGCATGATTGTGAGTGATATGTATGTTACCAATGTAGTAGGTGGCATGTAGTTGAGTATGTTACCACTGTAGTAGGTGTATTGTGTTTGACTGATATATATGTTAACAATGTAGTGGGTGGCAAGTGTGACTAAAATGTATGTTACCAATATAGTGGGTTGCATGTGTGTGAGTGATATGTATTTTACCAATGTAGTGGGTGACATGTTTTTGACGGATATGTATGTAACCAATGTAGTAGGTGGCATGTTTGTGATTGATATGTATGTTACCAATGTAGTGACTTGCATGTTTGTGAATGATATATATATAATCAATGTAGTGGGTGACATGTGTGTGACTGATATGTATGTAATCAGTGTACATATATTAATGATATAATACGATACATATCGACTTTTATTGCATTTTGCCTTTCGCTTTAACACGCGAAACCGACATAAACCGTGGGAATTGGATCATAGTCATCATCGATTTCTTTTGACAGCGCATACTAGGCTAATTTGCATACTTATATAGAACATTTTCCACTCCGAAACCGTAAGTTATGTGATAAAATCTGTTATTCACTCCAAAACAACAAATATATTTTCACAGTCATGGCTGGGAATAACACACTTACCTTTACCTGCGGAACACGTAGTTCCGCTCCATCCTGCGGTACAGGTGCATGTGAATTTGTTTTGGCCGTTAGTACACGTAGCTCCGTTTATACATGGGTTGCTGGCACACTCGTCTATATCTGAAACGTAGGTGAAACCAGATCGAAATCGTTTGTGTGAGGTTTAAATATTTCTGTGAAAAATAAAACATTCCCGTGTCATGATTTCTCACAGTAAGGTTCTCTTTCTTTATCTCATCTAAGAATGCAAGAAAACCCAGTTGTTTTGCATACTTTACAGTGCTTATTATAACAATAACTAGTAGTCATGTGTTAGAGGGCTTGAATGGGAACACGGCTCTATAAAACTGTCTTCATCATTCTAAAAATTATGCGGTTTATTATATTAATTCGCAATTAAGTTTTCCTTTGTACAATTGCAATGACATGACAATGACTTTTAGGCACCTTGTTCACTACTTTATAATTAAGTCCTGTGTCGCACCTACTTTTCATGATTCTTTGGTTGTTTAATATTGTGAGATTTGTCTTAATGTAACCTTTAATCTATTGTGGTAGGGTTTTCTTACTTTGTTAAATTAAATTTTACGTGAAAGTTTTTCATTCAAGGTTTTAGTTAAGTCCTTTTCTCAGACACCGGAAGACGTAGAGCTTTCTAACCTTACGCATGTTTACCACGACATGACAGTAGTATGTTCCTTCCAAAAGTAGGTCAGTATGAATGACCTTGACCTTCTTACTTCGTTAATTTAGTTTCATTTGTTTTATCAATTCCATTACTCAGATACCAAAATCGATTCAGCTTTCAATCTCCATACTTACTTACATCGGTATGTCAGTTCCTACCAAAAGTACGTAAGTGAATGACCTTGACCATCCTTTCGCATTTGGTAAATTTACATTAAAGTTTTACATTCAAGTGTTTCATTAAGACCATTACTCATCTACGAAAAGCCATACAGCTTTTAAACGTCAAATTACATATATATGCCAGTAGTATGATCCTGAAAAAAGACCTGCATTTCAATCTGTGTCAATTTAGTTGACTTGAAGGGTGACACAAAGCAATGATCGTGGCTCCAGCGATAATAAATGTGGAGTTTTTACAACATAATTTTCAGTAACACTGCAGTTCTGCAGGTGACAATGCTGTTAGGTGATGCTGTATATTTGTATATCGATGTAATGGAGGTTGGGTCTGGTTAACTGATTAACTGTTTGAAATATGCATCTGTTTCGAAATATACTCGCTATATACATATCACTCCTACAACTTTGTATATAAAAATATGCACTCGCCTTTCTTTTTCTTTTTTTTGAAAAACAAGTGTTTAATTCATCCACGGATGGTTCTATAGCATACTGTCCATACTGCCTGCCGCTGTCTGTCTGTCTGTCTGTCTGTCTGTCTATATATTTATCTATCATCTCTTCTATTTCATCTTCTTAGCATTATTAGTCAAGTCATTTCCGTTGAGTTATGGTCAAAGATGACAGCTCAACGTACATGTGGATATAGATGTATAGCCAATAATCTGGCGCGAAAACAGGATGGAATGCAGACGACATACGCGTGACAAATCGTATACAGTCGTAACTAATCGGTAATTTCCGTATCACTCCGCTGAAAGAGTCATAAAGAACATTCGGTTGTTTCCGTGATATGACATTTGTTCACCCTTTACTTCACGGGTGTGAAAAATCTTTATTGCCCGGCAACTAAATCCTGATTGATATGACTAGCTAGTTCTATGTCGTATCGTATATTCAAAAACAACGTATTTATAAGGAAGTATGTGATACAGAGTTTTATTTTTTCACTGCCAGCACTACTTTTTCTTTCAATATCAAAAACAGTTTATTTTTTTATTTGTTTAGAAAATAACTGTTTACTATATATCATTCTACGGCAAATGGTCTAATAAAATGAGCTATAGTTTTTAAAACTGGTCAAGTATTTCAGAATTGTTGTCATTTACAGTGAAAAATGGCACTTGGTAATTTTTTTCAAAAACTACTTTTTTCAGAAAGTTGCTATAAAAGTTATATCATTTGATTAGAAATAACTTAAATAACGAAATGTGTCGTACATTATTGAAATCGGTAGTAGTTTAGAAGTTATGGTGAATTAAAAATAGCAATTGTATCATACTAAGCCAATGGCGGCATCAACTTTTATTTATTTGTTCTGCATACTGCAGTACACTTTGAATATAACGCATACAATACAAATAAAATGTGTCGTTTTGTCGTGAATAACAGATTTTGTTTCATCTCGAAGTAATCAAAATTCAATATTTGCATGAATGCTTTGCATTCGTGAAAATATAAAGTTTTCAGACTTCTCAGTGAAATAAATATAGGATCTTACATAAGTACTCATTCATTATTGTATTTATTAAACGAGTTGGCAAAATGATATAATGCGATACATATCGACTTTTATTGCATTTTGCCTGTCGCTTTAACACGCGAAACAGACATAACCCGTGGGAATTGGATCATAGTCATTATCGATTTTTTTTGACAGCGCATAAAAGGCTAATTTGCATACTTATATAGAACATTTTCCACTCCGAAATCGTAAGTTATGTGATAAAATCTGTTATTCACTCCAAAACAACAAATATATGTTCACAGTCATGGCTGGGAATAACACACTTAGCTTTACCTGCGGAACACGTAGTTCCGGTCCATCCTGCGGTACAGGTGCATGTGAATTTGTTTTGGCTGTTAGAGCACGTAGCTCCGTTCATACATGGGTTGCTGGCACACTCGTCTATATCTAAAACGTAAGTGAAACCAGATCAAAATCGTTTATGTGAGGTTTAAATATATCTGTGAAAAATAAAACATTCCCGTGTCATGATTTCACACAGTAAGGTTCTCTTTCTTTATCTCATCTAAGAATGCAAGAAAACCCAGTTGTTTTGCATACTTTAAAGTGCTTATTATAACAATAACTAGTAGTCATGTGTTAGAGGGCTTGAATGGGAACACGGCTCTATAAAACTGTCTTCATCATTCTAAAAATGTATGCGGTTTATTATATTAATTCGCAATTAAGTTTTGCTTTGTACAATTGCAATGACATGACAATGACCTTTAGGCACCTTGTTCACAACTTTTTAATTATGTCATGTGCGGCACCTACTTTTCAGGATTCTTTGGTTATTTAATATTGTGCTATTTGTCTTAATGTAACCTTTAATCTATTGTGGTAGGGTTTTCTCACTTTGTTAAATTAAATTTTACATGAAAGTTTTTTATTCAAGGTTTTAGTTAAGTCCTTTTCTCATACAACGGAAGACGTAGAGCTTTCTAACCTCACGCATGTTTACCACGACATTACAATAGTATGTTCCTTCCAAAAGTAGGTCAGTATGAATGACCTTGACCTTTCTACTTCGTTAATTTAGTTTCATTTGTTTTATCAATTCCATTACTCAGATACCAAAATCGATTCAGCTTTCAATCTCCATACTTACTTAATCGGTATGTCAGTTCCTACCAAAAGTACGTTAGTGAATGACCTTGACCATCTTTTCGCATTTGGTAAATTTACATTAAAGCTTTGCATTCAAGTGTTTCATTAAGACCATTACTCATCTACGAAAAGCCATACAGCTTTTAAACGTCAAATTACATATATATGCCAGTAGTATGATCCTGAAAAAAGACCTGCATTTCAATCTGTGTCAATTTAGTTGACTTGAAGGGTGACACAAAGCAATGATCGTGGCTCCAGCGATAATAAATGTGGAGTTTTTACAACATAATTTTCAGTAACACTGCAGTTGTGCAGGTGACAATGCTATTAGGTCATGCTGTATATTTGTATATCGATGTAATGGAGGTTGTGTCTGGAGTGTTCATTCCCGTTGGCGCTTTCTTGATGGCGCCATATAACCGTTTGTGTTGGTACGGCGTGAAACCAATTCAATTTAATTTACACAGTAACAGTCAAACAGATTTTGAACTTCATACACACTGACATCTATATAATAGCAACATGTTCGTGCTAAATGTAACTCAGTGAGAATGACCTTAACCTATGTACACGCTGTATTGATTTGTTGCATGTGACTGACAGCGATAAATTGGGGCATCCGTGCCCCATGGAGACATTTTTTTAGGTCTTTTTAAATAGAGGAGACACTTTTAATGGAGTTTAACATTGCTATTTTCTCAATATTTTACTTTTTGTTCATCCAAAATAAGTACTGTTTCTGCAATACAATAATGACATCATGCAATGTTTAAAGGGCCACACGACACTATGCTTTTCATTCGTGAACATATAAAGTTTTCAGACTTATCGGTGAAATAAATAGAGGATCTTACATGAGTACTCATTCATTATTGTATTTATTAAACGAGTTGGAAAAATGATATAATGTGATACATATCGACTTTTATTGCATTTTGCCTGTCGCTTTAACACGCGAAACCGACATAAACCGTGGGAATTTGATCATAGTCATTATCGATTTTTTTTTGACAGAGCATACTAGGCTAATTTGCATACTTATATAACTAGTGGTATATCGAAAATATTCCACTCCCACATCGTAAGTTATGTGATAAAATCTGTTATTCACTCCAAAACAACAAATATATTTTCACAGTCATGGCTGAGAATAACACACTCAGCTTTACCTGCGGAACACGTAGTTCCGGTCCATCCTGCGGTACAGGTGCATGTGAATTTGTTTTGGCCGTTAGTGCACGTCGCTCCGTTCATACATGGGGTGCTGGCACACTCGTCTATATCTAAAGCGTAAGTGAAACCAGATCAAAATCGTTTATGTGAGGTTTAAATATATCTGTGAAAAATAAAACATTCCCGTGTCATGATTTCACACAGTAAGGTTCTCTTTCTTTATCTCATCTAAGAATGCAAGAAAACCCAGTTGTTTTGCATACTTTACAGTGCTTATTATAACAATAACTAGTAGTCATGTGTTAGAGGGCTTGAATGGGAACACGGCTCTATATAACAGTCTTCAGCATTCTAAAAATGTATGCGGTTTATAATATTAATTCGCAATTAAGTTTTCCTTTTTACAATTGCCGTGACATGACAATGACCATTAGGCACCTTGCTCACTACTTTATAATTATATCCTGTGTCGCACCTACTTTTCATGATTCTTTGGTTGTTTAATATTGTGCTATTTGTCTTAATGTAACCTTTAATCTATTGTGGTAGGGTTTTCTCACTTTGTTAAATTAAATTTTACATGAAAGTTTTTCATTCAAGGTTTTAGTTAAGTCCTTTTCTCAGACACCGGAAGACGTAGAGCTTTCTAACCTCACGCATGTTTACCACGACATGACAGTAGTATGTTCCTTTCAAAAGTAGGTCAGTATGAATGGCCTTGACCTTCTCACTTCGTTAATTTAGTTTCATTTGTTTTATCAATTCCATTACTCAGATACCAAAATCGATTCAGCTTTCAATCTCCATACTTACTTAATCGGTATGTCAGTTCCTACCAAAAGTACGTTAGTGAATGACCTTGACCATCTTTTCGCATTTGGTAAATTTACATTAAAGTTTTACATTCAAGTGTTTCATTAAGACCATAACTCATCTACGAAAAGCCATACAGCTTTTAAACGTCAAATTACATATATATGCCAGTAGTATTATCCTGAAAAAATACCTGCATTTCAATCTGTGTCAATTTAGTTGACTTGAAGGGTGACACAAAGCAATGATCGTGGCTCCAGCGATAATAAATATGGAGTTTTTACAACATAATTTTCAGTAGCACTGCAGTTGTGCAGGTGACAATGCTGTTAGGTCATGCTGTATATTTGTATATCGATGTAATGGAGGTTGTGTCTGGAGTGTTCATTCCCGTTGGCGCATTCTTGATGGCGCCATATAACCGTTTGTGTTGGTACGGCGTGAAACCAATTCAATTTAATTTACACAGTAACAGTCAAACAGATTTTGAACTTCATACACACTGATATCTATATAATAGCAACATGTTCGTGCTAAATGTAACTCAGTGAGAATGACCTTAACCTATGTACACGCTGTATTGATTTGTTGCATGTGACTGACAGCGATAAATTGGGGGCATCCGTGCCCCATGGAGACATTTTTTTTAGGTCTGTTTAAATAGAGGAGACATTTTTAATGGAGTTTAACTTTGCTATTTTCTCAATATTTTACTTTTTGTTCATCCAAAATAAATACTGTTTCTGCAATACAATAATGACATCATGCAATGTTTAAAGGGCCACACGACAATATGCTTTTCATTCGTGAACATATAAAGTTTTCAGACTTATCGGTGAAATAAATAGAGGATCTTACATGAGTACTCATTCATTATTGTATTTATTAAACGAGTTGGAAAAATGATATAATGTGATACATATCGACTTTTATTGCATTTTGCCTGTCGCTTTAACACGCGAAACCGACATAAACCGTGGGAATTTGATCATAGTCATTATCGATTTTTTTTTTGACAGAGCATACTAGGCTAATTTGCATACTTATATAACTAGTGGTATATCGAAAATATTCCACTCCCACATCGTAAGTTATGTGATAAAATCTGTTATTCACTCCAAAACAACAAATATATTTTCACAGTCATGGCTGAGAATAACACACTTAGCTTTACCTGCGGAACACGTAGTTCCGGTCCATCCTGCGGTACAGGTGCATGTGAATTTGTTTTGGCCGTTAGTGCACGTAGCTCCGTTCATACATGGGTTGCTGGCACACTCGTCTATATCTAAAACGTAAGTGAAACCAGATCAAAATTGTTTATGTGAGGTTTAAATATATCTGTGAAAAATAAAACATTCCCGTGTCATGATTTCACACAGTAAGGTTCTCTTTCTTTATCTCATCTAAGAATGCAAGAAAACCCATTTGTTTGGCATACTTTACAGTGCTTATTATAACAATAACTAGTAGTCATGTGTTACAGGGCTTGAATGGGAACACGGCTCTTTATAACTGTCTTTATCATTCTAAAAATGTATGCGGTTTATTACATTTATTCGCAATTAAGTTTTGCTTTGTACAATTGCAATGACATGACAATGACCATTAGGCACCTTGCTCACTACATTATAATTATGTCCTGTGTCGCACCTACTTTTTATGATTCATTGGTTGTTTAATATTGTGCTATTTGTCTTAATGTAACCTTTAATCTATTGTGGTAGGGTTTTCTCACTTTGTTAAATTAAATTTTACATGAAAGTTTTACATTCAAGGTTTAAGGTTAGTCTTTTTCTCAGACACCGGAAGACGTAGAGCTTTCTAACCTTACGCATGTTTACCACGACATGACAGTAGTATGTTCCTTCCAAAAGTAGGCCAGTATGAATGACCTTGACCTTCTCACTTCGTTAATTTAGTTTCATTTGTTTTATCAATTCCATTACTCAGATACCAAAATCGATTCAGCTTTCAATCTCCATACTTACTTACATCGGTATGTCAGTTCCTACCAAAAGTACGTTAGTGAATGACCTTGACCATCTTTTCGCATTTGATAAATTTAAATTAAAGTTTTACATTCAAGTGTTTCATTAAGACCATTACTCATCTACGAAAAGTCATACAGCTTTTAAACGTCAAATTACATATATATGCCAGTAGTATGATCCTGAAAAAAAGACCTGCATTTCAATCTGTGTCAATTTAGTTGACTTGAAGGGTGACTCAAAGCAATGATCGTGGCTCCAGCGATAATAAATGTGGAGTTTTTACAACATACTTTTCAGTAACACTGCAGTTCTGCAGGGACAATGCTGTTAGTTCATGCTGCATATTTGTATATCGATGTAATGGAGGTTGGGTCTGGAGTGGTCATTCCCGTTGGCGCATTCTTGATGGCGCCATATAACCGTTTGTGTTGGTACGGCGTGAAACCAATTCAATTTAATTTACACAGTAACAGTCAAACAGATTTTGAACTTCATACACACTGACATCTAAATAATAGCAACATGTTCATGCTAAACGTAACTCAGTGAGAATGACTTTAACCTATGTACACGCTGTATTGATTTGTTGCATGTGACTGACAGCGATAAATTGGGGCATCCGTGCCCCATGGAGACATTTTTTAGATCTGTTTAAATAGAGGAGACACTTTTAATGGAGTTTAACATTGCTTTTTTCTCAATATTTTACTTTTTGTTCATCCAAAATAAATACTGTTTCTGCAATACAATAATGACATCATGCAATGTTTAAAGGGCCACACGACAATATGCTTTTCATTCGTGAACATATAAAGTTTTCAGACTTATCGGTGAAATAAATAGAGGATCTTACATGAGTACTCATTCATTATTGAATTTATTAAACGAGTTGGAAAAATGCTATAATGCGATACATATAAACTTTTATTGCATTTTGCCTGTCGCTTTAACACGCGAAACCGACATAAACCGTGGGAATTTGATCATAGTTATTATCGATTTTTTTTGACAGCGCATACTAGGCTAATTTGCATACTTATATAACTAGTGGTATATCGAAAATATTCCACTCCCACACCGTAAGTTAGGTGATTAAATCTGTTATTCACTCCAAAACAACAAATATATATTCACAGTCATCTGGTCATGGCTGAGAATAACACACTTAGCTTTACCTGCGGAACACGTAGTTCCGGTCCATCCTGCGGTACAGGTGCATGTGAATTTGTTTTGGCCGTTAGTGCACGTAGCTCCGTTCATGCATGGGGTGCTGGCACACTCGTCTATATCTAAAACGTAAGAGAAACCAGATCAAAATCGTTTATGTGAGGTTTAAATATATCTGTGAAAAATAAAACATTCCCGTGTCATGATTTCACACAGTAAGGTTCTCTTTCTTTATCTCATCTAAGAATGCAAGATAACCCATTTGTTTTGCATACTTTACAGTGCTTATTATAACAATAACTAGTAGTCATGTGTTACAGGGCTTGAATGGGAACACGGCTCTATATAACTGTCTTCATCATTCTAAAAATGTATGCGGTTTATAATATTAATTCGCAATTAAATTTTCATTTGTACAATTGCAATGACATGACAATGACCATTAGGCACATTGCTCACTACTTTATAATTATGTCCTGTGTCGCACCTACTTTTCATGATTCTTTGGTTGTTTAATATTGTGCTATTTGTCTTAATGTAACCTTTAATCTATTGTGGTAGGGTTTTCTGACTTTGTAAAATGAAATGTTACATGAAAGTTTTTCATTCAAGGTTTAAGTTAAGTCCTTTTCTCAGACATCGGAAGACGTAGAGCGTTCTAACCTCACGCATGTTTACCACGACATGACAGTAGTATGTTCCTTCCAAAAGTAGGTCAGTATAGATGACCTTGACCTTCTCACTTCGTTAATTTAGTTTCATTTTTTTATCAATTCCATTACTCAGATACCAAAATCGATTCAGCTTTCAATCTCCATACTTAACAACAAGGGTAACATTATGGTCCTCCTTCATCATATCGACCCTAATAATTCTGACAACAATAAATCACGCACATGTTAAGCAACTTAAATATCAAGAAACAAGCAAGAGATTACACGAATCTGTAATCTGTTTCATTTTACATTCTGGTATATTTGTTCCAGAATTATACCGTTTTACTACGTGTTATAAAGTATACGGCATATTACTCGACACTTTTGCCATAACAAACAACTGCAAAATGATTTTCTTTAGTAAATTCATTTTCTCTGAACCTAGTTATTAAGGTGTTTATTGAATGATAGCAAAATACCATTTGCAGGGATTGTGTATGTCCTGACAATTTCGAGTTTATACTTAACCTCTCCACCCGAAAACGAATACAGTCGTCCATTGTCACGAATGATTGAACAAAATTGAGGATTCTTGGCTAAAATGATACGAGAACTCGAAACTTCAGTCCTTTCCGGCCCGTACACACCATACCTTATCCTATAATCATGGAAATACCTATACAACAGGGCTTCTAAAATCGCCGGTTTATCGGTTCCCAGACCGAAATCTAGTGACTAGATGATCATGAAATGTCTAAAGGTATATTGATACTGAATTCTCTACCATTTGTTGTGTATTTGATAGTGGACTTTTGTGACAAGTGTTTACATGCACTACACATTTTTGCGAGTGGCACTTAAGAATAGATGGATAGAGAGTACGTCTACTGTTTAACCTATTAATATTAACTGGTGGTCTAACTTTAAATCGATTGAATACAGATGATGTGTAAAAGGTTTAAATTTGACAGAAGTTTTATTTTTAAATATTGAGTTTGTGCCAGGGATGTAAAAGATAGAGGTCGAATGAAGATTATTTCGTGATAAATTGATCGATACTTTAGCAGTTCCATGGTTGTCATTTAAAAGGTAAGGTTTAAAAGAGAAGAGATTGTATGAATACGGGCACGGGTTCATTAGCGTATGAGTTGCTCACAAATCTAATGAAATAAAGTTAGGAAGTATTATCATAGTAGTCACATACCTGATGAAATATAAAGGTCTTCATTACATGCTTTATTTGAAATTGTCATATAGACAACTGTTCCTGTTATACTACTGGCAACAGCAACACAGATCAGTACAATACCAATGAAACCAGCTATTCTCCATGGACGTTTTGTATTTCCATTTATCGCTTGTTGTACAGCACTTGTCGCAGTCGTATCAAGTTGGTCATAAACGTCTTCGTCTTTAGAAATGTTTCCCGATTCAATTGTGCTGTAGTTGGCTTCAATTGCAGAATTTTCGTACACTGCATCCATTGTGCTGGCCCTTATATAGGAACAAAGAATTATTATAAATCTTTTATATAAATAAGCATACTACACTAACAGACGTAGGAATGTTTAAACTTTGTTTACGGGTTGGATATACTTCCTTTTTTCAAAACTCTAAACTCGATTATACCTGTGCAAATTTCAGCATGTTTTTTTTTTATGTGTTTTTTTTCTAAAATATAGCTACATTTGATACTTATACTACATTAGATATGTATACCACATTAAACAGTTGTTCAGATCATTCCACTGGGCCATATGATGCATGCTATTATCATGAGGGAAAATGGACACTGTTTTATAGCGAACCTGTTTTTTTTAAATTTCTTTTACATGTAAAGTAACATCAAAAATACACACCCATTCACTGAAAAATCGTAAAGCCTAAACGAGATTCGAACCTTTCTTTTGGATTGGCAATCCCTTAGCTTTAACACTAGGCTATATACACAGTTAATCATATTTGTCGATATACTGTCAGCATTGTAAATGTTATCATTTGTTAACTTGTTTTCGATGCGTTCTAAGTACATACGTACCCCAAGAACCCTAAAAAAAAAGGCACCAGCAAATATAGATTACAAATTCCAACATTAGACTTGTATACGCTAAACAGGTACTGCGCATTTTTTTGTTAAAAATAAAATTGAGAAATAACACACAGTTACTTGGGAGTGCCCCTCTCAGATTTGTGTTTTTCGTTATTGTCGAATAATCAAAATGGCCACCACGTCAACCCAAAATATACATAGAGTTATATAGGAAAGGTCAAATTTAACGACATCTCCTCCGAAACCACTTATTCCATTATTGTGAAATACCATAAATATGTTGCTTGGGTTGGCCTCTATCAAGTTTGGGTTTTCGTTATCGTCGAATAATCAAAATGGCCGCCACGGCGACTCAAAGTTTACATAGAGTTATATAGGAAAGGGCTAACAATGACATCTGCTCTGAAACCGCTTGAAGGATTTTGATGAAACTTCATTACAATGATCTTTAGGATAGTCCCCCTCAGATTTGTGTTTTTCGCGGCCGGCAGTCATCCAAGATGGCCACCATGGCTAAAACTAGGTCAAATTTAAGGAAATTTCAAACGACATCTCCTCCGAAACCACTTATTCCATTCTTGTTAAATATCATAAACATGTTCCTTGGGTTGGCCTCTATCAAGTTTGGGTGTTTCGTTATCGTCGAATAATCAAAATGGCTGCCACAGCGACCCAAAGTTTACATAGAGTTATATATGAAAACGTTAAAAATGACATCTTCACAGAAACCTCTTAAAGGATTTTGATAAAACTTAATCACCATGATATTTGGGATTGTCCCTCTCATATTTGTGTTTTTCGCGGCCGCCAGTCATCCAAGATGGCCGCCATGTCTATAACTATGTCAAATATAAGGAAACTTCAAACGGCATGTCCTTCGAAAATACTTATTCCATTCTTGTGAAATATCATAAACATGTTCCTTGGGTTGGCCTCTATCAAGTTTGTGTTTTTCGTTATTGTCGAATAATCAAAATGGCCACCACGTCAACCCAAAGTTTACATAGAGTTATATAGGAAAGGGCTAAAAATGACATCTTCTCAGAAACTGATTGAAGGATTTTGATGAAACTTAATCACAATGATCTTTGGGATAGTCCTCCTCAGATTTATGTTTATCGCGGCCGTCAGTCATCCAAAATGGCCACCATAGCTAACATTAGGTCAAATTCAAAGAGATTTCAAACGACATCTCCTCTGAAACCTCTTTATCCATTCCAGTGAATATCATATTCATGTTCCTTGGATTGGCCTCTATCAAATAAGTGTTTTTTGTTATCGTCGAATAATCAAAATGACCCACAGTTTACATAAAGTTATATAGGAGGAAAAGTCTAAAATTGACATCTCTGAAATCTCGGATTTTGTTGAAACTTTATCACAATGATCTTTGGAATAGTGCGCTCAGTTTTTCGCAGCCGCCAGTTATCCAACATGGCCACCATGACTAAAACTTTAAGTCAAATTTAAGGAAATTTCAAACGACATCTCCTCCGAAACCACTTAATCCACCAGTGAAATATCATGTACATGTTCATTGTGTTGGCCTCTATCAAATTTATGTTTTTCGTTATCATCGAATAATAAAAATGGTTGCCATGGTGACCCAAGATTTACATAGAGTTATATAGGAAAAGGTTAAATATGAAATCTTCTCTGAAACCTTTTGAAGGATTTTGTTGAAACTTTATCTCAATGGTTGGCGTCTATTAAGTTTGTGTTTTTTGTTTTCTTGCAATAATCAAAAAGGCCGCCATGGCGATCCAAAGTTTATATAGGAAAAGGTTAAATATGACATATTTACACAGTAAAGCGTCTACAGGCCCTCTTGTGCCTCTTGTTCTGTTACCTATTATTATTCAATGGTCAGTACTAATCCATTTGGTGGGACAAAAACACCGTGGACAGATTGTAGTATCACCCAAATACATACGCAAGGTCAGTGCATACAATGTTCATAAATGCACTTACACCACGTACACTCAACAGAACTGTTCAATTTCCAAAGCCCCTAGTCCATCAGTGCTTTCAGCACTTTGATTGTGATGGATTTTGGCATAAATGAAACGTGTATCTATAAAACTCTTCACGATACGTCAAGTGTTTAAAGATGGACAACATTTTGTGAAATGTTCCCACTGTCCCACGTGAAATTCAGGTAAATTGTACAGTGTCCAATATGTTTGTTATTATAAGTCAGTGGTTTGCATAACATATTTTAATGTGTACGTGTGTGTGGAGAGGGTTTCATAATGCTTTATAGGCACACACGGCAATCTTGAAAATTTGAAATGGTTGTCTCGATTTATATATCCAGTGCAGGGCTTCTAAAATTTTAAAATGCAAATCGGTCCAGGTTTTTAACTGCCGTAAGAATCGCACTTTTTTTGAAAAAAAATCACTAAAATCGCCGTACCCCACCCACCATGCATGTTTTCCGTTCAGTCATTGATATAGAGAACTATTTAAAATGTATGTTTGTATTATATTTGTATTATTTATAACTTACTTTATCACAATTTGTACATTTTATGTCTTCGCTTTACTGAATGAATAATTTTCACTCAATATATTGTAGATATGTCCCATTTTCAGTCCACTTTTGCCAGAAGTGCATGTTTTGAAAGGCATTACAACATTACAGTGATCAAATACAAAAGTTGCACTACACTCTTTGTTGTACTAACACTTTTATGATGTTTTTCGGACTTAGAATTTTTTCCATTACAACACAAAAACTAAAAAACAGAAAAAGGTGGCCTTTCGGCCTTTCAGCATTTCACTTCTCGGACATAGACATTTTATAATGTTTCTCAGACTTTTTTTTATGAAAATTAAGAGCAAAAAACTAAATATCAGGAAAAGGTGGCCTTTCGGCCTTTCAACATTTCACTTCTCGGACTTAGAAAATGTTCGATGTTTCTCGGACTTTGAATTTTTCGATGAAAGTTTGTGGACTTAGAATATTTTTTATGAAAATTAAGCGCAAAAACTGATGCCTTTTAACAGACTATAATTAAGGTATTATAGTATCATTATTATAACATTCAACGATGCTGAACATTGTCTTATGTGTTTTTAAAGTCTGCAAAATTAAAATATGACAATGTAACTATTGTTTGGGGCGCTTGTTTCAGCCGAAGGTTTTTCTGCAGTAACTTGAGCAATTTAAATAATACATACATCGGTTATGTATCATTAGAACTGACATTTTAGTGGTAAATAAAACTACTTTACTTTTGAAAATCGGTTGAGAAATAAATAGCATTATTAACAGAACTCTGCAAAATATTTTTTATTCCATTCATAAATCATAGACATAGGACCTCAAAAAGCATACTCCTCGCGTTTTGTAAATTATTTAACGTAATTAGCTTTACTTATTACACTTAAATAACTAAGTCCCTGCATTTTAATCACATTGAACAAGTTTTATATATATATTACTTTTTTGTAAACAGGAACGGTTCATATTAATCTTTTCTACCAGTAGTTTGAGATTCCAATACTGTACATGTTGAGTTTTAAATTCGCCACTTAACATAAGTATATAAATTCTCCTTTAAATAATGTTCATAAAAGTATATTCCACAAACGAATATGTATTGCAAAGAGTCATTTACTGTTGGTAATTGTTACGACAATTATTATGTAAAATAATTAACAGGACTCTGCAATATAGTTATTCCTACCACAGAAAAGATTTCATAAATCATAGGACCTACATAGATATATAGCTATGCCAAAAACAATTAATAGAACAGTTGCTAATGTTGAGTTTATGGCAGGTTGTTTATTGCAATCAAAAGATATAGGGTTTCTCTAATAATAATGCGGTACCCCCATGGCATTTGGCTAATTGGCTGTCCAAAGCAGGATGTTTGTTTAGATCAAAGAGGCCATAAATCACAAACACTGGGTACCCGTGGTGTGTTGACATCATATATATATACAGTATACATTGTGTAATATTTTCAATTTTATGTATACATGTATTATGTATAACGTGGGAAAGCTGTTTGTAGCTATGTTATTAATATGAGCTGTTAGATATTGAATTTGCCCGTGTTAAATGTGGTGTCTATTTGCCTAATAGGTCGATGTTCCTGACGTTATTCGAAGATCATGATTATTGTGTTTCTTAAATTGATTTAAAAATTCGTTTATCTGCAAGACAGATGGAATATGTGACATGAAATACATAATTTCGATTTAAATAACAAACAAGCATGTAACAGACTTCCCCTTTTTTTTTGACAAATCCTACTATTTGTAATGTGTTTAGTTTCACAAATGCATACTATAAATAAATATGAAAATTAAAACAGTTAGCTGGCTATTTTTTTACTCTCGCCGTATGCACAAATTAATATATTACTCAATTATAGTAACACACCACGCGCAGCCAGTGTTTGTGAGATTTATGGCCTCTTTGATTTAAACAAACATCCTGCTTTGGACAGCCAATTAGCCACAGGGTATCGGCATTATTACTATTGGAGAAACCCTTTATCTTTTGCTTGCAATAAACAACATGCAAATAAAACCCAACATAAGCGACTGTTCAATTACTTGTTTTTGGCATGGCTATATGTACATGTAGGTCCTATGATTTATGAATGGAATAAAAAGCATTTTGCAGAGTTCTGTTAATTATTTTATCTATGCCGCAACAGTTATCAACAGTAAAATACATTTGCGATATATATTCGCTTGCGGAATATAATTAAGTGTAATAAGTAAAGTTAATTACTTTTAATAATTTATGAAATACAAGATTCTGATCTTTGAGTAACACACATCTACCTACTTTCGGTTTCAAGGCATCATTATAATGGCAATAAAAAAGCCATTTTTCTCAGAAAAGGCCAATATTCTGACAGTTTATATTACTAACACAACTAGAAACAGCACTCATATGATATTTTTGCATGATACGTTCTAAAATGTGTCTAAAACAAATAAACACTGTATATTCACTATACAGAGTTAGTGTTGAGACACCCCGAACTCGAAATCTCGCGAAAACCGAGAGCGAGATTTGATAATGGCAAAATCGAAAATAAACCCATTTTTTGAAACATCGTGGTGCCCAGGTCGAGACTATGGTGCCCATGTCGCGACATGGTGCCCAGTGCAAGTAAGTCCGTTTTCAAATAAAAGAATTTAAGAAATTTGTTAATTAAAGCACTCATTAGGCATTATGCGTCGAGCGATACAATTTTTTATACTGAGGGCGTGCATCGAAATTGTTTGATATGTTATCTACAGTAACATGGACACAAATTTGTTAATTAAAGCACTCGTTAGCCATTATGCGTGGAGCGAGCGAAAAAAATTGTATAATGAGGGCGTGCAACGAAATTGTTTGATATTTTATCTACAGTAACATGGACATACATGTACGAATAAAAAAGTCCGTTTTCAATTAAAAGGATTTACCAATGTGTTAATTAAACAACTCATTAGCCATTATGCGTCGAGCGAGGGAGAACATTTTTTATTATGAGGGCGTGCATCGAAATTGTTTGATATTTTATCTACAGTAACATGGACATACATGTATGAATAAAAAAAGTACGTTTTCAAATAAAAGGATTTAACAAATTTGTTAATTAAAGCACTCATTAGCCATTATGCGTGGAGCGAGCGAAACAATTGTATAATGAGGGCGTGCAACGAAATTGTTTGATATTTTATCTACAGTAACATGGACAAACATGTATGAATAAAAAAAGTCCGTTTTCAAATAAAAGGATTTAACAATGTGTTAATTAACCACTCATTAGCCATTATGCGTCGAGCGAGCGAAGCGAGCGAGAACACTTTTTATACTGAGGGTGTGCAAGAAATTGTTTGATATTTAATCTACAGAAACATGGACATACAAGTATGATCTGGAATGATAGGGGGGGGGGGGGGGGGGGGGGGGGGCGCCGGGTGCGCCCCCCCCCCCCTGGATCCGCTAGTGGTGGTGCCACTGAGTTTCGTCGGTGTGTTCTTGGGGTGTGTTCTTGGGCAAGAAACTTTCCCTTAGCCTCGTCCATCGGATGGGGACATAAACCGGGCGGTCCCGTGTATCGGTCTATCCTCCGAGCACGTCAAAGAACCATAGGAATCTATTCGATATAAGAGTAGGGCACGGTTCCGGATATGTATCCTTCCCCTCTCTCTGGGGCAGCTCTAAATAACCTATACTGTGTTGATGAGCCGTTAAACAACGTTCAATTCACTTCATTTATTTTTTCAGAAAAAAGCCAAAATATGTATTATTGTGTTGCAAGAACATTTTTAAATACCAAACATCATGATAACTCCAACATTTAAAACCAGAACAATTAAAATTGTGTCCCAAGTGCAAAATGATATCAGTATTACTCTGCATTAACATGACCATGAGGACAAGTCAATTTGATATTTAAGTCATTGTGAATTATTATATTATGAACTTTCTACAAATTTAACAAATATAAAATCTACTTTTATTTATTATCTAATTTAATTATTATTACCAGGTAGTAAGCAATTTCCTTTGATCTGATGCAGTATCATGCAGTATCCTGCAGAGATTATTCTATTAGAAACAGATGCGTTCAAGGAATTCAATTGTGGTATTTTTGCATTAATAATCAGTTATCATGTTTCTATATATATAGGCAATGGTTATCAACAGTGTAGTATGTTTCAATGAAATTGTAACAGTTTAAAACAATGAATTTGAATGAGTTGATTTGAGTGAATATTCTGAAGAGGATGTTCCACACCTGTATAACTTTATTTTATTTTTATTATGTCGGAAAATAGCAAGTTTTGTATTTTTCATCTGGTTAGGTAACAGTCGCTTGGAACTTTCGGAATCAGCCCCAGACCATCATCAGACCCATAACCTGACCTCCATTGGTAAATGTTTATATTTATGTTTGTGGGTCTGTCTTAAGGGTCTGGTGCTGATTCTAAGATATCCTGGCACCAAGTGCCTATTGGACTGCATGCTACAGTTAAGATGATGTTCGACATTTTCATGAAAATGGGAGTAATGCAGATATGACAGCGGTCGACATCTCCATGAAAATGGAAGTAATACAGAAATGACAGCTCTCGACATCTCCATAACAATGGGAGTAATGTAGAAATGTCAGCGCTCAACATCTCCATGAAAATGAGAGTAATGCAGAAATGACTGCGGTCGACATCTCTATGAAAATGAGAGTAATGCAGGAATAACAGCGCTCGACATCTCTGTAAAAGTGAGAGTATTGCGCAATGACAGCGCTTGACATCACCATAAATATGGGAGTGATGTAGAAATGTCAGCGCTCGACATCTCTGTGAAAATGAGAGTGATGCAGAAATGACAGCGGTCGACATCTCCATGAAAATGAGAGTAATGCAGAAATGACGGCACTCGACATCTCCATGAAAATGGGATCCATGCAGGAATGACAGCAGTCGACATCTCCATGAAAATGGAAGTAATGCAGGAATGACAGCGGTCAACATCTCCATGAAAATGGAAATAATACAGAAATGACAGCGGTCAACATCTCCATGAAAATGGGAGTAATGCAGAAATGACAGCGGTCAACATCTCCATGAAAATGAGAGTAATGCAGAAATGACGGCGCTCGACATCCCCGTGAAAATGAGAGTAATGCAGAAATGACAGCGCTCGACATCTCCATGAAAATGGGAGCCATGCAGGAATGACAGCGGTCGACATCTCCATGAAAATGGAAGTAATGCAGGAATAACAGCAGTCGACATCTCCATGAAAATGGAAGTAATGCAGGAATGACAGCGGTCGACATCTCCATGAAAATAGAAGTAATGCAGGAATGACAGCGGTCGACATCTCCATGATAGAAGTAATACAGAATGACAGCGGTCAACATCTCCATGAAAATGGGAGTTATGCAGAAAGAACAGCGGTCGACATCTCAATGAAAATGAGAGTAATGCAGAAATGACTGCGCTCGACATCCCCGTGAAAATGAGAGTAATGCAAAAATGACAGCGCTCAACATCTCCATGAAAATGGGAGCCATGCAGGAATGACAGCGGTCGACATCTCCATTAAAAATGAAAGTAATGCAGGAATGACAGCGGTCGACATCTCCATGAAAATGGAAGTAATGCAGGAATGACAGCGGTCGACATCTCCATGAAAATGGAAGTAATGCAGAAATGACAACGTTCGCCATCTCCATGAAAATGGGAGTCATGCAGAAATAACAGCGCTTGACATCTCCATGAAAATGAGAGTAATGCAGAAATGACTGCGCTCGACATCTCCATGAAAATGGAAGTATAATGCAGGAATGACAGCGGTCGACATCTCCATGAAAATGGAAGTAATGCAGGAATGACAGCGCTTGACATCTCCATGAAAATGGAAGTAATGCAGGAATGACAGCGGTCAACATTTTATGAAAATGGAAGTAATGTTGAAAGAGAGTAAGAGACAACACTTGACATTTCCAAGTACATGAGAATTTGCTTTTTACACAAGTCAGGATAGGATTTTTTATTGTATTGCTTTGTCAGCTTTGTAAGTTAGGGATTAGAAGTTTAATTTACAGTATTTATTTTGTATAATAGTCATCTCAACACCCCATTTAATGATAAGAATAGATCATATTTATTTTAGTCAGTTTTGTTCAGAATGAATACATGTAGTGACAACATATTCCAACTTGTTCTATATAGGGTGCCGTGTGTAACAAAACTATTTAGCTCAAAAACATGTTGTTTTTTCACTGTTTAACAATAATGGACTACACCATATTTAAATTAAGCAACATGATTTAAATAAATCCTCTTGATTTAAAGTATATTCTTAAGATTTAAAATATATCCTCACGATTAAAATATATCCATACGATTTAAATCATTAGAATATATGTAAATATTAAGCATATAATTTATATGCTTAATATTTACATATATATTCTGATGATTTTTAAGGTAAATGTGCAACATTTACTTAAAACAATTTAGTCCCCGCCCCCGCATAATTAAAATATTTCTATTTATGCTCATTGAGGATTTGTTTAAATGGTGTTAATTTATTTAAATTGTGTCGATTTATTTAATTATAGAGAATTAATTAAATTAAAGTGTTGCACATTTATACTATAACGAAGGTCGATTTATTTAGATCACAAACGAATAATTAAATCAAAACCATTTAGTTAAATCGTATGAATAAAATCATATATTTAAATCGTGAGGATATAATAATCTAAATCGTAAGGATATACGTTAAATCGAAAGCATTTATTTAGTGTCGATTTATTTAAAAATATATATTTAGCACTATTTAACATTGCTTGCACCAAATTAAATTTATTTAAATTTGGTGCAAGCAATGTTAAATAGTGCTAAATATATATTTTTTTAAAACGGCGCACCATTGTTCCATTTCATAATTTCAGTCCATTATATATTTTGAAAAAATTGTCGCGATGTCTTGGCGGACATTGCCGCAACTTTGCAGCGAACATCACCACAAACATCGCCAGAACAGTGCAGAGAAACATTTATGCGAATGAAGTTTGCTGCAAAGTTGCCGCACACTTTTACTATGTAAATGAGGTGACGGGTCTGCGGCAAAGTTCCGCCAAAACATCGCAAACATCGCCAAAAGATTACAGCTAAAAGCGTTATGCAAATGAAGTTTGCTGCAAAGTTGTCGCACACTTTTACCATCTGCGGCAAAGTTGCGGTGAACATCGCCAGAACATCACCAGAACCCCATATGCATATTTGCATGGTAAAAGTGTACCGCAACATCGCCGCAAACAATCGTTGCAGCAAATAGTCGCAAGAAGCCTATATTTTTGGTAAGGGTTGTGCCTAATTGTGGTGGTCCTAAAGACAAAATGTACACACAAGTAACTGCCTGGTGGACTCAGTTATCTGTACTGTAGTAGTGAAATATTCTTTTGTCAATTTAAACTGTTAAATTGAAAAACGTTTAATCATTTCTTTTTTTCATTCTTTCTTTCTTTTTTTAGTGGGCTGGCGTGGGCCAGTGGATAGCGCGGTCGGACTCTTATCCTATATAAATTATAATGTGTTGAGCTGTTAAACAACATGCAATTCAACTCTTCTTCCGAGGATGAGTTTTAAAGGCATTTTGTTTCATTTATGATCCTGATTGACACATTCAGCGTGGTTTGTTATTGTACATAGATTATAGCGCGCCCATGTTCAAGAGGGCAAAGATGCTGCATTTTAAACCTTTTTGCTTCTGACAGCGCTGTATGTTCGAATAGGATAGACAATAAACAATATGTGCCAATGGCCCCATATGGGCCATTTATGGTTCTAATGGGCCATGTTCAAATATATAAGTGTCATTTAGACATCCACCCAAGAAATAAAGGCAAACAAATGTGTTAAATCAATTACTTTAATGTCGGCATTGTCGTAACACTTGCTAAATAGGTATCAAAGTGATTTTAGACATTCATATTTCTTTACACTTTACGTCTGTCTGTCAAGATACTTGTAAAAGCATCGACAGCGTCTAATAGATTGATTAACAACAGATCAGTGTCGATGGGCCATTTGTAATTTTATGGCTATGGCGCAATGCACGTGCCACCCCAATCACTGCCTACTGGGAGGTTGACTACTGGTTCTTCCCAGGAATAAGTGGGTGGTCTGCCTTCATCAATAAAAACTGACCATCATATATAGCCTAAAATGTGCTAAAAATGAGGTTAAACCCAAACAAACAAATCAACATACATAAAGTATGGCTCTCCCATTGCAGATATCAACATCCCTGTGAAGGATGACATACTTTCACAGTACTTGGCCCGAATTAGGTAGTTAAGGATTGTTAATAAGAAACTCGAGATGTGACCCCACTGGGATTTGACCCAGGACCTATGGATCGAGCTGCAAGTATGCTAACCAGTCGGCCACCACAACTCTTTAAACAATGGTATCACTAAAAAAAAAGTAATTTGTGTTACTTCTTGTTACCATAAAAAAAATAAAACGTTTGAGCATTTAGAGAGTCTCCAAGATTGAATGATGCTCATAGAAGACTTAATAGTATTGTTATAAGGCAGACAAGCGCATAGTCTAGTAGGAAAATGATGTAGATCTGCCCTTACCACTTGATATAAATTTTGAAAAAGTATCATAGCAAGATTCCTTGGCGAAGGCTCGAGGTGATCTATTGGGATCTGTCTTCGTCAGTCGTCGTTAATTTTTGCTTCAAACAATATATCCTCAGAAACCGCTTGGCCAATTTTGACCAAACTTTGCATGGATGATCCTTATGTGAATGCTTTTTAGATTTATTAAAATTAAGTCAGCGCGACATCCAAGATGGCCGCCATTACTATACATGGTCGAAACCTTAAATTTTTGTCTCAGGAACCGCTTGACAGATTTTGACAGATTTTTCTTTTAAATGATCGGCAATGCCTATCAAGTTTGTCAATATGAAGTCCCCGGGGTCAAAAATGACCTTGCCCTGGAGGTTCCAAGTTTGTATATTGACATTTTGCATGTTTTCAAAGGAAAAAACTTTAAAAATCGTCTTCTGAAACCACCAGGCACAGAGCTTTCATGTACTACATGTAGCATCAGCTTATGGTCCTCTACTAAGTTTGTTCAAATGGTGAAAAGGGCCCTACTTTTATACAGGCATATACTAAGAGAATGACCTTCAGAGTGATTTGATCAGTATCTTACTGACATGGGTGTTGGGTTCTGCACATATTCTTGATGAGATGCAGAGGCGTAGCCAGGCTAAAAGTATGCACCCGTAATGCCAAAGGCATTACCCTTAGGTAGGGGTAGGTGGGTTTTTTGGTCACATTTTGGTGGCCTTCTAGGGTAAAATAATTTCTTTAAAAATGAAAAAAACATATGTCAGGAGTTGTGAGTTAGCCTTTGATTTTTATGCCATTTTTGGCCATAATTATTTTTTCACTTTTCAAATCGATGTTACGCACGTGTTACGCACGTGCGTCAGTGCGAATCGCTGGCTACGCTCCTGAGATGTGTAAAAGTTATTTTGAAATTATTCCATGCATGCAAGAGTTATGGAGCAGACACGAAATGGGCCCTACTATTGACTTATACCAAGTGAATGACATTAAGATTGATCTTGACCTTGAAGATACTAAATTTGATGGTGGGTTCTCCACATCGTCTTGTTGTGTAAATGTGCCAAGTAATTCTGAAATCCCTTAAGGCATGTAGGAGTTATCACTGTGGTATACCGTACCCTGGATATTGATATGTACACTGAGTATTGGTGAGTATTATCATTGGATTTGGCGACGCCGGAGATCGAACGAGGGTAAGTTCAGTTTCAATTGTTAGTGTTTTTGAGTTTGTTTGATATAAATTTGATAAAAAATTAAATCATTTGATCCTTTTCCTAGACCCTGAAAACCCGAAAATGTTTCGATATTGCTTAAAAAGGTAATAAGAAGGCAAAACTCGGCTCTTTACTCACGCAATAAATAAACTAGGGTCTGTCAAATTTGATTTTTTTGTTTATATTCTTCCGTAAACGAAAAACTTGAATCCCGGCATCAGAGTTTATGTTGTAAATGTTTAATCAACAAAGGAATCACAGATGACAGTGCATTTATATAATAAATATGCATGTCAGTGTACCGAGTATTGTTTTGGTGCTGCTCGCCGGTGTCACGAGTATTGCTTTCAAGTGTACCGAGTATTGGCCATTAATATTGAGTAAATGCAAGGAGTACCTACAGAGTATATGTTATGCTTGAGGTTGTGAGGGTTAATTGATTTTCTGGAAAAACAGGAGACGATATAAAGATTACGAAATTGTCTTTATTGTTGCACAGGCAAAGTAGATGTGTGTATTCAAACATATAATGTGTAATGTTAACAAAGTTATGTCCCTTATATAATGTGTAATGTTAACAAAGTTATGTCCCTTATAGGGAAACTCCTTTTGCAGAATTAACCCAAATACAAGCATAAATTGAATTGACAAAATATAGTAAGATAACACAAATAGATGTTATAAAGAATTGATCTACATTAGGGGAAACTCGCTTTAGCTCTATATGAGAGATATGCGATACACATATGTTCTAATTAAAATAATATGTTCAATTTCATTAAATATCGAAAGTAATTAGTTACGGATGAAGTACATGTAATCTAACATGTGACAATTATGTGTACTACAAAGAATTGATGGTTATATTATTTGTAAACTTTGAAAACAAGAACTTCTACTGAATGATAATAATCAAAATGACAATGGTGTAGTAGTTTTAGATTAAATCATTAATTTGCGATTTTTTGCCGAAATGACATATGCATGTTATAATGAAATGCTGAATTCACAGTTCAAGGAATTAGCTATGGTATTATGATGCGAGTCAATTTCTAATATTTACCAAACTATCTAAGTTATCCTCAACATATCATAACATACAGAGCCTAGCGTTAGAGCGTGGTCTAAATGATATACTTATGTTATACATGTGCAAGTTACAAGTATTACCTTAAACAAATGTTTAAGACAGGATAAAAATTTATTTCATAAATTACAACAAAAGCTACAGAAAATAAGCATGAATATTCTAAACTAGCAAGTAATAAAAATATACACTGATAAAATTGTACATACCTGGAAAAACAGGAGACGATATAAAGATTACGAAATTGTCTTTATTGTTGCACAGGCAAAGTAGATGTGTGCCTGTACACCGATCGTCTTGAAATTTATACCATACATGGCTTCCAGGTGTGATAATCATTGTAAAAATAAGAATGGCTTAAATAACATGTTGCATTATAAGGCTATACAAACAAGGACAGAACAATCAAGTTGGCCTTGACACTTCCTGTTTCACAGGAATTTCACAGCTTGTTTTACACTATGGCTTGATCACTTCTCTAAGGATCGAACAACTTATCAATTAACACCATCTGAGAAGTTGATAATTTATTATGAGGACATTTGTTGTAAACTTTTCATACAAAATGTTGACTTTGAATGAACTATGTTTGGGAAAGTCAGAAACTATTTAGTAAAAACAATTTAATAAAATATAAGATAGTATATTTAGAATTACCTTACACAGTTTGAAAAATGAGAAATTTATGTTATTTAAAGAAATGTACTCTGATGCCTTTGACAACATATTTAATTAAACACACCTTTATAATTACATATATATGACAATTGTTTGAATAGTTTCTTTTATACTTTATACAAGAAAAACTACATGAAAATGTAGGGCATAACATATATACCACATTCAATGTTAAATATAAATTATTGTGTATACTTATTGACAGTGTATATGCAAAGGAAGCATTTCGAAGTTGTGTGACCTACGTGGCTATTACAGAATATCCACAAAATCGTTATCAGATGGAGAAATTTTGTTTGTTTTGAGTGTGGTATTGAAGCAGTGGTTATTTGTAAAAAAACACTCGTCAATTGGTTGTTGAGCGTATCTTATTTAGAGGGTTTCATTGTATCCAGAAATCGTCCACATACCAAACATTTTGTAATGTCCAAAAGGGCGTGTGTTTATTGTCCTGGGTGGGTCTTTTCAAACTACTGGGGGTTTCAAGAAACATTGTGTAAGGGTTTGATTCATTTTTGAGACACATCTTAATAAATATATTGATTTTGTATAGGTGGTCATATTGTGAATATTGTATTTGTCCAATTGGTTATTTTACGCTGGTTTAAATAATATTTTTGATCTAAGGCGAGCATGCTACCATCACACTACGGCGGATCACTAAGTGTTGTAAATGTTTGTCCGATGAAAGCCATATGACTGAAATAAGTGACATCAACACATATCT
Organism: Cyrtodaria siliqua; assembly: GCA_037043455.1. Lineage (NCBI taxonomy): Eukaryota > Metazoa > Mollusca > Bivalvia > Adapedonta > Hiatellidae > Cyrtodaria > Cyrtodaria siliqua. The sequence goes on from JAWPHD010000185.1 coordinate 69,104, forward strand.
AAGCTATGCATTCATTGACGGATGTAGAGTGGTCCTTATATTTATACCGGACCCCCATGGAATAGGCTCCGAGCCCCAAAGATTGACCCGAATCCCCTTTAAATACCCGAAAAATACAGTAAATGTACTAAAAAGTATGTAAATGGGACTAAATTAGGATGAGAAGCAACAAAAAAGCGCTGCACATTTTTTTAGGTAAAACCAATATTACGGACCCCTATGAAAAATGTTCTGGATCCGCCCCTGCATTCAGATGTAGAGAAATGTGTCGTCTATTAGCATAATCACGCCCGTTTAACTCACAACGAGTGTGAATTGCACTTCGCTTAAAATGTTGCGAGCAACTTTCGTTCCTCGTTGTGAGCACTAATGAAACGGGTTTGACAAGGTAAGCACGGAGATTTTTTCAAATATCGGAATACAGTTCGATAGCGATGGGTTTTCTGAGTACGCACATATAAAATTGATGAATGTAGTTGGCCATTTTTGATAGAAAAATCGTTCGACACAGTCACTCGGGGGACAATGGAAAAATTAAATGAATTTCGACAATAAAAACAATATATTTTCAGCAAAATGAAATGACTTAATCGATAAGTAGATATAAGAAACAGACAAACGTTATCGTTTTACCATTCTAATTTACTCATTATGTTGTACAATACTCGGTACACTAACGTTGAGCTAAAATGCAATACTCGGCACACACTAAATCAATACTCGGTACACTTGATTGTATCTTTTTTTACCTATATCTTTTTTGTACTTTCATAATTTTTTCAGAAATTTGGACTAAAGCTACTTGGTTTTAGGGATCACAATTTGCTCGATTCAAGTTTTTCGTTTACGGAAGAATATAAACAAAAAAATCAAATTTGACAGACCCTAGTTTATTTATTGCGTGAGTAAAGAGCCGAGTTTTGCCTTCTTATTACCTTTTTAAGCAATATCGAAACATTTTCGGGTTTTCAGGGACTAGGAAAATGATCAAATGATTTAATTTGTTATCAAATTTATATCATACAAACTCAAATACACCAAAAATTGAAACTGAACTTACCCTCGTTCGATCTCCGGCGTCGCGAAATCCAATGATAATACTCACCAATACTCAGTGTACATAGCAATATCCAGGGTACGGTATACCACAGTGGTTATGCAGCAGACAAGAAATTGGACGGACGGAGGTACACAAAGTTGGATGGATGGAGGGCATTCCTATATCCCACTTCCACCTGCAGTGGCAGTGAATAAAACAGTGTGGGGATGACATTTATTGAAGCAAATTAAAGGGACATAATTTATGAGAAAGTATCATTATTAATTACCATGTTCTTTTAATAAATACGTAAATAATAAGTTATACAGCACTGATGTACGTAATATAGTAGACTGTGTCACCGTTCTATCGAAAATGTCAATAACAAATATTTACTTCATTAAATACTATAATTTAGATTATATTTTTTATTAAACTTGAAAGATAAACCGGTATGTAAGAAATTTCATACATTCATAATGTAGAACAATATTATTATTATTACATTATTTGTGCTATATTTAGATAAATAAATATGATTTTTATTCGCATTTTATTGATAAAGAACAAATCTAAAATGTGAAATGATTAGCAAGTCAATGAATCTTAAAAGTGTATGTTCTTCAAACAATATTCAATAAAACAGCTCACAGTACCATTTTAAATGGACACGTGGCAATCTTGGGGGGAAATCAGTATTTGCATATACACTTGAAACTCACTATCTTTATTTTTAAAGGACTTGGAAATGAGATAAACGGAAATAGAGATAAGCATCAACCTGGATATTCGCAAAATCAGCAATTTAGAATTAAGCCGCAGAAATAAGGTATGCAAAACTTTGGACTCGAAATTTAAAGCAAAATTTCAGATAAGAAATATCCATATAGAATATTTTAACTGAATAAAACCTATCGAAGGAAGCGAAATATCGAAATTACTGTATTGGTTTATAATTAATGTGATACATATTAACCGAACACATATAATTAGTTGCATTATATATAAGATGACACTGCTTCAAACTTTAATATTGCAAATATAATGTGAATATAAAAACAAAAATTAGTTGTTCACATTTACAAAATGAAACCTTTATAAATATTATCAACTAACGAAATTATTGATCAACGTCCAAATTGTGTAACTGACTTACTCGAACAGCATAAAAAATATATTGCAGATTTCTTTTAATAATGTTACATATGTCGTAACAATTATCAACAGTAAAAACTGTTTGCAATAAAGATTCGTTTTTGGAATATGCTTTTATAATTATTATTTAAAGGAGAATTTATATTACCATCATGTGTTTAGTGGTGAATTTAAAAATCAGCATGTACAATGTTGAACTCTCAACATACTGATGCTTAATAATTATTAAGTCTGGTCTGGAAAATATTATTATGAACGTTCCCATTTTACAAGAAAATTACTCTGGTTAAATTAAATATGATTAAAATGCAGCCGGGGACTTATTTAAGTGTATGTGTATTTAAAAAGTTCAAAAATTATTATTTCAGAAATGTCAAACCATACTAAAACAATCAAATAGTCTTACATTACTCAAATATTAAGCCAATTCATATAATAATGATGATTTTTTTAATGTTAAACGTAACCAATTCCACACGCTACGAAGAAATATATATACCAGTACAATAACATAGTCATAACTTGAATATATAATTCATTTTTTACTCATATAAATGTTTGCTGAATTGGGAAATAGTTAAAGAGACCTCCAAATGGAAAAAATTAATTATTTTAAATAAAAGCTTATTATAGCAGCATTTCAATGCCATATTCCGTTTGACGTGTTCGTTGGCGGACGGACTTTAAACCTTAGCACTACACACACACACGCCATATTATTTTGCTCAACAACTGTTAATAAATGTGAGTAACTTAATACTATTATGTAAGTACCATATGCTCCGTTTTATATTAGTAGATCATTTTTTATTTTATCCAATGCAGAAGAGGATAATGAATTAGTTCAAATCCTTTTGGGCAACTGTCACCATCTACTATCAGTTTTCAACTAATTTGACCACATATGACAGTCATAAAAGTGTTATGTAACTATATCCTGTTAGTAACTGATAAACACATGTTGCATATAATAATATTTCGATCCTGTTAATTACTGACTGGTGTTTTATGACCTGGGGACTATACAGGGTCATAAATTAATTGGTAATCCGTTCTGCTTGACCGTGAGATTTTGGACATAAAATTGCTGCATATTCTTGTAAATAAGGGACTGGAGCTTTGTTCTTTAATTGTGTGAATGGGGAGTAATACAAATTGCTGTAATTTTCTGTCAGCTAATAATTACTGTTTTTTTTTTTACTACTCTTCTAATGTTGGGGCTCACTCATGAAGGTGATAGGTTTAAAAACTAAAAGAAAATGTCAACATTGCAGTTTAATTACAAACAACAAACAAATAAAGCAAAACAAAGCTATTCTTATAATTCTGACTAGGTTGACAAAGTGTAATAAATAACGTGCTAGCTTATATATCGTTATAATAAAACTATTTAACAATACTAACTTGGTGACGCATTCACAAATTATAATTTTGTTAAAAGAAAGTTATTGACAATTGATTACATAGGCAATGTCGACATATATAATAAATATATGTGTGTATTCCCACAAGATTATGATCATTACACAAAAGGAGTCCACCTCTGCGGGTTCGAATCCCAATGGGAGCTCGACTTGTAAGTGAGGAAGTGTCGATTCTTACGGATGACGAGAGGTGTACAGTACTGGTTCTACTCAGGAACAATGGGTGGTCTGCCTACACCACAAAAAATCGACCGTCATATTTAACCTTGCATGTGTTGAAAATGACGTAAATCACCATACAAACAAACAAACAAAAGGAGTCACAACTAATAATATAATTTCGAACAAAAACGACATCAAATTTAAATAAAACATAAACGGTAATGTTTTAATTTGTTGGTCAGATTCGATATAATATAACAAATAATGTATGGTGCTTCGATCCATATGCAGTTTATGGACTGGGCAGTCAGACCTAGAATGTTATGTGGACCTCAGCTTCGCTTCAGTCCATAATAACATTCTAGGTCTGACTGCCCAGTCCATAAACTTGCACATGGACCTCAGTACCATACATTATTTGTTAAAGAGTAATCAATCCATGTCTGAGTACCGATGATATACCGGTGATAACAAAGGCATAACAAATCAACTTGTGACTATAATATTTTTTAAATAAAACAAAAACATTTAACACAATTACGCATTTGTGTGTGTGTGTGTATTTTTACAAAACCGACTGCACATACACTTCTCAAAACTGCTAACTACACCGCTCACGTTTTGGGTTATATATATCGATGGGTTGAATGTTTTTCAATAAAATAAAAAGGAAATACCAATTCAATCATTTTTACATCATTTCATTTTATTTTTTTCATGGGCAATGCTAGAACTAAACCACAATAAGCAATTACAAACATTACAAACGACCCATGTAAACACTAAAGTCACACTTTTCCCATATCTACATGTAGATATGGGAAAAGTGTGACTTTAGTGTTTACATGGGTCGTTTGTAATTGCTTATTGTGGTTTAGTTCTAGCATTGCCCATGAAAAAAATAAAATGAAATAATGTAAAAATGATTGAATTGGTATTTCCTTTTTATTTTATTGAAAAACATTCAACCCATCGATATATATAACCCAAAACGTGAGCGGTGTAGTTAGCAGTTTTGAGAAGTGTAGATCTAATTTATTTCTTATGTGGTAAAATTGAAAAATGAAATAGTAATAAGTGTGTTCTGTGATTTGTATAGTAAATACTGGGAATAGAAAAGCTATATCTGCTCGTTTGCTCTTTTGGGAAATATCTCCCAGTGGGATATATTTCCCAGTACGGAACATTGCTCGGCCTTTTCCGTCAGTGACGGGAACGCCAAATGACGTTTCGATTGTACGTCCTCACGTTCCGTCACTAGCGAATAACGATTATGGAAATTAACGAAGAGTTCCGGTTGCACTTGTTGTGTTTGTATGACGTAACGTCGTCTTGGTATGACGTAACGTCGTCTTGGCGTTCTCGTGCAAACTAGTGTAAAAAGGCGTGAATCATAAGAAATATTAATAAAATATCATTTTAAATTAAACAATATATAGTTTAATAACCAGTGTTTTTGAGATACTGAAAATATCTCCCTCGTTAGAAAAATGGCCCCAATATAAGAACTCGTGCTCCACACTCGTTCTTTATATCTTATATCGGGGCCATTTCTCTACCTCGGGAGATATTTCCCGTATCTCAAAAACACTGGTCATTAAACTCTCTATATTTGATGACAGCACACCACGGGTAGCCAGTATTTGTGATTTATGACCTCTTTGATCTAAGGACAGCCAGTTAGCCATGGGGTGCTGTATTATAACAATTGGAGCCATGTTTTATTTCTTTTGATGGCAATAAAGAACCTGCCATAAAAACGACTCTTCAATTAAATGTTTTTTATGGCTATATATTTATATCTATGTAACGGTAGGTCTCATGATTTATGAAACCTTATGATAGAAATAAAAAAATAAAATATATTGCAGAGTTCTATTAATAATATTACATAATATGTCGTAACAATTATCAGCAGAAACAACCATTTGCAATACATATTTATTTCTGGAATAATAATACGTCTCCATCATTCTTTATAAGAAATTGCCACTGAATTGCATGTGAAAACTGGTGAAAAATAGTAAAATTCAAACCGAAGTAAAAAAGTTCAAAAGGCATTATTTCAGAAATGTCAAACCTAAAATACAACCACAGTCTTAATTTCCTCAAATATTACGCCAATTCATATGATAATGTAGAATTTTGGATGGAAAACATTACCAACTGATGGGTCATGCAGCCATATTTTCAATTTTGTTTTGCCATTTCACGAAAAATCAACATTTCACAGCATCTATTTCACAGTCCCAAATTTCTTAAGTAAGCGGTAATACAAAACAAAATATACTCAGCTGCAAAAGAAAGTAGCCACTTTGAAAGTTTTACTATACACTCTATCCTCTTTATCAAGCAACATTCCCTTAATGATTCAACCTATTGAAAAACAAAGGACAGCATGAGATTGGCAATGGAATGATAAAAACTTTGGTACCAAACATGGCATATTCATTTTGGAATTTGTCAATTAATTCTAAAAAGACTTTATACAATTAAATCTTAACAAAACTCAGTGGCTACTTTCTTTTGCAGCTGAGTATATATACCAGCACAATAGCATGACAGGAACTGGAATAAATAATTGATTTTTCACTCATATAAATGTTCAGAATTGGGAAATAGTTTCAACTAACACCATAAAACAGTGTTTTCTCGCTTTTTTTCTTAGTTTTTACATTTTCTTTTCCGTTTCTGAATGTTGCTGATCAAAATATTTTTGTAAATTTGTATTACAGTCAGCTATACATAACACAATGAAATCAATCTGCGAAACCATACTACGCGAGCATCTGAATACCATAGACCTGCAAGAGTTTTTAGGTCTATGTCGATACTGTATGAGATATTTGAGACCTTCTTATAATTTAGAAACCAGCGTGTCAGTTTCCATTAAAAATATGGCGAGTGAAGTCTCGCGACAGCTCTGAATAATCAATTTACAAGATTTAATCTCATTTTATAATCCTCTAGTATAAACGGGTCCTGAAATAACTAATATATTGAAGTATGGCAATAATATTGGCATAATTTGGATTTGATTTCTTAAGTATTTCAATTGTTAAATAAATCAAATCATTGGATCAGAACTTAATTACCTCTTCTAGATGGAACCAACTTCGATGGAAATAAGAATCACTTGATTAAGGAATAACACTTGATTCACAATTGGTTTTTAGAAATATGTTTAAAGGGGTTGATGCACTATTTTCAAACACAGTTTATTTTAAAGGGCTCTGAAAAACTTCAAAAAAGCTGAAAGAATTATCAAAATGCCATGAAAAATAAAGGAGATATGACCTATTGAAAATTTGCAAAGAACATAAATGCAGGCAGCCATCTTTGAACGATGACGTCATCGCGCCGTTTTACCATATATGGCATATTGATAAAATGTCTTTTAAAGCAAAGAAAATCACTGCAAATGAAAAATAATACTAAAATGTATACATTATGCATCTGTATATTTATTTTTAATCAATTTGCAGTGGCTTTCTTTGCTTTAAAATACATTTTGTCAATATGCCATATATTGTAAAACGGCGCGATGACGTCATCGTTCAAAAATGGCCGCCTCCATTTATGTTCTTTGCAAATTTTCAATATGTCATATCTCCTTTATTTTTCATGGCATTTTGATAATTCTTTCAGCTTTTTTGAAGTTTTTCAGAGCCCTTTAAAATAAACTGTGTTTGGAAATAGTGCATCAACCCCTTTAAGTTCAGTTATTTACTCCACTGTTACTTTAATCACAGGTCTATTACAGTCAGTTTTTAAAACACGTTACTAAATTTATGTGTGTGTGTGTGTGTGTAGTTCTAAGGTTTATAGTCCCTCCGCCAACGAACACGTCAAGGTATACCTGACGCGATGGGCACAATAGAGTCTGGACTTTGTTACTAAATTTATGAAAAATCAGTCCTTTAAATGTATGTTTGGACTGATTTGATCATCTAGATTTGATTGGCTAAATAATATTAAGACTCCGCCCTTTAATTCCAATACTGCACAGATATTTGAAGATCAAAGAGCGGTATAATATCTGCTATTTGGTGCTAGGTGTTTTATGACTACTGATAAATGCTCCAACCCAACTCCTGTGTTTTGAGACCAGACTTCCTGTGGTGGCAGGAATTTTATGACCCTCTGTGATGCTAGCTTGGGGTTTTATGACCTGATGGCTGTGAGTCAATGATGAAGAACTAACTAAAAACTACCCATATAGAATATAGGTTGCACCTTTGATTTGGTGATAAGCTGCCTATTAAAAAAGATCTTGTTATAAGAATCAGACTATAACTTTTTGTTCTTTGAATTAATTTTTAAAGTTCTTATTAATAGTTAACCATGTACACACCCATTGATGGGCATCTGTTGATCTACACACATACATAGTTTATATTACTACCATATCATACCTTATGTGTAAATAGTTCAAGCTGTGCACACACTTTTAATTACTTTCTCATTTAATCTTTTATCAGTTTTTGGCTCAATATGACCTATTAATGTGTCAATGTGCCATAAAACACCATTCATTCATCCATATTGAAAAAAACTTAGAGCACCTATATCACATAACTTTCAACCAAAAAAGCACTGACCCATAAGGCAATTTAGTTACATAACATTATTCAAAATAAGTTCTAGACTATACAACTTCCCCCTAATATCCTTTGATTATATAAGAGGCAACCATAAAGCATCATGATATCTAAATACTGCAGGGAGTCAAATAAAAAACACCATAAGGAAGTGTTGTCAAATAACATTATTCAGTAGGAGAACAGTGTCCGCAAACTTTCATCGTACATTTTCTAAGTACGAGAACAGTGAAAGGTTGAAAGCCCGAAATGGCATTTTGGATTTTTAGTTTTCGTGAAAAAAGTCTTAATTCCGCAAAACATCGAAAATGTTTTAAGTACTAGAGCAGTGAAAGGTTGAAAGGCCGAAATGGCTTTTTTTTTCTTCTGATCTTTAGTTTTTGTGTTGTGAAAAAAAGTTCAAGTCTGAAAAACAATGAAATGTTGAAAGGCCGAAAGGTGACCTTTTTCTGACATTTAGTTTTTTGCGCTTTATTTTCATAAAAAAATATACTAAGTCTCCAAACTTTCATCGAAAACTTCTAAGTCCGAGAAACATCGAAAATTTTCCAAGTCCGAGAAACATCGAAAATTTTCTAAGTCCGAGAAGAGTTAAATGTTGAAAGGCCGAAAGTTCACCTTTTTCTGATATTTAGATTTTTTCGCTTAATTTTTATAAAAAATATTCTAAGTCTCCAAACTTTCATCGAAAACTTCAAAGTCCGAGAAACATCGAAAATTTTCCAAGTCCGAGAAACATCGAAAATTTTCTAAGTCCGAGAAGAGTTAAATGTTGAAAGGCCGAAAGGCCACCTTTTCCTGATATTTAGTTTTTTTCGCTTAATTTTTATAAAAAATATTATAAGTCCGCAAACTTTCATCGAAAACTTCCAAGTCCGAGAAACATCGAAAATTTTCTAAGTCCGAGAAGAGTGAAATGTTGAAAGGCCGAAAGGCCACCTTTTTCTGATATTTAGATTTTTTCGCTTAATTTTTATAAAAATATTCTAAGTCCCCAAACTTTCATCGAAAACTTCTAAGTCCGAGAAACATCGAAAATTTTCTAAGTCCGAGAAGAGTGAAATGTTGAAGGTTACATTGCACCATTGCGTTTGTGCTTCCGTGGTGTATAGTCAAATAGTGCCTAATAATAAAAAGCGTTTCCCTGCCTTACTAGTGATACAAAATGCATGCTTTTGATTGCTTTTTGTTATTATTACCTATAATTCAGCCAAATGATGTACACTCAAGTGATATGAAAACGCAACAAACAAATGTCTAAAAATATTTTTCATTAAGAACGGCATAGCCTTAAAATTTTGAACACATACATAGCTCGATACACTTGATCCATTTTGACTGAATTTAATCAGCCCATTATACCGTAAAATCACAATAGCTCGGTGCGCTTCGTTTTCCTCGTGCGTCCCGTGCACATTTACCATGTGGTCAAATCGATTGAAATTTTATTTCAGTACATGTGTAACACACCTAGAAATCATAATTTCAATAAATTGTTGGATAATTTTAAATTCGAGAAATGCCACGGTTAAATAACGCAGACCGAAATCGGATTTTGGGACTTTTGGAAATTGGAATTACGCAAACGGAAGTCGCTAGACGTTTTAACGTCAACCGATCGACAATTTCGCGGTTGCTTCAGCGATACAATCTTACCGGTACCGTGTCGGACCATCCTCGATCTGGGGCGATGCCAGTTACGACGCCACGTCAGGACGTTTACATTCGTCAACGTCATCTACGTAATCGTAAACTTACGGCGACGTCAACTGCGAATATAGTCGTTGGGACAAGGGGTCGCCATATCCATCGAAACACAGTGGCTAAACGATTGCGTGATTACGGAATAAGGTGCCGGCGGCCAGCTAAAGTTCCCGTATTTACCGTACATCATCGACGTCAACGACTGCAATGGGCACGTGCAAACATTAATAATGTGAACTGGAATATGGTTTTGTTTTCGGATGAATCTAGATTCAATTTATTCAATGCAGATGGCAGAGTACGCGTGTACCGTCGACGTAATGAACGTTTTGCAGATAATTGTATTGTGGAGCATGAACGTTACGGTGGTGGCAGCGTTATGGTCTGGGGCGCTATCAAGAGTGATTTTAAGTCACAGCTAGTCATTTGCAATGGCAATTTGAACGCACAAAGATATATCAATCAGATTATCACGCCCGTGGTCCTGCCGATATTCCAGCAACGTAACGGACTTACGTTCATGCAAGATAACGCCCCACCGCATCGAGCCAGGCTGACAATGAACGTACTGAACAATAACAACATTCCTGTGTTGCCGTGGCCGGCTTTATCACCTGACTGTAACCCTATAGAGCATCTCTGGGATGAGTTAGGACGTCAGGTGCGTCAACGTCCTAACCCTCCAAGAAACGTCCAGGAGTTAACGAATGCACTGATTTATGAGTGGGGACGCATTCCACGTCGAGTTTATAGGAATCTTTGTCGTTCAATGCGTTCACGGCTTCAGGAAGTGATCAGGAAAAATGGGGGCCATACCCGGTACTGACTATTAAAACTGACTGATGTGGAATAAACAGTGATTACGTAATATCGGTTGGTGGTATCATCATTTTGTTTTTACACATGCATTGTTGAAGAGTCACTGATTAATTTGATACCCCATTTATGAGTGTTATGTAATTATTTTCTCTAATATACTCCTACAAACCCGTTGTTGCGTTTTCATATCTCGTCAGTGTATTGTGAACATTGATTAGTGTTTGTTTGAGATATTTAATTATAATTGACATAGACAGTAAAGCGAAAGTAGAAATGGGGTAAATCTATCTGTGACGTGTCAAAATAGAACGTGACGTCATTCAACAGATTGGCTTGTTCATATGATACATGACCCCCTGTTTTTATTGCATTTTTATATTGGCGGACGCTCGATCGTTTGATTGATATGTGTTTTAAAATTTTCTACGGAGAAAAATGCGCGTTTTTTATCTCTTGATATACATTCGTCCTATATAAAACAAAGAAGGAAAATCAATGGTGCAATGTAACCTTGAAAGGCCGAAAGGCCACCTTTTTCTGATATTTGGATTTTTTCGCTTAATTTTTATAAAAAATATTCTAAGTCCGAGAAACATCGAAAAAATGTTGAAAGGCCGAAAGGCCACCTTTTTCTGATATTTTGATTTTTTCGCTTAAATTTTATAAAAAATATTCTAAGTCCGCAAACTTTCATCGAAAACTTCCAAGTCCGAGAAACAGCGAAATTTGTCTAAGTCCGAGAAGAGTGAAATGTTGAAAGGCCGAAAGGCGACATTTTTCTGATATTTAGATTTTTTCGCTTAATTTTTATAAAAAATATTCTAAGTCCGAGAAACATCGAAAAAATGTTGATAGGCCGAAAGGCCACCTTTTTCTGATATTTTGATTTTTTCGCTTAATTTTTATAAAAAATATTCTAAGTCAGCAAACTTTCATCGAAAACTTCTAAGTCCGAGAAACATCGAAAAAAATTCTAAGTCCGAGAAGAATGAAATGTTGAAAGGCCGAAAGACCACCTTTTTCTGATATTTAGTTTTTTGCGCTTAATTTTCATAAAAAATATTCTAAGTCCGAGAAACATCGAAAATTTCTAAGTCCGAGAAGAGTGAAATGTTGAAAGGCCGAAAGGCCACCTTTTTCTGATATTTAGATTTTTTCGCTTAATTTTTATAAAAAATATTCTAAGTCCGCAAACTTTCATCGAAAAAGTGTTAAAACCAGTGTCTAAGTCAGAGAACATTGCCATTTAGCTCTATGTTCAAGAAGCAATGAAAAATGTCTAAGTCCGATGTCTGTGTGTAAGGTTGAAATGCCTTTCAAAATGTGACCTGCTGGTAAAAAGTGGACTGAAAATGAGCCATTGACAATTTCGGTCCGACTTAAAAAAAAAACGGTGTCAGGTTTGATCACTTATGTCATTAATATTAAGTTATTGTAAAAAAAAAATCAAACAAACAATTGACACATCTCGGTATTTTAATGACGCAAACAAATTTCAGTCCCAGCTTTGGCCACTTAAATTACCAAACCGACACAAGCAAACAGGCCAACAACTTACGACTAACGGTATATCAAAGAAATTACAGACGGTAACACTCGCTTCAGTGAACCGACAGAACGCGTGATATACTTTCACTGATCACACATCAAAGGCGTGCTACATGGCTATAGACTCTTCCGGAAAACTCCCTACTATCGGTAATGGTTTAGTCCAAATTGAATATTGCCGCAAGGCATATTTTAGATTTTTTGACGACCGATAGATACAATATCTGGGACCGATTTAAACAGAGATTTTGAAAAGAAAAACGGTCTGGAGACACAGATTTCGGTCTGGGAACCGATAAACCGGCGATTTTAGAAGCCGTGATCCAGTGTCATTTTTTCCTTTACTCTGAATACATTTAAATAAATCAAATTTTAAATATTTACTATTTTGTCTTATTATACTATCAGTTTTAATATATTATTGGTGCAATAATATCAAAAATTAATAATATGCAAAAGCAAATTGCTTAATACTATTCTTATGATTAATATTAATGTTGAACAAATGCAAGTTATGCAGAAAAACTAGCGGGATGCCGTGAAAATAAAGATTGCCGAGTGTCACTTTAAATAGAATGTCGTTAAACACTAAAAATACAACATACCTATTCTTTCAACTGTCATGTAGTACAGACGTGTACAATCCTATAGCTTCCACCTGGATGCGTAATATTGTCACTATGTAAAAACAAGCCTTGTAGATTTTGCAATATATATTGTTTAAATTTTATAATACATGCGAATCTTCATACACGAATAAGCACAGATCTAACAACAAACAGATATGAAACCTCGCCCTTTATCGCGATTTCTCGTGACCACCCTTTGTTCTCCAAAAAAGCGGTACGAGATTAGTTACACGCATGCGCATGTCGAATAACACCACATGCGCATGTCGAATAACACCGTTACTACGGAAGCGTCAATAAAGATAAAGATTGACGAAGGGGTTCTGTTTTTAAATCGGTCGCTCAAATTGTCCAGTCCTAAATAAAATATATATAAATAAATCAATTAGTGTTAATATGGTTTAAACTTAAAAAAAGTTTTTTACATACCGATGATGATGCTTTTTTCTGTACATGTTATATTCCTCCAGAAGAGTCTAATTTATATATGAATATTAATTCCAGTCTTTTCGAATTCGATTTTTTTAACCACTTGAGTAATGATATAAGACACTATAGCGAGCTAGGCGATGTATATTTGTCAGGTGACTTAAATGCACGCACGGGTCATGTATTGGATTACATTGATGACATACATTTAGACCGTTATGTTAATATGCCGAATGAAAATCTACACGTTACCGATATATCGAATCGTACTAATAATGACTTGCACGTGAATTCTTTCGGTAATAAGCTCTTGACATTATGTAAAGAAAACAATGTGCATATTGTGAACGGACGCCTTTGTCATGGTAAACGGTCCGTGTAATTGGACAATGATCCGAAAATTCTGTCAAATCAAACACAAAAACATCAGATATAGATTTAAAATTGCTAATATTAGTTATTAAATAGTCAACAGCGCTCGAAACAGCTCTGTTTCTATACAAACTATGATAAGGGTGAGCTTATTACCGTTTTAAATCTATATCTGATGTTTTTGTGTTTGATTTGACAGAATTTTCGGATCATTGTCCAATTACATTTTCGTTAAATTATGTCTCAAGTGAAAATGGACAAAATAATCGCCGTAATGTCGATAAGATAGTATGGAACCCTGCAGAGTCGGAGAGTTTCTTAAACCTACTTAACTAAAAAAAAACATGTTTTCGATAATATATCGGCGAAACTTACATCCGGTGAATGCGATATAAATAGGAGTATCGATTCTCTTTCCGACATAGTGTATAATATATCTTTTCAACGTTTTGGTAAATCATACTCACCAAAACCACATACTAAAAACAAGAAAACGCCGTGGTTCGACGAAAATTGCCGTAAAGCTAAATCGGAATTTCTTAAATGTAAACGAGATCTTGCAGAGCATGTCTCCGAGGAAAATAAAAGGTTATTTCTATCAAGTCGGAGTAAATTTGCATATACAAAACGCAATGCTAAACGTGTTTTTGATATGAAAGAGAAATGTAACTTATTAATTTAAGTAAAAAATCACCAAGAAAATTCTGGAAATACATTAAAAAGTTCACTAACAAGAATAACAATAATCAAAACGATATAAGTATGAGCGATTTTGTTAACCATTTTACGTCAATTTCTAATACACCTCATGATCACTTAAACGTAGAGGATCCCTGATGAGACGGTACGCATTGAAATGCTTGATGCTCAGTTCAGTATCGAAGAAATACGCAAAACGATTTCTTCATTGAATAGAAATAAAAGCGCCGATTATTATAACAATGTAGGTGATTTCTTTATCGAAGCGAACGATTTTATAAGTCCGTATTTGTGTACAATGTTTAATATTATCTATGACTCTGGAATTTACCCCGAGGCTTGGTGTAACGGTGTAATTGCCCCTTTTCATAAAAAAGGTGATATTGGTAATCCTTCTAACTATCGAGGAATAACTTTAGTAAATGTTATTGCTAAGATATTTTCTCTAACGTTAAGAAACCGAATAAATAAGTGGTGTGAAACCGAACATGGTTTTAATGACGCACAATTTGGTTTTCGTGACAAGCGCTCTACCACTGACGCAGTATTTATTTTGCATTCTGTTATACAAAAGGTATTATCGGCTAATTCTAAATTATGGTGTGTATTTATTGATTATTAAAAAGCATTTGATACTGTTATAAGAGATGCTCTGTGGGTGAAATTACTTCAATCTGGTATTAGCTGCAAAATGGTACGTATTATACAGGCTATATATAACAATGTGAAATCATGTGTTAAACTGTCATCGAATATGGATATGTCAGAGTTCTTCGACGTCACGTTGGGCTTGAAGCAAGGAGAGCCACTGTCGCCTATTTTGTTCATTTTGTTTATTAATGATATTGTCGTTAATATTAATTGTGATACATTGACTGATAATGACCTAAATATGCTGCCAAGGTATCTGATCCTTTTTGCCGATGATATGGTGTTATTTACAACGGACCCAGATAGCCTACAGTCTCAGATAGATAGTATTTACCAATACCTCACATAAGTGGGGTTTAAAAATAAATATAAATAAAACTAAAGTATGTATTTTCGAAAAAAGGAAAACAAATCCTAATGTGGAGTTTTTAATAAATGGCGAAAAAGTTGAAATCGTAGATAGTTTTACGTATTTAGACATTAAATTTACTCATACCGGTAACCTGTCAAATGCTGTTAAAACTTTATCCGATCAAGCCCTAAGGGCATATCATAATTTGCTATCTGTGTTCGATAGAATACCGTTAGATGTAAAAACCAAATTGTCCTTATTTGATTCAATGGTTGTACCAATTATATTATATGGAGCTGAAGTGTGGGGCGTGTATAATTATAAAGAAGTGGATAAACTGCATATCAAATTTTGCAAGCATGTTATGGGAGTAAATCTAGGACAAATGCCCCCCCCCCCGGACAAATGCCCCCCTGCTCATTTTTGTATAGGTAGACAAATGCCTCCTGGTGTTTTTGCAAGGGTGGACAAATGCCCACCTGAACTTTTTACAAGGTGGACATTTGCCCCCCCCCCCCCCCCTCGGAAAAATGCCCCTACTCATTTTTGTATAGGGATAACTCTTAGTAAAACAAGCCCCCATATAAGAAACCCCCCTCAGATATGTCTTTTGCAAAATGTTATTTTCATAATTCTTTCAAATTTAAGTAAATTAAAGAGGAATTTTAATAACCAATTGAGCATGATGTTGTCTTATTGAAATTCTTTAATTAGCTGTTAATTGTCTAAATGTAAACAGTCATATATGATGTGCTATAACATTTAAGAACATCAACAGAAAATGTAAATATTTATTTGATAATGAGTTTTTTATTTGGTTGATTGATGTATGACTCAATCAATTATCTCTAATTATCAAATTAAAGGTCACACTTTTAAAACTTGATTGCAGACATATACTTCCTATAATTGTGTGCATGTAATTAATCTGTTTGTGTTGGTCACACTTTTTTTTTTAAAGCTCTGAATACTTACAAACTGGGAATAACCTGTGAATTATGTGATTATTCTTTTGTATGGATTTAATTAGTTTTAAAGTAACTGTAAATATATATTACATGTTATATTGTGCTGCATATGTATATTGTTTTGCTGTTTTCCTTTAATAAAATGTTGAAAATACTGCTTGTTTTACTACAAAAATGAGTAGAGGGGCATTTGGGGGGGGGGGGGGGGGGGCATTTGTCCACCCTTGCAAAAATATCAGGGGGGCTAATGTCCACCTTGTAAAAAGTTCAGGGGGGCATTTGTCCACCCTTGCAAAAACATGAGGGGGCATTTGTCCACCCATACAAAAATGAGCAGGGGGGCATTTGTCCGGGGGGGCATTTGTCTGTATACCGGTATTCCTCTGTCATAAAACTAATTTTCTACTCCTCAAACCTTAAACTTAAACTGATGTTCTACTTGAAAAATTAGATCTTAAAAAGGAATTTGGTCTACGCAACTTCGACCAATAAAAATACATGTTGCAAAACCTACCAGGTAGGTGGGGTTGTGAAAATGTAGCCACTGGTCAGGAAATGAGTGTTAACAGTTTTATTGTTTATGTAGGAAATTAAGTTTATCCAAATGTCTACAATAAGCCATTAAATAATCAACTTGGCATTCCTGTGAACTTATCTTGGTTGCACTTCTTTTGTTACACTGATTACATGTCAGTTATCAAAGCAGGAAGCCAGCCGTCAAAATTAAGCCTAATGGAAAATTATGTCACCTCAAAAAATCAAACGAGAAAAACAACAATTAAGATTTTAACCAAACATTACTAAAACTGTGTTTTATGAAATAATTTATATGACAATCTAAATATATAAAATGAACAATGTTTTGTAAAATTTAAATCAAATGACTTTTTAAATTAATGCAAATGACTATTTATATACATGAATTCTGAAACTAAAAATACAATAAATTTAAAGCATAACAGTAGTAGTAGTAGTAGTAGTAGAAGTAGTAGTAGTAGTAGTAGTAGTAGTAGTAGTAGTAGTAAGGGTAGTAGTAGTAGTAGTAGTAGTAGTAGTAGTAGTATTAGATATAGTAGTAGTAGAAGCAGTGGTAGTTGTAGTAGTAGTAGTAGTAGTAGTAGTAGTAGTAGTAGTAGTGGTAGTAGTAGTAGAAGTAGTAGTAGCAGCAGCAGTAGTAGTAGTAGTAGTAGTAGAAATAGTAGTAGTAGTAGTATTAGTAGTAGTAGTAGTAGTAGAAGTAGTAGTAGTAGCAGCAGTAGTAGTATTAGTAGTAGTAGTAGTAATGATAGTAGTAGTAGTAGTAGTAGTAGTAGTAGTAGTAGTAGTAATAATGATAGTAATAGTAGTAGTAATGATAGTAGTAGTAGTAGTGGTAGTAGTAGTAACTGTAGTAACTGTAGTATTAGTAGTAACTGTAGTATTAGTTGCAGCAAACAAGTAGTAGTAACAGTACTAGTACTATCTGATGCGTTATTTGAATTACAACTTAAAGGAAATATAGTCAAACAAGCTCTGTTATTGAGAGTTCTGGAAGACTTGGACAAAGGTGGAAGAATTATCAAAATCGGATGATAAACAAAAAATATATGACTATTTAAAGGTTGTCCTAAAACGAATATGGGAGTCGCCATTTTTAGAACTATGACGTCATAGTTCCATATTACCATATATGGAATGCTGATAAATATTATTTAAAATGAAGAAAATCAAAAGCAAATGAATGATATTTTTTACTGGTCATATAAAGCATTAATGCCATTAAGTATTACATATTTTTCAAACAGTTGTTATCATTTTTACCCTATAAATCAGTATATTTATAAATATTCCATATATGGTCATTTAGAACCGTGATGTCATAGCTCTCAAAATGGCAGCTTCCATATCCGTTTCAACATAAACTTCAACTGATCATATCTTCCTTGTTTATCATCCGATTTAGATAATTCTTTCACCCATAATCAAGTATTTCAGAACTCTAAATAATAAAGATGGTTTGGCTGTTTCGCTACGTTCCATTTAAGAGCTTAATCACTTACGTTAATATATTGTTTTTTTGTTTCTCATACACCCTTCATTATATTATCGTCTGCTTTAGTTCAAATAACACGTGGATATGATTTCGGTTGATATGTGACTTCCGAGAGATTAAACTATGTATAATGGAGTTTAATACATGACCTCTTGGCAATACAGGGTTAAATTACAGTATAAACACGCATATGTGTTATCTTATCTTAAACAAAGTTATTTTTCGTACAGAGTGTTGTTAGTATATATACAGTTAAAACGAGATTCATACGAGTTTTGTATCGGTTTACAAACGAGTTGCATCAACCAATATTTAGTAAAAACATATTTTGCTTTATGAAATTTATCGTGTTAGTGGAGGGGGCATAACGTGTTACTTGTGTCCATCGGTCGGCCCTTCTCACCTTGATCAAGGTTATTTTTAGGTTTGTTTCTAAATCACTGACAGCCCTGCACATCTTAATACAGCATTCACACATACGTCTACACGTGAAACCCTATTTGATTTTATTTATGTAGTAGTATAAGGTTTTATTTTGCCTCGCCGTTGGCAACTAGGCCTTTTGGCGAGGTTTTCCATAGAAGTTTATTTATAATAACCCTAGTAGTTTATAATGTTGCTAATGTTTATCAATCTCGCACGGATGGCAGGATCCAAGCAGACACAAGACATGTCAACAGCTGGTTTGCAGGGACACAAGAAGATTAACTTGGCAGAGGCTGAGTGATAGAAACACAGGTGGAATACGCTCATGTTGGTCTATGAAATTCAATCGAGGCTTACATGTATTAATAATTTTAATTTCCAGCGCCAGCGCGTCACCATTTATTAAAAATGTTTTAACTTAATATGTACATATATACATAATCCATGTTATGTCTGCTTCATGCTCCCTTCCAAAGGGAATAGACAGTTATAGTTATAAGCATATAATGTTAAAAAGGAAATCGTTAAAATGTCCAGTGTTGTTAGTGGGACATCACTCCAAATCTCTCAATAAAAAATAATTCAGTATGAATTGTGCGCTTATGAGAGCAAAAACGTTAAATGGAGTGTGTCCCTCCGCCAAAGCCGCGTGGAGGCCACACTGGGGAGGGCATGAAGCAGAGGTATACATAGGTTTTACATGTTAATATTATGTCCCCCGTTATCCCGATGTGTGCGTTTTTATTTATGTATTGGAACTACACCTTTATAAGTCACTGGCAGCTGTACTATCGACTTTTCACCAGCGTGCTTTCGTTGTTTCGACTTTTCACCGTCGTTGTTTCGTTGTTTCGCGTTATCTATATTGCAGCTAAGTGCCGCGATGGCCCTAACGGGACACAGTAGGGTAATGTACATTTTTACTAAACGCAAATCACAGTGAATGACCGTGACATAAATGCACATACCACACTTCATTGATTCTCGTTATCAATAACTCCTTTGTTATAAACCAATACGAAATAAGGGTTTTTACTTACAAGCAAAGACTTTATACCAAATAGATAGGAAACTGTGAAGTATGTGTAAATTTCAGGTGACACAGTGCGGAAATTTCACACATATTGCCCTACTTCAAACATACGTAAGACGAAGAGCTGTATGCATATATACGTTTCATGTATGTGAAATACCATCACACATATTTTTCTCGTTCTTATGATGGTATTTTCCTTACTTTAACATTTTGAGCAAAAAAGAGTTCGAAGGAAAGTTCCACTAAAAAAAAGGATTAAAATATCGGACAGGGAAAGCAGCATTCAAGGACGACAGTCAACCACAAAACACAAAAACAAACACGCAAACAGACAAACGAAAAGACAAAAGTAATAACAAATGCAAACGACATCACAAACACAAAAGGGTTGACAATAGGGCTACCGCCTTGGAACGGTCAGTGGCAAAGTAGGCCACTGGGGGTTTAAACCGGTTCTAGGGTGCACCAAACCTCACACTTACCCTACTGTCATCCCATTAAAACAGGACAGTGTAAATAAAGAAATCCCCGCCATGATCTAATCTCTAACCAACAAGGCAGCATCAATAGGCAATATAAGTATTTATTATGATAGTTTTGAGTTTAAACAGCCTTTTTATACAAATTCGTGTTTTGAAAATAAAACCAAATTAATATAATCCCATTTTGCTATCAATCTTTTGAAACCAAATTAATATAATCCCATTTTGCTATTCATTATCAATCTTTTGAATGTGTTCACTTCAAAATCAGGTCGGCGTCGTTTGGTCGATCCTATGTTTAGCTGCCGACACAACTGTTTATGGCACATATCTATTATTACTAGGTAGAAAAAAAAAAAATCCAAGAAAGTAACTTTCATGTATGTATTTGTGTTTGATGGATTACCATGAGTGTGTATGTGTGGGCGTGCGTGCGTTCATGCGTGCGTTCGTTTGGTGGGGGAAATATTTTATCAATTCAATTCAATTCAATTATTTTATTCAGCATAAACATCATACAATGTTCATCGCCTATTACAATGAGGCGGTTACATTACATTGAGAAGAGCATGTATAATACTATCATGGAGTAAAGCTACAAAAGAGCACTTACACCTAGTATTTTAAACAAACAACTTCGAATAGTATATGGCAGATTTAATAAAGAGGGGAAAATCATCAGAAAAAGAAAGAGAGAAAGAAAACAAAACAACTCTATACATATAATGTGTTTGTACAGTGGATACATTTCGGTCAAGCTTATTTACAACTCGTGCTATCAGTCCTCGCACTAGCGGTTTCACACAATAGCAATTCTTCGGAAAATAAGTCTAAGGCCAGTAGACAAAAACTATGTGTTTCAGACAGATACTTGAATAATGGTTTACAATCATTATAAATATTACGTTAATCTCGATAATTCACGTTAATTATCTATTATACTCTCACGTCTCAAATTCGCTAAATATACATATTTTGCCAATTTACTTAATACACTAGACTGGCTAGAAGTAAGTAACAATTTAATTTTTTGTAAATTTGGCCAGTGACAATAGTATTTAGGAAGACACTCAATTCTAATATCGCGAAAACATGGACAAACTTAAACAAAATGATATTCATCTTCGATTACATTCATTTGACAGAATACACATTTACGTTCAGGTCTCTCTACATTTTTAAATCTACCTTCTTCTATAGCTAATTTATGGGCAGAACACCTTAGTCTTGTCAAAGAAATACGATGCCTTTCGTTTGCAACACAGTTCAGGTACTTTTCAACTCCAATATTATTTTTAATTTTCTTGTAGGTTTTTAGCTTTGGTGATGTAGCTAATGTCGAATACCATTGCTGATAATACTGGTCATTTAGTCGCTCTATAATTTTCGATAGTTGAAGATTCGTTATATTAGCATTATTCCATAAATAGTTAAAACCTAGATCGTTTAACAAACGCTGTACTTCTGAGGCCCAGGACCCACGAACATTATTATTTACTTGGTCTTTATAAACTTCGTTGATTAAAGAGCCTTGTGACTTAATAATTTTGAACCAAAATTTAAGAATTCTTTCCTTACGTATAATATCTAGAGGAACCTTACCCAATTCTCCATAGACTGACGCATTTGGAGTTTGCGTTCTGACGTTTAGTATTTGTTTAAGAAATTCTAAATATATTCTTTCAATATCAGGAGATTTATGAAATCCCCATATTTCAGCTCCATAATTTAAAATTTGCAGGATCATACAATCAAATAGTTTCATCTTTTCACTTATTTTCAAAGGGACAGTATCAAATAAGGAATTCAAAGAATAAGTAGCTCTAAGTACTTGGTCTGCCAAGGCTTTTTGAGATTGATAACATTTTCCATTTGATGACATAGTAACACCTAAAAAGGTGAATTGTTTAACGTTATCTAGTTTTCTATTGTCATATAATAAATCAACCTTATCCATTCTTGTGCCTAATTTACATATCATAGCTACAGTTTTACTAGCATTTACAGTTATATTCCATACTTTACAATACTCATGTAGTTTATTTAACAGAATTTGTAGCCCATTGACTGAATATGAAAAAAGTACAGTATCATCTGCAAATAACAAAAGAAATATCTGCATTTCATTGAGCGTAATCATATCTGCATCACTATCGTTTATATAAGATGACATGTCATTAATAAATATAATAAATAATAAAGGTGATAAAGTTTCACCTTGTTTTACACCCATGAAGCTATCAAAATAATCTGATATATTGCTGTTTGCTTTAACACATATTTTAACTGAAGCATACATAGATTGCAACATTCTAACAAGCTTTGATGATACATTATTACTAAGGAGTTTAAACCAAATTCCATTTCTATAGACTAAATCAAATGCTTTCTTAAAATCAATAAAGGCACAATACAGTTTTTTCCTTTCATGTTGAATAACTTTATTAATTATAGACTGTAAAACAAAGATACAGTCAACTGTACTTTTGCCTTTTCTAAAACCAAATTGACATTCCGATAAGATATTATTATCTTCTATCCATTTACGTAACCGATTGTCTAACATAACTGAAAATATTTTAGAAAATATGCTAGTTAATATAATACCTCTATAGTTATCAATGTTATTTTTATCACCCTTTTTAGGCACTGGTACCAGCATTCCCTTTGTCCAAGCTTCTGGGTATATGCCATTATTGTATATAAAATTAAAAAGTTTACATAATATTGGTGACAATAACTGTTTAGATTCAATGAAAATTTCAGAAATTAAAAGGTCTATACCGGAACTCTTATTTCTCTTTAGCGCACTAACAGCTTTTAATACTTCGTCAACACTGAAATCACAATCTAACTGGTCTATAACATGACTATCGAGATATTCCTGTTGTAGTACGTTTTCTACCTCTTCATTGACAAAAGTATCATTTTCAGAGAATAATTCTTTAAAATGACAATAAAAATCCTGAACAGAAATATTATTAGTGCTTTTGCACTTTTTCTTATATTTACGAACAAGATCCCAACATTTTTTAGGATTATTTTTAGCAGTATCATGTAAAACAGATTTTTGATTGTTTTTATAATTAACTTTAGCACGCCGCTTAACTTTCCTAAAAATACGACGTTTACCAATTACCAGATTAAAACATTCCTGTGTCCTAAATCTACGATATCGTTTATTCGCACTTTTTAAATCACGCCTCGCGGCTTCGCATTCTTTCGTGTACCACGGGCTTACATGCTTACGTCTAGGTATATTTCTATTATTAGTAACATGTTTTTTACGCCAAATATACTATAAGCACTTGTGTACAGGACGTCTGCAAAAGAAGCAATACCTTGGGATATGTCTACATTTGATGAAATTATTTCAGAAACAATACGATTAAGATTAGTTTCTTCATTTAAAATTATGTCTTTAAAATCATCAACTTTGCCCTCGACCCATTGCAGTCTGTCTATAAAAATAGAATTCACAGTTTCATCCACTTTATCAAAATGAACTTTAAAATTAATCTGAATTGGTACATGAGGTGAACATGAGAAACTATCATGCACAATGAAATTTTCAATAATTGGAAATAGTGTGTAAGATACAAGAGCATAATCAATTACACTTTTACCAGTATTAGCCAAAAACGTAAACCGACCGACACCTGTGTCATCACCCACTCGTCCATTAACAATTCTGAGATCAGTACTTTTACAGATATCTAACAACTGTAAGCCAGAAGAATTACAGACTGTATCTTCGCTACATCTATCACCTATATCAACTGGACTCTCATCTACATCATTATCAAGAGTAGGAATATATTTATCAAACATATCACTTGACTGAATGAAATCCTCCCTCGAAGAAGTTCTAGCATTCAGATCACCTATGACTGCTACTTTACCAATATCAGAATATTTTCTAATGCCAATTTCTAAATGTTCAAAAAAACCTGTTTCATGAGATTTAAAATAAACCGAATCATTTGGTGGAATATATGCAAAACAAATGCAAATATCGCTTTCTAAGTTAAAATAAACTTTATCTAACTTAACCAATATAAAGCCATTACAGTCTTTTTTCTAAAATTATGACTCCCTTTGATATACTTTCTTTGACAAACAAACATACACCACCATGACCTCTACGACTCTTACGTTTTACAGACATACTTTCATTTCTAGGAGCACATATACACTCATATCCGTCCAACTTAAAATCATCCTTCTTACTCTGCCAAGTTTCACAACACAATATTATATCAAAATTATATATAAAGTTCACAAACTCAAAGTCCGTTAAAAAGTTCTTTAGACCTTCCACATTCCATGCTATCACCGAAAGTTCACACCCTTCTCGTTCCCCCTAAACTGGACCAGGCGTGTACATCTTGTTGTTAATAAACAATTTGTCTCGTACCAGGTACGCACGCTTCCCTTTTTCCCTAGCTTTCACCATCACTGGAATTAACGATCTTCTGCGCTCTTGAACTTGTTGAGGAAGCTGGTCAAATACCCCGTATGGAGTACTTTTCAGGTTAACACTCTTAAGGGCCCCTTTTACACACATTTTGGAATCAGTATCTTTAAATTTCACAACAATCGGGCGTGAATTACCAACAACCGTGGCACCCATCCGATGGGCCCTATCGATATGGATTTTGGATTTTGGATCATGAATTTTAAAGGTGAAATATGGCGTGTCTTTTGAGTATATATTCGGAAATATATATATATAATATACAATCTGTTCAAATCTTACACTTATTGGTTGTCCCGTTTTCTCACAGTAGCCAATTTTATCTCATAGCGCACACGCTTCGAGTTTCGCCCTGGTAAGTGTCACGTGATCCTGTGACGTCATTGGTACCAAACGATTAGCCGTGTCGCATTGAGTTGTATAGTATTGTCTATGTAGGATTACATTTTATGGTACTTATAAAAAATGCCGTGTGCTGTTGCTGGGTGAAAACGTTTGCATAAAGAAGGACAAGATAATAACCTAAGTTTCTTTCGTTTCCCTAATCGAGATAATGATATATTAAGATCTGAAGTGTGGTTAGACCGTTACCGAAGAAAATCGCCCCACTCGTCGAGAAAGTGGGAACCTACGAAAGACGCGCGAGTTTGTAGCAAACATTTTGAGTTGACTTCGTGGGAAGTCCATCCTTTGGTTTCATTATCTTTGAATTTGGAGAACAAAAGGCCATGCATATTAAAATCAACAGCGGTACCAACGATATTTGACTATAAAAATGAGAAGTGCATTACCCCGCCGTCTCCAAGCAAGTTGTATTCGCCTATTCGACCGGCGTTGAGGAGGAAATTCATACATGAAGTAAGATTGAAATTTATGTTCAATTATCTTAGCACCTCATCGGGTATACGTATGATAATTTGAAGAAAGGTGTATAGTCTTAGATCTTTATATACACCGTGAATGTTTAGCTGTTGAATTAGAAGCATGCGTCTTTACGCGAATCAATGAAGAGTTGACGGCGCTAATAATATGTAGCCGTCATTTTTTTTAAATATTGCTAAGAACGTTCAGCATATAAATTTAAATGAATCCGGTGAAATAAACACTGTGTCTTTGTTCCCAAATTTTAATTTTAATAATTTTAAATTATAAACCCCTTCTGCCACAGTGTTATAAATATATATTATCAACATATATAGGTCTATGGATTTGAAAAAAAAAAATGTTTGATGGATATCTATTACAAGGCAGAAAATTAATAATATTACTAGCTTTTATATTAATTCAGTAATGTTTTATGGCAAAACAACAACAATAACGCCTCTTAGCTCGTGCAATAAGTAAAACAAGTATAATAGAATAATATACTTTATATTATGGTAATTGCATATGTTTGGTCTGTTTTCTATCTGTATATCAGGAGTTAGTATACATGAGTAAGTATACTTACTAACTGTCTATAACATTTGGCTATATTATTTAAATCATAGTATTTTTCTGTCTTTGTGCGCGACAATTAGAGCTCGCATATCATGTGATATATCCGTCTTGTGCAATACGCGTCTGCCCTCGGCGGTATTACACCGCTCAAGTTATTGCAATAAACAGGAAATATATCATAAAACTAGGTTTCCCTAAATGGTGCGTGCTTTTGTGATATACCGACGTATGTACCCTAATTAGGCGGTACTTCAATAGTGCACCGCAGTATTTGATTAGTCTGTATTGATATTTGGGGGCAGTGGAGACTGGAGCTAGAACGTGTCATATTACAAACACCGCTCCTAGAGTGTTTGTTGTTAATGGCGACTTATGGCAAATATATAATACTATAGAAATTATATGCTGTTTCATTTATTATTGTTTTCATTAATTTTTTATCAATTATGGATAATATCTAATATATATATTTGTTCCATGTCTACTTATCGGCAAAAAAAATCTGACGCTCGTATTTAGACCAGGTCCATTCATTCGGAATATACTGCATTTCGCGGTTATTGTGTATGTACCAAGATATTGCAGTGTTGAGGGAAACTTACTGTCAGATTTCGATGAAAACAATGTTTACGTTGTTTTTTGTTTGTTGTTGCTGTCAGTGTATAAAGACACTATTTTGTTAGATTAGTGAATAGTGTAATGAACCGCTGAACGTAACGAATGACATGACACGATAGTCTTTACAAGCTCTCCATTTGCACCGCGTTCGACTTCATCATCAGTTGATGAATCCGATGTATTTTCGTCCTCAGACACGTATTCTGGCTCAAAATCGTAAGGTTGCACATTGTGTAACCGTCTTATCACGGGCATTTCCTCTGACTCGGTATCATGATCGCTTAATTCCCGCATTTTCACACAAGGTATACTGTTTTGCGTTCAGTCCCAATGTAAACAATAAATAGTTTGTTCCCAATGACGTCACTTCCGGTAATTCGCGCAAGAGTTTTTCCCCTTAGATTTTTTTCGATATTTTAGCAATGCCTGTTCGCCTGTTCGATTTTTATCTTTAAAAACATATTTTTACTGAACATACATCAATGGCATAGTAATAATCGTATTTATAATGATATTTAATACTTAAAAACATATCAAAAGCGGATTTGTTGATTTAGGACCAATTTCTGCTTTAAGGACTGACTCACAGAATTCATATATTTTGGACGCACAATCCTCACCCATGGCAGCATGAGCATACGATACTGGCGCTTGGTTAGACGAGGTTTCCATAGCACTAGGGGCTTGAACTACACCCGTGCTTGAGCGTGCAGTCTCAGGGATGCCAATAAATACCAAATTATCTCTCATCGAGCGGCACTTCAAATCGATTATATCTTCTTGAAGCGATACATTGTCGTTGTACATCTTAGAATTATTTTCGGCCATAACTTTGATTTCACCCTGTAGTTTATGTATGTCAGATGTGTTTACATTGGACGACTTCACCACTGTGTCATATTTCTCGCCGAGAAATCTTTGACTATTTTCGATATCCTGGATGTTTGTGGTGGCGGTATCAATGAGCTGTTTATTCAGAGAAATTTTGGCTTCGATAGTGTTAAGACGATCTACGATTGTTGACTGCTGAGATTCAATTGCATCTAATTTTGATACCTTACTAAATATAAAGTCAATTTTCGACGCAAAAGGTCATGTGAAGCAGTTATGCACTGGATAATGGATATATTTAAGTTTAACTTTAAATAGTCTACTAAAATATATGTATAGCATGAGCACACTGGGGTATGGAATACTCAATTCGAATCGGGGGAATTGTATGTCGGAGATATGCCGTTGTTATAATAGAAATTGTGTAATTCGTTTTTTATTCTGTTCTGTTTCTGTATTTCATCCAATTGTATGTGTCGTTGTTATTTCATTAAATGTTCTTTGTAAAGGTACTCTTAAGTTTGAGTGTATCTTTCCAAATGTTCGTTTCCACGGGAATTAGCTCAACTCGATCCATTGTACAGTTAACTTTCTTTATTTTATGCAATCAATGTACAGTTCTACATATTCACAACACATTTCTAGACCTAAATTATACATGTATGTACACGGCGCCGAAGCGCTAAATCTTGTTTCCTCTCTAATGTTTCTTACTTCAGTTCCCAAACTCCACTCCTTAACCCTCTTCAATAAAAATCAGTTCTCCCCAAATTAAGAAAGATCACGTGACGTCCAGTCAATACCCTAAATGTGAAACCATATACCTTGACAAAGTCACATGATCATATCTGTTATTTAGATAATTGTTAAAATGCGTAATAAATGCCATGTTAAGCAGATGTCATTTATAAAATCAAATTCACGCTAGATGTGAAACAATAAATAAAGAACATGCAACAATATTAAATTCAAATACATATATACAGTTAATAGACAACAGAGTAATATCTTCTTTGCGACATTCTCAAGTTCTAAAATGCGTAAGAGTCTCAAGATCTAAAATATAATTCAAACTACTTTAATTGTTAATTTCACTTGTTCACATGAAGATTTGTTTCCACTTTACATTTCATTTAACGACTCCATACTTCAAAATCATCGCAATATATTACATTAAAACAAACATGAATGTTACACTTTAACAATTCCCCACTCTCGAAAAAATAATTTGCTCCGCCAAATATATATTTAGCATTTTTATTTACTATTATATCTCAACGAGTGATTAACCATAGGAAAACTTTGCATTTGTCATCATGTTAATGCGATTATGCCTTTGTCTGATAATGTGAGACTGCCCTTCAAAGCCTATTGATGACATAATTCAATTACTGGTATTCTTGCTTAACATTCTAAAAGGTGATATGACAACTTTATTGATGTCAAAGTAGCGTCTCCATTGCATAATATATACAGATCGTAAGAATCACACCTGGGCCATTACAATTAAGTGAAAATTCCATGCTTCAAGCTGTTAAGAAATCTCGAATTTGACACCAGTGGTATATTATCTGTAGACATGCAACTATTTGCTACAAACATCAGACAAATTGGAAATACAATGAATTATTTATTTGTTATCTAGTTTCTCAAGTACTATTTACTGTCATTTTTTTCTTATAAGCATGTCTTTGAAAACTTGATAACCTGACGGCTTTTTCAAAGCTATAACATTAACAATGATTATAATCACGCACCCTTTTTTCTGAAGTGGACTTTTACAGCTGAATAGACTTTTACGGTTTGCTTTAATCTGTATACTGAAATCTTATTGACCACATTTTTTATATATATTTATATCTCACTTATTCTTTACTAACTTCTTAAAGGGACACTGTCCGTAAGTAAGCAGATATTGAGCATAACCAAAGAACTGTCTGACTTTTATTCAGTGAAATATATACATGAAAACATGAGCATAGACACTAAGAAGTCTGTAGTAATACATTCGTGAGTCTGAAAAAAAAAAGCTTAAATTATTATTTGTAAATAAAGTGGGACCCACCGTATTTACCTTTTCTGCGATCACGTGACTTCCATTAGCGCATTAGGTTTTCACCATAGTATTTATTGCGTAATATGTATAGCCCGCTTAGCTCAGTCGGGAGCTAGGTTGACCACTTTACGCTCACTATTATTACCGCGGGTGTAATTTTAGTTTGGGCTGCAAGTTCAAACACCCGAAATGGTTTCTCTTTTTTGTACCGCGATTCAATTCCGTCAAACAATCCTGCTTTAATTAGTAAATATTCAGTAATGTTTGGTGTGTAATGTTTGCGAACATAATCATGATAATTAGTGTGTGTTTTATAAGCTGAAAGTTACGGACAGTGTCCCTTTAAGTTTATATATCTCTGACAATAACGTTTATAATGCCTTCACAACCCGCCTATGATTATTTGCCAACTTTAGCTTAATAAGTTATCGCCCTTTGAGGGTCCTTATACTCTTTAATTATCTCCCTTTTTATGTGATTCCTATCACCATCTTAATACTCTCATTTGCTTTCGCTCTATATCAACCTTCTCATGGTTTTAAAATAGCAGCAAAAGCAAACTGAACAATTACTATGCACCCAAATTATATGGATAAATAGTAATGTCCTTTGTTTTATCTCCTTATTTCTCTTATTCTCTTCTTCACTTATCACAATACCGCGCTCTATGTTAACCCTTACGATCTGTAATAGCAGCGTCAATAGTTGGACTTAAACTACGATAACTAGCATGTCACGCTATCATCTACCCCTACAAGGTTTATATAGTTGTGTCCTTATTGCTATCATCTACCGCTACAAGGTTTATATAGTTGTGTCCTTATTGCTATCATCTACCCCTACAAGGTTTATATAGTTGTGTCCTTATTGCTATCATCTACCGCTACAAGGTTTATATAGTTGTGTCCTTATTGCTATCATCTACCGCTACAAGGTTTATATAGTTGTGTCCTTATTGCTATCATCTACCCCTACAAGGTTTATATAGTTGTGTCCTTATTGCTATCATCTACCCCTACAAGGTTTATATAGTTGTGTCCTTATTGCTATCATCTACCCCTACAAGGTTTATATAGTTGTGTCCTTATTGCTATCATCTACCCCTACAAGGTTTATATAGTTGTGTCCTTATTGCTATCATCTACCCCTACAAGGTTTATATAGTTGTGTCCTTATTGCTATCATCTACCGCTACAAGGTTTATATAGTTGTGTCCTTATTGCTATCATCTACCCCTACAAGGTTTATATAGTTGTGTCCTTATTACTATCATCTACCCCTACAAGGTATATATAGTTGTGTCCTTATTGCTATCATCTACCGCTACAAGGTTTATATAGTTGTGTCCTTATTGCTATCATCTACCGCTACAAGGTTTATATAGTTGTGTCCTTATTGCTATCATGTGTGTGTGTGTGTAGTTCTAAGGTTTATAGACCGTCCGCCAACTAACACGACAAGTTTCCCTGCCGCGATGGGCACAATAGAGTCTGGTCTGTTCTAGATGGATGCGTTGGTTATGTTGTGCTGCTGCGTCGTCATTTCTCTTGTAGTTATGTAGGTGGATGTCGCTGTTGCTCTGTGGTTGTCGCTGCGGCGGTGAGTGGTCTGTACTGAACTGGCATGGTGGTCGGCTGCTGGCGTGGTGGTCCTACATCCGCTACTGTGTCCTACAACCTCTACGAGTGGTGACGGTCTTTTTTGGGGCCACACCCATCACAGTATGACCCCTGCGCCGCACACACCACCCGACGTCCTTCCCCCTTGGTTGTCGAATGTAAGCCGAACGGTGGACTATTCCTTCCGGCTCGCGGACAAGACTTCCGGGATCTGTGGACGTCAGATGATGTGTGCTGTGATGGGAACGCAGGAGACATCTTCACTTTCAGTCAATCAGCAATCCTCCGTTCTTGCAGTAAGACAATATACTGCAAGATAAACGGTGTTCCGGCAGTCCCTGCGGTACGTTCGAGGGCGGTGCGCGGCAAGGATCGACCCACTTGGTCAATCCTCTTTGATTGCTGACTGTGCCCTCTCCGCGACGTGCACGCTGTGAAGATCAGGAGTGGGCTTATTGCTATCATCTACCGCTACAAGGTTTATATAGTTGTGTCCTTATTGCTATCATGTACCCCTACAAGGTTTATATAGTTGTGTCCTTATTGCTATCATCTACTGCTACAAGGTTTATATAGTTGTGTCCTTATTCTCGTTTATTTCATATTCTATTGTTTACTCTAACTCTCTTGTTATAGGCTCAAACTAAGTATAATCCATAGGGGTTCTTTGAGAAAGCCTATAATATAACTATGTCTAATTTCCGTCCAGATATTGTTACCGTGACATTTTCTTTGTAAACTACACTATACGTTGTAAATTTCACACATGCTAATATTTATGGCATAATTTGTACCATACTACATGTACTAAATTATAACGATATTAATGTCTCTGACACATGTGGCCAATTACGTGTCTCTGACAAATGTGGCCAATTACGTTTCTCTATCACGTGTGATAAGGATATTTAAGCTATAGTTAACTGAGCATAATTTCAACTCTTAATACGGTATACAGAAACTAATGGCAACAATTACCATGTAGTTAACCCGATAGAGACTCATGACATTCTCAATAGCACTTAACAAAGTGATCAGTGGGAACTACATGAAAATCAGCCTTTTTACTATAAAATGTATACATTTCTATACATTCTGATTATTTTGTATACTACATTGCCAACTGCACATCATAACCGAACTGAAACATCCCACAACTATTTTTTGTTTAATATATAAACGTTTTACAAGCCCCTTATCACATACATGTTTATACGATAAAATATTACCACGTTTTATTTCATATACTTATATACTCCATTTCCTTTTTCTATAACAGTATTTAGTGGCTATATTTAAGCAATCCGTAAAATAGATTTTTAATTTATTTTATATCAGTAACACCCTGTTTTATATTATTATTTTCTTATGTTTTGAAGTTATTTGAAAAACAATTTTTTCAAGTTTCTGTCCATTATGTGTATACTCTCATTTATCTTACTGTCATTTTAGAATAATACTGAATTGGTTACCGTTTCTTTAGTGTTAACTTTTCCTCTTTTTTTATTATCTTTACAATTATAATTACATGTGAACATTTGTTTACTTATGCGTATATTCTTTGTTTTGAAACATATTTTAATTGTCGCAAAGAAAATGTATACTCATACAAAATGAAGACGTTCTTTCTGGATTCACTGACAGACAACAGAGTTATATATTCTTTGCGACATTCTCAAGTTCTAAAATGCGTAATAGTCTCAAGATCTAAAATATTATTCAAACTACTTTAATTGTTAATTTCACTTGTTTACATGAAGATTTGTTTCAACTTTACATTTCATTTAACGACTCAATACTTCAAAATCATCAAAATAGATTACATTAAAACAAATATGAATGTTACACTCTAACACAATTACAGAAATAAGACGCGGATTCCATTTTATTATACGAACTTTCTTAATTATTAATTATTA
Organism: Cyrtodaria siliqua; assembly: GCA_037043455.1. Classification (NCBI taxonomy): domain Eukaryota; kingdom Metazoa; phylum Mollusca; class Bivalvia; order Adapedonta; family Hiatellidae; genus Cyrtodaria; species Cyrtodaria siliqua. The sequence goes on from JAWPHD010000185.1 coordinate 102,592, forward strand.
ATGATCAATTGAGAATTGGTAACAACTATTTATAAAACATATTTATGTAAAAATAAAATGCAGATATCTATGTTTAGCACACCGACACGTTAAAGTCATTCAATCAAAAGATAAGGTTATATGTAAGTGTATAAAACAAAATGGGGGCGTCCGTGGCCGAGTGGTTAACGTCTCTGACTTGAAATCACTTGCCCCTCACCGCTGTAGGTTCGATCCCTCAGGGGCCTAGGAATCTTTATGTGAAGAAGCTATCCAGCTGGCTTGCGGAACGTCGGTGGTTCTACCCAGGCGCCCGCCCGTGTACGAAAATTGCCCGGAGGGGCACCTGGGGTCTTCCTCCACCAATGGAAGCTGGAAAGTCGCCATATGACCTTAGCTGTTGGTGCGACTATAAAATCCAATTCAATAAAACAAAATATATCATGTTGATAACTATCGTATATTGTATCACCATAACAAGCCATTTATCATGTGTAGTACGGAAATGTGTACAGGAAATGTATACAACCTGTCTGAAGTTGACCAGTATAATCAAATACGGGCTATGTTAATATAGGTGTGAATCCACCATTTGTTTTCCATCGTCGTTGTATATGCGAATAATGTATGTCAAAAGACAATCAATGCTGAGCGTTGTTGTTCTAGATGTCCACTGTCCTTCTGGGCCCAGTTGTTCCTTCTGGCGTTTGGTAAGGTAATTAAACCTTGTCAAATAATACATTCCTCTGAAAAATTGATCGCTATTTACATTTAACTGCTTGCTGATTAGCACATAGGTACATTTATTTGACGTAAATGATTGTCTTATAACTTCTATATACAAGTATGAATATTTTCGTTCTCATGTTGTCAACTGTACCGTTGTAGTCCTTTGTAATGAGTACGCAATATGTTGGTATACCGAAGCGTGAACACGAGTTAATACATCCATTAGAGTGTCTTTTAGCTTTGATAATGCAACATTTAATGTTATACATACAAATGAATCACTGATTAACACAGACGTTCAGAGAAAAAGTTAACGTGCACATGGTATTTCTGTTCCTGCACACGGGACCTAAAGTTGTACAACCCCTACGAAGGATGGCATATTTTCGCTTAATATCGCTTAAGCCGGTGCTAGGAGACGTGAGAGGTATTGCATCTTATAATTACCTCTCATGAACATACTCAATAAAACCGAGTCTGCTACGTTTCTCTCTTGTTTGTGTTTGTTGCTTCCAGGGGATCACATTTTTAGTATTTTTCGACGAACTTGGATACAATATGTATCGCTGTAACTGCAGGAGTTTGTTTGAAATATCCGGGATTCGACATCATCTATACTCGAACCCAGGTCCTCTTTGACGAAAAGCAAGTATGCAATCACTCTGTCACCGCAGCTTTATTAGCACTACCAAACAGGCAAAACTTTTCTCTTTACGTAGCTATATATGCAACATTTCTGGTAAACACAGAAGCTAAACGCACCACAGCACAGCAACACGGCGACTCCGCAAACGATGGCCGTCACTAGGATAGCCGTATTTGCAGCACTGAAACAAACACAAAGGATTTTGGTTCGCGAAATAGAATATATCTTTTCACAATAGTATTCAATCACGGAATTCTACACTCAGTAGAGGGCGATTGACACTAGCATCATTGACAATAAAATCATTGTCACAAAACACATTGTCAAGAGAATCATTGTCGCGAGAATGCTACGAGAATCAATGTCACGAGAATCATTGTTACAAGAAAATCATTGTCTCGAGAATCAATGCTACGAGAATCACTTTCACGAGAATCATTGTCACCAGAATCAATGTCACAAGAATCATTGTTACAAAAATCAGTGTCACGAGAATAATTGTTGCAAAAATCATTGTCACGAGAATTATTGTCACTAGAATCATTGTCACGAAAATCATTGTCAGGAGAATCATTGTCACGAGAATCGATGTCACGAGAATCATTGTCACGAGAATCATTTTCACTAGAATCCTTTTCACGAGAATCGATGTCACGAGAATCATTGTCACGAAAATCATTGTCAAGAGAATCACTGTCACGAGAATCGATGTCACGAGAATAATTGTCACTAGAATCATTTTCACGAAAATCATTGTCAAGAGAATCATTATCACGAAAATCGATGTCACGAGAATCATTGTCACGAAAATCATTGTCTCGAGAATATTTGCCACGAGAATCACTGACACGAGAATCATTGTCACGGGGATCATTATCACGATAATCATTGTCACTAAAATCATTGTCACGAGAATCATTGTCCTGAGAATCGCTGTCATGAGAATTGTTGTCCTCAGAATAACTGACACGAGAATCAGTCCCTCGGGAATCATTGTCTCGAGAATCATTGTCACGAAGATCATTGTCACGAGAATCATTGTCACGAGAATTATTGACACGAGAGTATTTGAAATTATAATCTTTGTCAGGAGAATCATTGTCACGAAAATCAATGACGCGAGAATCAGTGTCAAGAGAATCAATGTAACGAAAATGATTTTCACGAGAATCATTGTTCGGTGAAACAGTGTCACGAAAATCATTGTAACGAGAGTCATTGTCCCGAGAAGCATTTACCTTTACCTAAGAATAATAATCAAAGTCGAGACTGTGGTGCAATATTTAGGTAAGTCTTGGTTTTTGTGTTTCTTTTATATACTTGTTTATGTATGTGTGCTATTCTTTGTGTTTGGTATTTTATTTTATTTTATTTGTTGACGATGGGTGAGGCTCGTAGTTTAGAGATGCAGGATGTGTAATCAAGTAATATATTACGCAACAACAGGCTTGTAATTATCATCTTAATGTCGCATTCACCTGTAAAAGCCTTAAACAGTAATTAACAATAAATAAATACGTTTTCGCAGATTACCCTTCGTCGTCCCTCTGTTGTGAACTGGATCCATCTCTCACCACCATTTTTTATTAGATTCACTGCTCTCTGTAAATTAATAAAATCAGGTTATTGACAATGAGAACAGGGTATACAACAACAAAATAAATGTTAAAAAAATACCCTACAACCAACTAACTTTTTTCAGAATCACTGTTCTCTGTTAATAGCAAACATTCAGGTTATTTGAGACCAAAATAATAAATGTTAATACCATATCCAACCACCACCAAACTGATCAAAAGCGCTAGCTGCGCTAGCTGCGCTCTGTAAATAACAAACATTCAGTTATCGACAACGAGAAAAAAAAACAAAAAAAAACGTTAACCCCATACCCTACCATGAAAATAGTCTAATGAACATTATAGAAATTTACAATAGACACTAGTTTATTTCGAGTATCGTAGGTCTCCGTCTCATAACAGAAATAACGTAGTGTATATCATGGAACTATACCAAAATGTGACAAAAGTAGATAAAGAGACAAACAAATACAGTTAAAGACTGTCAAATATAGTACAGTGGAATGCATAATTACTGTTTCTTAATACAAATATTAACAACCTGGTGGGCAAAAGTAGAATAAAGTAAGGAGTCTAGATGGGTGTGACCCTATTGTGCTTGAGGCTAGTTGGGTCTGGGGAATACGGGGCCTGTGGTAACACTGAAACCCGTTCAAATCACAAGTGCGGCCTTTATTTACTAAATGAGGTTACAACTGTCATATTCTGTTTCTTAGGCGAAACTAACATATTAATTACGTGCAAATAGACCGGTGTTTTGGAGCATTAAGCCCAGGATAAACAGTCCTAGTGGCACGTCTTTCGGATGCATCCCTGAAACAGTGTAAAAGTTTATTATATACAAATACCAATTACAGTTTTTAATTGATCACTTATTCATTATTCATATTTGAAGCAGTAATGTTTGTCTACATGCAGCCACAATAGAAATGCTCGCCACTAAATAACCTGATTATACTGGCTTTATTGATAAAATATTCTCTCTATGTGCCCGTGTTGCATTGCCATGTTGTTTAATAATGAACATATTATCGTAAGTTTAACAGACTCCCCAGAGGGAGACCCACATCCTCATCAGAGAGAAGCGATGAATCCATAGACATCCAAAAACCGTTTACTACTATAACCCTTTCTATGTAATAGGTTCCTATGGTGTTTTCTAGATTCTTCGAAGAAAATTGATTGATTGAATTCGATTTTAGAGTCGCACCAACAGCTAAGGTCATATGGCGACTTTCCAGCTTCCATTGGTGGAGGAAGATACCAGGTGGCCCTCCGGGCATTTTTCGTGCACGGCGGGCACCTGGGTAGAACCACCGACATTCCGTAAGCGAGCTGGATAGCTTCCTCACATAAAGATTCCTAGGCCCCTGAAGGATCGAACCTACAGCGGTGAGGGGCAAGTGATTTCAAGTCAGAGACGTTAACCACTCGGCCACGGACGCCCCTTCCTCGAAGAAGAACAGCCTCCGATAAACGTTACCGCCCGCGTTATGTTCCAACAAGACGGCGGAGAACAATGAAATAAGTGTATTGCCTCTTGACCGTGGACAAGTCGTAGATACTCATTGGTACAAGTGGGGCTCGAACCCTAGATTACCGGAGTCCACTATGCTATCCGCTGAGCTACTTCACCCCCTTGGCTATGTTGCATGACCATTACAGGTTCGCTTTATATATGATAACCCTTAAATATGTGCTACATACAACCCTTTATATATGCTGCATTAAACCCTTTATATATGTTGCATATAACCTTTTATATATGCTGCATACAACCTTTTATATGCTGCATACAACCCTTTATATATGCTGCATATAACCCTTTATATATGTTGCATATAACCTTTTATATATGCTACATACAACCCTTTATATATGCTGCATTAAACCCTTTATATATGTTGCATATAACCTTTTATATATGTTGCATACAACCCTTTTTATATGCTGCATACAACCCTTTATATATGCTGCCTATAACCATCTGTATATGCTGCATACAAGCCTATATATATGCTGCATACAACCTTTTATATATGCTGCATACAACCTTTTATATATGCTGCATTCAATCCTTTATATATGTTGCATACAACCCTTTGTATATGCTGCATACAACCCTTCATATATGCTGCATACAACCCTTTTATATGCTGCATTCAATCCTTTATATATGTTGCATACAACCCTTTGTATATGCTGCATACAACCCTTTATATATGCTGCATACAACCTTTTATATATGCTGCATTCAATCCTTTATATATGTTGCATACAACCCTTTGTATATGCTGCATTCAACCCTTTATATATGTTGCATACAACCCTTTTATATGCTGCATACTACCCTTTATATATGCTGCATACTACCCGTTATATATGCTGCATTCAATCCTTTATATATGTTGTATACAACCCTTTATATATGCTGCATATAGCACTTTATATATGCTGCATACAACCTTTTATATATGTTGCATACAACCATTTTATATGCTGCATACAACCCGTTATATGCTGCATACTACCTTTTATATATGCTGCATATAATCCTTTGTATATACTGCATTCAACCCTTCATATATGCTGCATACAACCCTTTAGATATGCTGCATACAACCCTTTATATATGCTGCATAGAACACTTTATATATGCTGCATATAACACTTTATATATGTTGCATACAACCCTTTTATATGCTGCATTCAACCCTTTATATATGCTGCATATAATCCTTTGTATATACTGCATACAACCCTTCATTTATGCTGCATACAACCCTTTATATATGCTGCATAGAACATTTTATATATGCTGCATACAACTCTTTATATATGCTGCATACAACACTTATATATGCTGCATACAATATTTTATATATGCTGCATACAACCCTTTAAATACTCTACCAACATGTTTTGTACGTTTTTTTTAAAGTAGCATGTACCTTTTCCTACAGTATTTACGGCATTGTAATGCATGTTTATACATGTATACGAGTAACCTTAAGCATTAATATAGGTTGTAATATTTGGTTTATCGCAACCTGAAACAGTTTTCCAAACTATAATTTGGGGTCAGAAGTTTTAAGATATTAGAAAATCATTATATAAAAGACAACGTATAGAAAAAAAGCAATTATTTGATTATTATATCAACAATTAATGACGATGACATTCTACACTGTTTATGCTCCAACCCAAGATATACAGTGTTGAGTATATGTGGGATTAACGTCACTTTTAACAATCTATGATTGGCCTGGATTGTGAACACGCTGTGCTTGAAACCTTCTTGCCTGTCTCCGCTGTGGGTTCGAATTCCACTGGAAGCTAGACTTGTTAATGAGAAAGCGTCAATTCTTACGGATGGCGGTAATTATATGTAGTAATGATTCTACCCAGGAAAAGGTGGGTGTTCTGCCTCCACCACGAGAAAATTGACCGTCATATATTGCCTAAAATGTGTTAAATAAAATGACATAAAACACCAACCAACCAACCAACCAACAACATATTCAGACGATTATTACCGATGTTTAAATCAATGAAACCCATGAGACAGATAGATCGTGAGTAGATTGTGATATAAACTTACAATTATACATTTAAAACCAGAAACATAATTAAATGTTAATGAACCTATCAAGCACTGCCATGGGGGTTATGATCAAAGCGTGTGTTTGTGTAGATAAGGACTAGCACATAAAGAGTTTCCATTTATCAATCTAGGAATATTGATCAATTTAAAATGCAAATAGAACAGAACAGAAGAACAGAACATATATTTTATTTAACTTGTACGTATACGTACATCGTTATATATACATACATAAATTAGTCGAGTAATTTAGACAAAAGTACAATTGCTATGAGCAATATTAATATTAACTTACTGATATATGAGAATGAAAATACAAAAGAGCTAAACATTGTTTAATTAATCAAGATTGTATTCCTTACAGCTAAAGCTGTACTAATATATTTAGCTAACTTAATAACAATATTCTTATCCTGTGTCTGCATTAATTCTAAGAATTTAAACATACTGGGTCTATTATAATAATATTTTTTAATATAAATTGTCCGAATTCTTGTGTAACAAGGACAAATCAAAATAAAATGGTATTCATCTTCCAAATCAATACTGTGGCAGCATTGACAATATCTTTCATTTCTAGGTATTCTATTACGAGAGTATCTATCGGTCTGTATTCTTAACGAATGTCCTGCTATTCTGAATTTTGTCAAATATGGTCTGAGATTACATGGTAGAATATCAAGGTATGATTCATAATTAAAACTCAATTTACAATTATTTTATAATTCAAGTACATCACTTGATTCCTTATCTACAAACCATCGTTGTATAAAACGATCAACAACTCTTTGTCTAAACGTATTTATAAAGTATTTAGCATCAACAGAATTTAGGTCATTCCAAACATGTGTAAAACCTTATTCGTTTAACATATTTTTTACATTCGATGCCCAATTTGTATAACCATTTTCACAATATTTTAGTGTCGATGTGTAAATGCTTTTAAGTATTATGTTATCTGTTTTCAATAATTTTAACCAGTATTTAAGTATTCTTATATAATGCGTTATAAATAAAGGATATCTTCCTAATTCACCATATACTCCTGATGTACAAGAACTATTTCTTACTTTTAAAATTTGTAAAATGTTAAATGCATTCTTTCGATTTGCTTTGATTTGGTATATCCCCAAATTTCAGAAGAATAATTTAGAATAGACCCCACAAATGAATCAAATAGTTGACATAATAATTTGGTTTCAACCTTATTTGTCTACAGTTTACTAAGAGAACATTTAATTCTTTCAAATATTTTCCAATAAGTTGTTCTTGGTTCAGAGCAAAATGTCCAGTTGAAATCATTTACTACCTCTATATTATCTCCATTATAATGCCAAGATTCATTGTTTAATAAACCACCTCTTTTTCTAAAAGCCATAATCTTTGTAAACAGTATTCACCTCTAATCCCCATTTGTTACAATTGTCATAAAGTAAATTAACATGTTTTTGTAATTCTTCAGGTGATTTCCCCATGATAACCATATCGTCCGCAAATAATAGTAATATAAGTACAATATCATCAATTTCTAAACCAGTATTAATATCATTTTGTAAATATAGTTCTAGGTCCTCAATAAAAAGAGAAAACAAAATCGGCGAGTTTATCTCCCCTTGCCTTAACCCAATGGCATTTTCGAAAAAATCTGAATAATTTTCACATTGTCTTACACATGATTTTACTTTTTCATATATATCTTTTATTCTTCTTAGTAATTTACCCTGTATCCCCATTTTGTAAATTTTCAACCACAATGCCTTTCTATAAATTGTATCAAAACATTTCTTCAGATCAACAAACACACATATAGTATTTTCTTATCATTCAGATATTTCTGAACAGTATTTAGTAAGAAAAACAATGCATCAGTGGTTGAGCGCCCTTTCCTGAATCCAAATTGCGCATCAGATAAAACATGGTCATTATCACAAAAAGTCACAATTCTTTTATTTATTATTATGGTAAAGAGTTTAGATAAACAACTTAATAAAGTTATACCCCTATAGTTATTAACATTATTAAAATCTCCCTTTTTATGCAATGGGATAATTATACCTTCAGTCCACCTTTCTGGGAAATATCCAGAATCAAATATAGTATTACAAATGTCACACAAATAAGAAGATAAAATATCAATGCTTTCAATTAAATATTCATTCATTATATAATCACTTCCTATAGCTTTTTTCAGATTTTTAACTGCATCTAATATTTCTTGTACAGTTATGGGCTTGTCAAGTTCCTCAAAATTACAATCTAAATCTTCAAAGTTATGAGTATTGCAAAAATCTTCGGCTTCATTATTTTTACATTGGAAAATATCGTTACCTAATTCTGAGAAATATTTCGTAAACTCATCAAGCTGGATTTCATTTTGACTGTTTATTTTTTCTTTTAAAATATTTCCAAAATTCCTTAGGTTTCGCCCGTTTTAATGTTCAATGTCGCATAGTTTTTTTTAATTCAAACTGATTTTTTTTTTTACGAAAAATAAGTTTATATGTTTTCTTTAATTTTCAAAACTGTTCCCTACTATATCTGGTATTTAGCCGATTAAATACACGTAATGCTTCTAAATAACACCTTCTAGCCTGCTGGCATTCTGAATCAAACCACTCGGCCTGTTTAACAAAGGACTTATCAAAAAAGCATGCATTTCTATTTGTTGCATACGTTTTTTAAAATAGTGGATCTGCCACCTCTCGTACTATACTTGTGAAATTATTTAACAAAGAATTTACATCGTTTCTGTTATCTCTCACGATATTGAATATCAGATTATTAAACTGTGGAAGCTTTGTAATTAAACCCGCTCTGAATGCATGTCTGTGTTCATTGTTCCACTTTACAATGACGCTGTTTTTAACATCGCTCTCGTCAACAATAGTATTACAGTTAAAGCTACAGGCCCTCTATATAAATCGATTTCTTCTTTGTAGGCGTGTCTTTATTTGTAACTTCATGTTCACCAGCTCATGTCGAAATCGGGTATTTAAGCGAGCAAATATAACGTAGAACATCATTTATTGTATAGACATCGACCAGTGCACATCGTACCTGTACACAGGTAACATTATGATTTACAGAAGAAAAAAGATTTGTCACTTTCGGGACTCGAACACACGACCTTCTGATTTCAAGTCAGGTACTCTACCACTGAGCTATAACGCTGCTTGAGAAAATGGTATACAAACTACAATTTATTATGAGGCAAAATAACTTAACATATTTTTGAACGCAAATCAAGATAAATCCATAAATATATAGACCATCTTGTCGGACGTGTAAATTAGCATTGCCTTGTGTAAATACTATATGTTATCAATATGAAACCAACATTCCGCCTCAAAACAACCACATATCGACTTGTTATTTAGCGCATGATGAGTTTGTTTGTGTGTTAGTTATTACGTAATGCCTATTTAGTGTTAATAATGCTAGAATAAACCAATAAAAAGCCTTGGTCTAGTGGTTAAATGTACGGCCTTTCAAAACTTCAAAAAGCGCAACGGCTGTGGTTCAAATCCCGTTCCGGGCAAGTACTTATTTTATCACATATATTCTGAAGTAGTATATTTATCGATGTTACCTGTACGAAGGCTAATTAAAAATGTGATATTTTACGCATCGATTTCTGCCTTATATACCGACTTTTGGGGTGTTCGTCGATTTGAAACTATTTCACACGTGACTCATTCATATTCATGAGTTATTACCAGTTAATATAGAGGGTCTGTAGCTTTAAGTGATAATTTAATCGGTGCATGGCCACTCCATTCATTAAATGATTGAATACAAAAGTCATATAATCGATTCACAAAGTACCCGAAGCGTCAATATGTCAATCACGGACGCGCCCTGAGTGCTTGCATAAGTATACATACCACAGTTATAATATATACATACCACAGTTATAAGGCAAATAGATCACTATACTTTATTTATTTATTTAAAAGTGCTTGTGCATGTTTCTGTATACGCAGGTGACTTAATCCAGCGATGATGTTTTCCACCAACGAAACATATGTTTCTGTATACGCAGGTAACTTAATCCAGCGATGATGTTTTCCACCAACGAAACATATGTTTCATACACGAAGTTGTTTGAAAATAACTTTTCAAGTCAAATTGATGTGTTAATTCTAGAAATTACACCGAGAGACATTAAAAACACTTGCACAAACTGTTGTAAAATCCATTTTAATGATCTAAACTCATTATATATGCTACATTAACACAATAATGATTTCGCAAACATCAAATAACAATATCAATGCATTACATTATTTGAAGAGGCACACACTCAAACACTAAAAATAAAAAATAATGCTTGGTGCATTAGAAATCCGCGTCTTTCTCTCAATGAATCAATGGTTGTTTGCAATTTGACGTTCGAGTGCTTGGTGGAAAACTATTGTAACTACATATAAAGCAAGAACACGATACAATAGTTTTCCACCAAGCCATCACATTGATGACTATTATTCCACTTCTCAGTAATAGCTTGATGAAGTCCCTGTACGTTGTTATGTGGTGGTTAACGTCCGCACACCCGTCGTTTAAACTCTGCCCAGACGTTTTCGATGGGCTCTAAATCAGCAGATAAATCATGCCAGTCCGTGATTTTAAAACCATTTTAATGCAAAAAGCTTGTTATGCCAACATGATGACGTAAGAAGAGAAGAACTTCAGGTTGCAGAACGTCATTCACATACCTCTTTGCATTAACATTTCGCTTTGGGTTGAGAGATTGATTCGACGAAATTGGGATATATACCCGCCCAAATTTACTTCGCCCTAACGATCGTACTTCTTGATACATCTGCCATTGAAACGGTCGCCACGTGCCCTCCATACTCTCACGCGTCCATACAGATGGTAAATGTTTTACCCATCTTAGAACAGAATGTGTCCTACAACCGCCAAGTGTGGCGCAAATGGTGTCTCTAACACACAAACCTGTGTTGTCTATGTCGTTAAGAACTATTAGTCCGCCATCTTTAATAAACAAAATCCAAAATGGATGGGATATGGTCAAATGTATAGTTTGTACATGAGCAGTTTCAACCATATAATACATGACAGTAATTCGGACTAAATACTTTTGATGTAAACATAATATTAGCAAGAATACTTATATGCCGAAATTATGCCCTTTATATCCGAAAAGTTTGATTCAAGTTTACTCAAAGTCGTTGTGTTTCTTTATGCGAAATAATAGAATATACATGTAGTACATTTATACAGCGAGAGCAGACTAGATTTGGTTGTAAATTTCACTTGAACATGTCCCATCCAGTTAGGAGCTGTTTTTAAAGATGACGGACAAATAGTCCTTAACGTGTTCAAGATTGTTAGGTGTCCGGTTAAGATTAGATATCCCTATTATCTCAACATTATTAAAACATAGACTATTCCTTGGTATTCTTTTCATTGCATTGATTAATACGAGTATCGGTTATTGATTAATGAAGGCAATAATTAATCATGTCGTGGGCGACAATGCGACACCCGACAATGTGACATCGCGACATTGGGATACGACAATGCGACATTGCGATACGACAACTCGACATTGCGATACGCATTCGCGACATTGCGATACGACATCGCGACATAATGAACATTATACAAGCCTGGAGTTTACATTTGTTGAGTTACACGAGCACATCTGAACATTATACAAGGCTGAAATTGACACGTGTTGGTTAACAAATGTACATGTGTACACTATACATGTCTGGATTTTTTGCGTGAATGCTCTTCCATACAATACGGATTGCTGAAATCGACGAGGTTGTTCCGTTGTTAGGCGTCGTACGGAGAAGACCGAATCAACACCTGACGTCATCATTCAAACATACATCGTCATTGTACAACAACGTTATATACTGACGAGATAAAGAAACGCCTCATCGGGAATTTCCGCTATATATTGTATGTACACTATGCTGCTGTTAATCGAATGGTACATGGCTACGTAAGACCTTTTTTTTCGGAAAAAATACTTAAACAACACAAAACACAACAAATAGTATTTCTTTAAAGTTTGATTATTGGCAGAATATCTGTTTGGCTCAAGCATGTGAGCAAACTTAGGATGCAAATTTCTGCAAACTCTTTACGTTAAATACAGTACTAAAATAGTCAATTTTTCAAAGACGAACTTCAATATTTATGAATTTCTTGTTATAAAGTGTACTGTGATTAAAACGTCTACAACATCACAGTTGTGTCCTTTCTCTAACCCACTGCAATTTTTTTTTACTAAACATCTTGGGATTTCTTTGGAATATTATGTGGCATTAAGTGTGCGGTATATACAATATATAGCGGAAATTCCCGATGAGGCGTTTCTTTATCTCGTCAGTATATATTATAGGCACTCATGTAAGATCCTCTATATATTAATTTAATATGTAATATGAAAAAGGCACAGCCTAAATGGGGATTTATTCAGTTTGAGTAATAAACTTAAAATTTCAAACTGTGAGGATACTGTTTACATGTAAACAAATATCGAGATTCACTAGCCTAATACATTGCCTCCTATGCAGTTTTTGTTTTATTCTATGTTCTAGGTAACTGTAACTCGCCAATACGAAAAAAATGATAAAAGCTTTAAACGTGTATTTTAACACACTACGAGATTCACGTGCATGTGTTCAGTACGGACCATTCGTACACACTCAGTCAATTTCAGATAAGTTCAGAATCAATCGAGATGTTGCGAAGGTGCGTGAACGTAGGTACAATGGTCAGGTTCTCAAAGATATCCCAACATACTGTTGTTTTGTTTTGTCAAATCTACAACTATATCAATCATGTGCCCCCGCCCCACCCCCACCCCATCCCCCAACCATCCCCCACCCCATCATCACCATCACCCGAATAATTGTGTTTGCTTGTTGGATTATTTGGATATTAACATTTAAATTTGAACGCAATCATTTACATATAAAACAATTTAGATTAAATTCAGATACACAGATAAAATATCAATAAAAAGAAAACTGGAAAGAGGTCACAATAAAATATAAAATAATAAAATTTCACACCTCTAAATTCCCTCCACCCCAACCGTCCCTACCCCCACATTGTTTTAGCTTGATTTCTGATGGTTTATACTGGCTTTATAATTTATTATTGTCTGAAGCGATGCGCTGTTTCCCGACAGCTCTTTTTATTATAAACTGCGTATTAAATTCTTAGTGGTGGGGGAAAAAAGAACCCAATTCTAATAATATATAAATTACATGTACATGTATTGTCAAAATTATTTACTGAATGCTGGAAACTGGAGCCCAATTAATATTTTTAGTCATTGTTTTATAGTAATCTAAATCACAGAATACTCCTTAAATTAATATTTAATAAGTCCATATTTAATCGGTCCATCAAATAGTTTATAAATACTTATTATTGCAGTGAAGGGAAAATTAATAATTTTTTTAGGGACTTGAACTCGGATCTTCTGCATGGAAGTCGGGAGCTATAAGCATCAAATGGGTGGCGTCATAATTAAATATATTGTAATGTATTGACTCCTGATACTCACGCAAGACATAAATACTGTGAATAGTAGCGTCATTAGTGTTTATTAAACTGCAAAGTCATTTGAAATTGTTTTATTTGGTCGTATTTATCGATTATTGGTCGATAATTGGTCACTGGCGAGACATATCCTCATCGATTGCGGAAATTATCAAAAAGTCCCGATGGCATTGATCGTACATAGTCGGCTAATTCCGTCATTCTTCGGTGATAGCGAGATGTTGCGAATGGCACCAAGCAATGGGACATCGCCGAAGAGGCCCGAAGTGAATTTACTATGCCTATCAGCGGAAGTAACTACTGGTTTTCCGTTCCGTAAGCTTGACTCCCGTGTATTTGGCCGAAATCGGAATCCAAAGGGATAATTTTTTTCGAACTCATAGTATTCATTGTGTCCGCCAGGTTCGCTGCGCTTCTGACCTGTGTACTTCAGCGCGAGGCATGTCGGGATTGAACTACTTTCACAATGGCGGCGTTAGAAGGTTTTGTAATTTCGCGACCAGTGATTTTTCTAATTTTTTCCTAAATTTACAAGGTAATTTGTTTCAAAATGGCATTTGCCTATAAACCGATACTTGCTATGCCTGTCAAGGAGGTAAAGTCATGTCTAGCATGTGATAAAAGTACGTCAGGACATGTAAGAAGCTTAAAAAATGTAGCCATGCGAACCATATTGACTGCATTATGCCATAGACATAGATATTATTGATGTCTTTGATAATTCTCATGAATTCTTTAGTGAAATAACACTTTAAATATTTCATACACATGTTATCATTCATCACGAAAGAACTTTTGGCTTTTTTAGGCTAGTTTACTCATTTTCCAGAATTGTTCAAATTTGACCTTGACATTGTCACGATAAGTCATGTAGGCCATCTAACGCGAGTACTCATTTGTTTACATAGCAAAGATGACGGGTTTAACACCAACTTGTGAAAATAGTAGCACATATTTAAAAGAAAAAGGGAAAGAAACATTCATTTGACACATTACTTTGTAAAGATCTGCATGACTTCATTGCAAGGAAAAAACAATATTTATCAGCTAGGTTGCTTTTTTCAGAAAAAATGATAAAAAGGCTTATTCATTTTGGCAATTGTTGGACACAAAAATTTTTTTTTTTGCATGTGGGGTGGTTCATAAACTTACTTTTTTTTCCTCAATGGACTATTTTGATGATACTATTTAGAAAATACTAATCAGTTTCCCAATATTTTCTAATTTGAAAAATGCGTTTGCATTGCTACTTCGAGGTATTTTTTAAACATGTGACATGGTCATGAACATATTTAAATAAAAGTGAAGCCGTTTTCTTTCAACTATGTACGTTATTAAGGGTGAAATATTATAATAAATTTTAATAGTTTAAATATCAATGTTCTCCAGAAGTGGATGGGACACCGTTCACTTATATACCGAGTGCAGACTGCATCTTTGCAACCCTCTTGTCAATTTCTTTTTAATATATTTCACTTTCAAAAAGGACTTAAAAACAGATATGTGCATTTTTATTTTAGTCAAATGAATTTTTTTTGCTCTGACATGCTACATTTGTTTAAAATATTGTCCTGGTTGTATAAAGAGCCAATAACCAAACAAACATATTAAGCAAAGTATTACAAAAGTTTAAAACACTGTGTTTGACCTATTTTTGGAACGTGTCGAGAGAAAAAAAAATAAAAAATCCCTACCTACCTACCCTATTTTTTTTCCCAATGTTACCTGAACCACACATATTATTTTGTTTGGCCTAATGGGGACACTCTATCCATAATGGAATCTTCCGACCAAATCGGAATAGTTCGCGACATCCGGTAAAAAGTGATTCACCGGAGACAATTTTGTCAATGTAAACAAAGATGATATATTACTGAATTTATAGGTCATTGAAATCGAGAACAATTATAAATGGTTGTAGCGCAGTTCACGTTTCACTACGATATACCACGATAATGGGGGCCATGACATTACATGTAAGTGTATGAATCGTGACACACCACCTCCACCCCCAACACATTTCAATTTGTTCCCAGACAGATATGACATATGGACCGAACTTCGAAATGCTATCTAGTCATGATCCAGTCTGGATTGACAATGGCTGAAACCACTCACCGTCATGAAAGCTAGACAAATGTGCAGCCGAATCGGGACTCAGCCCGGGACCTTTTCGTTCTTCCTACTTTCGGACTACCTGTCGATACTCTACCTACCAGCTGAGTTAATTGAGCTTATCTGTCATACTATCTACTTCATCAATATACACAAACTGTGATGCATATACTTTTTTGCTGAACAGCATCATACAGTAAAACGCAACATGAATATTTGCTAGGATCAACTAGACTTCATGGGCAACATTTCTGTAAAGTTTCATGAAAATCCATTAAGTAGTTTCAGAGGAGTAGTCGCTACAAATATAAGTTTACAGACAGACGACGGACGCCGCACCACGGCAAAAGCAGAGATCAGTCAAGCTAAAAATCATTGAGTTTGACAGATAGTTACTTTATTCATTCCCTGAATTATGGCATTCAATGCATTCTTTTTATCGACTTCATTAATTGATATTTTGGTAATGGTATGTTTTGGATACAATTATAACATATTCACTCACCATGAGGCATGATGAGCAGACAAGTGGAATTGTCCTGCCCTGGATCCTTACAGCTGGTATGGGATGTTGGAACCAGCATCTTTAATCCATCATATGAGCAAAGTTGAATTGGGATTTTACAGCGTACCAACACAAGAAAGGTTATATGGCGCCAGACAGGGATGAACATACCAGGCTCATCCTCCATTTACATCTAGATACAATATGGAGACAGGACCTAGAACCTTTTGAGCAAAGATGAGATGTCACTACAGAATAACACTCTCCTCAAGAAGAGAAAGTGTCTTTATCCTATGTGTATATTTAAATGGTTTTCTATGACTTGACATGTATATTATTTCTGTCAGGCATTTAAAACCTGCATTGGATAATTACACAAACATCATGTGACTGCAACATTTACGTATCATCTGGACTGCTGTGAAATGGATTTAGATAAAGAACAAAGACGATGTCAACTACAAAACAGCTGTAAAAAAGATAATATATAAATATCCTTTGTATGTTTAAACAATTGTGTGTGACTGATAGTATTCTGTCAGCTTTGGATGGCAGTTCACATCTGAAAGCATTGAAGTCGTTGGATAATCCCAATTGTAAATTTAAAGGGACACATGGGAATCTTGTTTTTTTATTATATAATATATACTTTTTCCATATATATGCAATTGTTCAGTCATTTATAGTAATCAAATTGACTTTGTTTTTGTATATACTAACTATTGGCAATATTGCAGCAATATTATATGTAAACCTTTGGTTGCCAATTAAAACTCAAAATTTAATTAAATATGTCAGACGTGAATTGATAGATGCTAAGCAGCTTCAAGATTGCCGTGTGTTAAACACAGTTAATTTATATGGTGGTAACATTGCTCAGGGGGTTACAGAAAATATAGAATGCCATTATGGTAATATGTTACACCATTTTTCTTTTTTTTTAATTTTTGCATAAAATGATTTAGGCTTGCTCTGTTGAGAAAAAAAATCAGTTTTTGTATGTTTAAGCAATTTAATAACTTGATCTAAGAAGGCCCCAACATAGTATGTGTTTGTAGGATATACTTTAGTTAATACTTACAATTGTCATGAAAGTCTGTTCTGTCTTCTATGTGATGGGAAATCCATGGGCAGATGTAAGTGATGAAATACATGATTGTAGAAATAACATGCTTATCCCAAATCACTATCCAATCGCAAATGCAGAACTTAAATACACACTTGCAAGATGGATAGTTTCATGTGACAGCAAGAGGTCATGACTATGTCCCACTTCCTTTATGGTCTGGCACAAATGCTAGCTGCAGACTGCTGTTATCACCTTATGAGTATCTGTCCTGGTTTCTTGCTATACTTAACTAGGGTATGCAGATGCTAAAACATAAAATACATAGCAAGTATAGGTACATGTACATTATCACTGTGTAGCATGTACATTATCACTGTGTAGGAGGTATAATGAAGAACGAGTTATTTCCATTTCTTTCTACTGATACTGAACACAATCAGTTTTAATTTAATGTCATGGCAGCCTCATTTCCGAAGAAGAGTTTGTTAGTTTTTTGTATCACTGATTAACACAGACCTTCAGTGAGATCTTTAATGTGCATATGGAGTAACCTGTTTCTTCAATACACTGATCGATACATGATTACCTGCATACATAAAAGGTCTACATTACTTTATTATTTTAAAAGGTACTAGTATGCCATATACATTGCTTTGGCATAACTGTAACTACTGTAGACTGCAATAGCTACCTCAATACAATATCGACAGCCGATGATACTGAAATGAATTGGGGTTTTAAGGCGCACCAACACATGAAAAGCTTATATGGCGCCTCACAGGCATGAACATGCCAGGCTCATCTTCCATATACATTGAGATAAAATATGGAAAATGGGCCTAGAACTTTCTCACCCTGAACTGCAGAGTTGCTGCAAATTCTATCGTAGAAACTCCATTTACGCTGGAGCCACGTTATTGTTTTTCTGCCACTGCTCTTTTGATACGAGCGAGATAGCACCTGAAACAATGCAGGGATCATGATGAAGACCTTTAATGAACATGAACAAAAAATGAACATGAATTTGGTGGGATTCTATCCCTCCAAAGGGATCTTTAGTGGCCCTATTCTTTGCCCCGTGACCAAACGGGTCCCGATGATACTGAACACAGCTACATGTTAAATAACTGAATCCTAACCATATGTCTTCCATAGCTCAGTAGGTATAGTGCTAGTATTATGCTGACAAAAAGTCGCCCCAACTACAAATCAGTAGTTTTATTATGTACTGGTCCTTTGGGATCATCAGGCCCATTCTGTGTAGCTTTAAAGTAGAATATCGCTTTAGTCGGTGCTAGGAGGCGTGAGAGGTGTTGCATATTATAATTACCTCTCTTGAACAGACTCAATAAAACCGAGTCTGCAACTTTTCTCTCTTGTTTGTGTTTGTTGCTTCCAAAGGATCACCTTTTCAGTAATTATTTACATATAGAGATGCATATTGTTACGTTGAATAAACCACATTAAACATTGTATCATTAACAGAAAGCAATAACATTCATTTAAAAATTATTATTCTGTGATTAAATCCATCAAAATATCTGCCATGACAGTAAAATTGACCATAATTTAAATTGAATGTGCCCGTATTGGTGTTTTAAACTGAGATAGCACAAAAAGACAATTCATAGCTATACATATATATTCAATAAAGGAAGACGAAAGTGTACCAAGATTTCTTATAATGGCACACTTTTCAAAAAGTATGCTGTTATACCACAGGGCCGTCGATCTGCCAATTTTGCTTACTGGACGCAAAAATTCCCCCGTCCAAAAAGTATGTTTTTACCCCATTTCAGACTCAAAATTCCCCCCGGAAAAAAAACAACAAAAAAACTTCTGGTACGTAAAATATTGAGTACGAACTGTATTTAATACAAATAAAACATGTAGACCATTTAAAACAATGATTGTAATCAAAATTATGGCCACAAAATAATTCCCCCTTTCCTGTAAATGCACGCTAAAATTCCCCCACCCAAGGGTATGGGTCGCAGACCCCCAAAACAGATTGATGGCCTTGTACCAGATATCATACAAGGGGTGTGTGGCTAGCAATAAAAGTTAAAACAGTTATAAAATATCCAACTTGGTGTTAACGCATATATCATGAAAACATCTCAGCTAACGCCTCAATATATGTTATGGTATATGCTCAGAACCCCTAGTTGGACATTCTGTAACTAATACATGTTGTATCTCCTATTGATATCATTGAGCATGAATGTTGTTTTATTTTGCTTGTAAAATATTTTGTCAAGGAGTCTGTCTCCTCCCACAAATAACTCAAACAAACTTACTTTCTTATATTTGTGTTTCTGCTTGCCAAATATGTTTTCTCTCAGCAGTTCCTACTCCCCCACCCCTCCAATAACTGAAACGTTTCTACGACAATGTATCCAACAATATTAAATATGGCCCTATTGGGCCATGTAAAAAGAAGGTGGTGGGGGTAGAACATATCATAAAACTGACATAACTTCCTTATTTTTAGGCCCACAGAAATCAGAGCGGTTTTTAATCAAAGAACAGACAATATGCTGTTCAGCAAACCACGTTAAAAGAGAAAGAGACGCCTATTTTAGTTTCCATTGACGATAAAGCATGTTGTTGACACCTACCTGCTGATTCGACCCGCTATCACACCTTTGGAAGTTTGGTGCATATATCTTATTTAAAGTATTATTTACTGAAAAAGTATGTCAGTCAGATAAATTATACCTTAGCGCATCGATCCCTCACCTCGGTCACAGTTATTATAGCATACTTTGAAAATAATTGACATCGGATAGGACTACGTACTTCGATTTTATTATACAAAATAATCACTTGCGCTAATGCGGAATAAGCAATAGCGGTAATGCGGTGCGGAGGTAGACAAAAGCCATATTTTGCTGTGATGCGTCTTAGTATAGAGGCCTATCGTCAGGTTGTGACGTAGCCGGTGTATGTATAGAATGCATAGTATTTGGACAAAAGTTGATACCGTTGAGGGGATTTTCATCCCCTAATATGAAAAAGGCACAGCCTAAATGGGGATATATCCAGTTTGAGTAATTAACTTAAGAAAGTTGGCTTGGCAAGTTTTGACATTTTCAAGTTTAAGAATTGTATTTTTTAAATCATAGTTATATTTGACAACAGAATTGTTTCATGTTTTACATTCTCATAGATATGGATTAGATTTAGGATTGAAGATGGTAATCAAATGTTAAGTATTTGTTTTTCTTCATATTTTTTGCGTCATTTAAGATCATTTATGTTGTCAACAAAATATATATGTGTATCAAGAAAAGGTAGGTCATCACACTTTTTTTCCGACTAGACGTCTTTGAAGAGACAATCTAACTCCAAAACTGAACATTTTCACCATTTTTTTCATGACATTACATTTATTGAAAAACAAAGATTAATTTTCGATTACCTATATATGCACATCTTTGAAAACATAAACAATTGTAATTCTCATTCGTCTTTTTACTTTAAAAGCACTTTAAAAGGTGGGATACGGTCCATATACCGTATCCCACTATATACCGTATCCCACCTTTTTCTTTACAAAAAAAATCAATATATAAAAAACGTATATAATTATAATTCTCAACTTTTGTTAAAACTTGTATATGACAAGGTCCTTTGACATTTCTTTCAAAACAAGTAAATATATATAGATCTAGGTTCTAATTATTTTATTATTACAATTTCTATAAATTACACATATTTTGGAGTTACATGTAGTTTGGCATTTCGCTGTAAAAATACTGTACACACAATTTTGCTGACATGGAGATCGAATATAAAATTAGCTCAGTATCTACTTCCTTAAAATATCAAACTGTATAATTGAGGATACTGTACTCATCTTCCTTTTTATGTAAAAAAAAGGACAAGAGATCACATGCACGTGTTATGGGATGAAAATTGAAATAAAAGTTCCTGATTTCGGAATCAATCAAGATATATATCGAAGGTGCATGGACGTAGGTAATCGGATGCAAATGTCAGATTATTAACGATGTCGCAACATACAAAGTGAACTAAGTAATGCATATTAACAGTGTTAACATTGATAACAGACAAAAGGAAAAGCCCAAGGTGTTATGGTTTTAGTTTTCCTTTTTTTTTATACTGTATTGTGTACGAAACAACAATTCTAATACACCCATTCCTACGTCTAGTTTGTAATTATCTCCAATAAGTATGTGCGCATGACCTGGGAAAGATTGGTTGACGTCGTACAATGATGTAGATAGAATGTTTAAGAACACGCTGGGATTTTGTTAAGTACGTTAGTACTTCGAATCTAAAATATGCCAACTAAAATAATTTCGGCATCATAGTTTACTAGCACCACAAACATCACCACAAATGCTTTTGCAAAATACGTTTTTGAAATGTTTAATGTTAATGCTAGTGATGTACCGATTAATCGATTGATTTAAACCCATCATCGGTTTGTTAGGCATCCGATTATGATGATCGACTATGAAGGCCTATAATCGATCATCGGTTAAATGTAAATGTGCACTTTTATTAACATTCAAAATAGAAATAAACATAATTATCCAGGAGACTTGTAAAACTTGTAAAAATGAGTATGATACACAAATAAACACATTTATATCAGTTAGAATAAAATACAGACTTTCATGACATCAAAACTCAGATTAACATATGCTTGTTTTCGTGACAACACAATACAACTATCGTATCACAGTACTGAGAACGATGTAGAAAACATCAAAAATGCACAATAATAACATATTTTAAGAAAAACTATATATGGTCCAGTGATGTCTAGTTATTTCCCGGCACACTGTTCCTTCAGTATGTGATGTGCTGTTATATAATATATTCGTGACTTAGTTATACGTAACATATCGCAGAGCTGAAAGGGATGTAGAATGTATCGGAAGTGAAAACTAAGAAAATTGTAAGAAAAATTATATATGGACCAGCTTTTAACCGATGATGTCCAGTTATTTCCCAGTTATAACCAGTTATTCCCAGCACGTTAATCCGTCACTGTCCGGATATTATAGAGTGTTGCTACGGACATTATGAACTTATAAATATAAAAGATGAGATATGACGACATATTGTTCAAATAAAATATATGGTCCATTTATTTCCCGGTAATGTCCAGTTATTTCCCAGCTATGTACTGTTTTTTCAAAGCACGTTTTTCCGCCTACCATATAGCTGTCCTTATATAAGAGTATTTTTACGGATATTATCAGCGAGAAACCATGAAAGATGATAAATTAAATGTTCAAATACAATATATGGTCCATTTATTTCCCGGCAATTTCCAGTTATTTCCCAGCTCTGAAAAGTTATTTCCCAGCACGTTTTCCGTGTACCATATCCCTGCTCTGATATGATAGAGTATTGTTACGGATATTATGAGCGAGAAAACATGAAAGATGATATATGATGACATATTGTTCAAATACAATATATGGTGCAGTTATTTCCCGGATATATCTATATTCTTTGTTTCTTTCACTGGTATTCATGGTACATGTATTAGCGAAGGTTATTGATTACACTTTCACATCATTTGTGAAGTTGGCATGAAAGGTAAGCGGGAAATCATGAAATATATATTAACATATTATAAAAATACAAAATGTATTCCGTTACTTTCCGGATATGTCCAGTTATTCCAAATGCATTTATTTCCTCCAATACATGTTAAGTTGCTTCAATATTAATTAGAGTAGTATATAAAACGTCGTGTTTTCTGACTTCTTTGTTTACATTTCTGCTGCGCAATATTTACATTTATGTTGGTCACGTGATACCATCAACGCATTAAGTTATATTCATAGTACGTATTACGTCACAGATCTGCCTCGTTTAGCTGAGTTTGGAACGCGTTAGTCTTATCAGCAAGTGTAATTTTAGCATGGGCTCGGAGTTCAGTCCCCCGAAGTGGGTACTCTTTTTTTTATACCGCTACTGAATTCCGTCAACATATTTTAGATTTAGTAAATATTTAAGAATTGTAGTTGTGTAATGTTTCTCAACGTAACTATTTTGTATTTTATAAGCTAACAGTTACGGCTAATGCAGGACATGCAGCTTTTCCATGACCATCATCTCTAAAATAAATTATATCTTGAACTTATACAGGGTCTTAGCATACAGTTACACTTTAGTTATAATACAAAATAAGAACGGAAAGTATGGATACACACATTAGTTTATGTCAACACGAATTCCTACGAGAAGCTTTCATGCTTCTCCATTTATTTGTACGCTTACATGTATTCATATAACCTGCGGGATGGTCCCTGTCGGCGGATTTATAAATTCCTGCTCTAAGTTATGCACGCATGCGTATTTTAGCTTCCGTCCATAATTCTCATGTCCAGTATTTTCACCGGCTCCTATATGTGTATTAAGTATGATATACGTTATTGTATATGTGTATTACTAGCTTTCCAGATCGTTTTGACGCGCGATCCAAGTAATACAGGTATACCCGACCAGACGTGCTATAACTCACTATACCAATGTGTTACCTCCCTTAGAACATGTATCGCCATTTACCTGCATGGCGATATTCAGAATTGCAATGTGTGATGTATATACGAATCAGGTTTGGAGTGTGCATTATAAGCTTTTATTTATTCTCGCTGTATGATACTGGGCATTTTAATGAGCAGACCTCTGTTTAAAGACTCATTCGAAGGACCGGTCAGGTAGGAAAATACGTTTGTAATATTTCGATTACTCGTGTATAGATCTAATTAATTATTAAGTTACTCGGGTGGGATTGAACACGCGATCTCTCCTCCTGAATTCCTAGGTCGAGATGCTAACCATCCGACGCGTAGCTGTCTATGCCATGGCGTTACATGTACCGGTTCTTGGTGGTCGTTTACGTAGCTTGGCATACAGTACTCATTTACTCGTAATTTAAAAATGCAATACAAATCAGCACTAGCGGATACGGGGGTGGGGGGGGGGGGGGGCGGGGGTGGAGGAGCACCAGCGCCCCCACCCCCTTAAAAATTCCGGATCATACATGTATGTCCATGTTACTGTAGATAAAATATCAAACAATTTCGATGCACGCCCTCAGTATAAAATTGTTTTTCGCTCGCTCGACGCATAATGGCTAATGCGTGGTTTAATTAACACATTGTTAAATCCTTTTATTTGAAAACAGACTTTTTAACCCTATCAATGCACTACCGCAACCGTTTTATGAGGCTAGAAACGGACCCGAAAATTGACCAAAATCTTAAGCACCCGATCAAACAAGTTCGATGCACGCCCTCGCTCAGTATAAAAACATTTCTCGCTCGCTCGACGCATAATGGCTAATGTGTGGTTTAATTAATACATTGTTAAATCCTTTTATTTGAAATTGGACTTTTTTACCTTATCAATGCACTACCGCAACCGTTTTATGAGGCTAGAAACGGACCCGAAAATTGACCAAAAGCTTACGCCCCCATCAAACAATTTCGATGCACGCCCTCAGTATAAAAAAAATTATCGCTCGCTTCGCTCGCTCGACGCATAATGGCTAATGAGTGATTTAATTAACACATTGTTAAATCCTTTTATTTGAAAACGGACTTTTTTACCCTATAAATGCACTACCGCAACCGTTTTATGGGGCTAGAAACGGACCCGAATATTGACCAAAATCTTACGCCCCCCACTAAGCGGAAATCCTGGATCCGCCCCTGATCAGAGAGGACATGATGGGGTGAAGGGTGGGGGGAATGGTAAGGGTGGAGTTACCATTTTTTTGCCAGCATAATGTATTCCTGAAAAAATATCGTTAGCACAATTTTGGTCCGAAAATGTAAAATATATATATATTTATATTCATTATAGACTTGGTGACAGGTCCCAGTTGTTTAAGTGCCAGTCACATTGGCCTTACGACTTCTTGCGATCAAGAAAATGAAGAAAATCGCAAGAGATCGCAGAAAATCGTGCAGTAAGCCGTATGCAGTCGCAGGCGATCGCAGATACTCGTACAACCAAAATCGGTCGCATCAAGGTTTTCGAACATGCACAAAAACCTTGTTGCGACCGAAGTGATCGCAAGAGGTCGCAAGCAGTCGTGCTACTTGTGGCACGACCTGTTGTTTGCTGTCGTGTACGATCGCAGATGATCGCAAAACTTTTTGGTCTCCGCCCCCTCGCACGACCAGCTGCTACCGATTGCACGACCTGTTGCACCTCCGTGCGATTGTTCGTGCAATAGCTCGTGCACGTTCACGACATGTGGTACTAGAAGTAGTGAAATATCACGACCTCTTTGCGATCGGCAGGCCAGTTGCAGAATTTAGATATATATTTATATTGTAATTATTATTCATTTATTAAAATAGTCAGTGTACTAACTTAATTAAAAATACAAATCAACTATAACCTTAGAAAATAGCATTTCATGAAATATTAAAACAGTCTTTCGTTGAATGTCAAGTTGCAATTAACATAATACATGTATGAAACGTTTATTCTCTGTATACATAAAGGAGAACAAATATTTTCGACTTGATTTTATATATTTAATAAATATTATTGGGAACCGAAGAGCCACAGGCAGGTCACTCAGGAGGTGGAGTGATATGTGTGTATCTGAAGATCAGCTGAAAGCAGAGAACAAAAAAACACCCGCAAGATTGCAGACTCGGGTTTATTGTGTCTGTTTTTCCGTCACCCTGGCTTTGAGGCCCCGGTTTTAGCAGCACTCATATATCTGCTTCTACCTCGCATTTTATGAACAATTTCCCGAACTTCGGGATAATAAAAATCGCCAAACTAAACAGCCTCTCCCGAATTTTCTCCGTGGTATCGTACCCCACGTTACCCCACAACCTAGAGGTTCGAACTTCAACTGAACAGGACCGCCAAGGAGTTCCCTCCATATACATGTATATTATATATACACTAGAGTGTCCATAACGACCGTTAGAATGGTTTGCACGGGTTGCAGTAGATGTTAAAATAATTGAAAATAACGAAGTATCCTAACTTTGATTATCTGCCTGGCCACCAGCAACCGAGTGTGGGGGGGGGGGGGGGGGGGGGGGGAGGTGGGGGGGGGGGGGTTGCTAAGGTGGGTTGTTTTATATGTACTCGTAGCTTTGACCCCAGGGATGAGATCCGGACTGGGATCGGACTTACAGGTAAAGGTTATATGTCAGCACGGGTTACATAAGCTCTTAGAACGATTGAAAAGTGATCGCACTAACTAATTATCCTATTTTAAAGTATAGGACTATTTGATTATCTGCCCCTAGCAACAGAGGGGTTGCTGCTAAGGGGGTTGTTGTATATGTACTCGTAGCTTAGACCCCTGGGGTGTGATGCAGACTGGGTTCCGACTTATAGGTTAATGTTATATGTCAGCACGGCTTGCAGAAGCTGTTGGAGTGATTGAAAAATAATGAAGTATCCTAAATTTGAAGTACCAGCCTTGATTATCTGCCCCTAGCAACCGAGGAGGTGTTGCTAAGAGGGTTGTTTTATATGTACACGAAGCTTAGACCCCAGGGGTGAGAACCAGACTGGGTTCGAACTTATATGTCAAGGTTATAAATTATGTCAGCACGGGTTGCATAAACTCTTAGAACGATTGAAAAGTGACCGCACTAGCTTTAAGTATAGGACTATTTGATTATCTGTCCATAGCAACCTAGTGGGTATTGCTAAGGGGGTTGTTGTATATGTACTCGTAGCTTAGACCCTGGGGTGAGATCCAGACTGGGTTCCGACTTATAAGTCAAGGTTATATGTTAGCACGGGTTGCAGACGTTCTTAGAAAAGCTGAAAAACAAACCTTTTTATTGAAAGTGGCCTGAGGTTCGAACCTTAACCACACGGTCATGCTTAGCCGGGACCCGAACGAGGGCAAATTGTCTTGTCTTTAAACCTAGGGTCGGACCCGGACTAAATTCGGACTTATTGGTCATTTGTGCACTTAAACTGGTGCATTGAAATTTATAAATATTTATGAAATATTGGTATGTTTATAAGTCGGAACCCAGTCTGATGGAGAATTGCTTTGTGGGTTCGACCCCCGCTACGATCAACTGACTCTTTATGGGAAAGAAACTTGGTGGTTTTTGTTTTATACTGGTACTTCCAACGAACATTGGTTCGGAAACTATGTACCTGTAAATAACTGTATGCATTCAAAGTTTATTTTTGTAGAATTAAATTATCATCCTAATCATTTTATTTCTCTCCCGTATGTATTCCCATATTTATGCGGATTTTAGCTATCATATATCGTCACTTTAATATGTATTCACTTCTCATTACAACGGCATTCGACGTAAAAACGTGCAATTGAGACAACTAAATAGTTGAACGCAGGAGATATTTCTGTTCCGTTCTTTGGTTGCATCCTGATATGGTTGAGTATTATAATACTAGGGCTAAGACACAAATGACAAGTTGTTTTATGTATTTGAATAGCAAATAATATTTTCTGTAATTCCTGAGACTCCCAAATTAAATGTTCACACCAGGCCACACCTTTAAATAAAACGACCGATCACACAACCGATTGCAACAGGCTGAGAATACTCGCAGCTATTTCCGATCACTCGCACTACCAGTCACAAGTAGTCGTGCTGCCGGCTGCAAAATTCTGCAAATGACTGCAGGTAGTCGTACGACAATTCGAAAGCAATCGTACGATATGTCTAAAATCGTTGGGACCACACCCACGATTGCTACAGCCATTTGTTATGCGATCAGTCTTTTCAGTGCTCGGAGTGTGACTGCAACGTCTGCGATTGACCCTGACCTTCTCGCGATTATCCCGGTCTGCTACTGGGGGAAATCGCAAGCGATCGCAACTCAGTATGACTGAGGCTTAATTATGTCCAGTAGTATAAATTAAACATGACTAGCAAACACTATATTAACTAGAAAGGCGCGTCCGCATTGTAAGGTTCGCACGATCTTCAGCGAAGCCCCGAACATTAAAAAAACTCGTATATCACATTCTGCGATGCGATAAGCTCCCAAAACATATGGCAAATAGTGTGATAAACATGGTGAATTTGTGTTGTAAACGCCAAAAAAATAAAAAAAATAAAAAATGCTGAGCACAGCGAGTTATATAACAAATTAACCAGATACGTTCATCTCACAAAAGCCTAAAAACTCTCTGATAATGACATGCATATTAAATATGACCACTCAAAATTAAATTATTAAAATATGTCTGTCGAAATTTAAAAAAACACTTCGAATTGAAATGAAACACCAGGCCTAGATATATCACATATTTAAGTAAAAGGTAACAACATATATATGTTAAAATCATTTATCCAATTTTATTAAGCCAATAAAAATAATTGCGAATGTTATCCACTCGCATTTCCAACTTCGCTGTGCTCTCCTTCTCCCGTAGACTGATAATATGTTCAGAATTGTCCAACATTTTTTCCAGCAATTCTGCTGCAATTTCTTGTTAAACAAAAACTAGAACGAATTAGACGGCGAGTCATCGCAAATACCCACGTTTTCTTCACGCAGGTCAGTTCCCTTTACCTCTGTACTCTAATCAGAAATAGTACTAGATCTAATTTTTGCTTTTCTGTATACATGTATGACACTGTAAATGAATACAATTGTTTTAGGGTATTTGTGCATTTGAACTTTTGACTCCTTTCCCAGAGTCCCATGGTGACCCAGGAGCAAATTATACTGATATTCCCAAACTCATTGCATTTTAATGAGAAAGAAAAAAAATGGATATTTGACCGAATGTATCTCTCCCTCCCAACCACACCAAGCCACCCCACACCCAACTCAGCACGCCTCTAATATATGCATACATGTACCATCTTCGGGATGGCTCACATTTCTGTAATATTTAACATTTTGAATCAGTAAAAACGAAAGTAAATGTGTAATCGTGCTTCGGCGATTCGAAAACACCATTTACACAGAGTAATATTTTTTATATTAAAATACTGCAAAACGTACTTCTTTTAACTCGAGACTTAATTATCAACTCAAAAGGATAATACTGGAAGTTATCCGAAATAGCTAAATGCATTTGTGTTCGTTTCGTTCATTGGGTTCGTTTCTTTCGTTTTCAGCATTTAGCGTTTTAAAAAATGTCGTTCATTTTTTAAGACGCTGAACGCTAAAAACGAAAGAAATGTACGAAATGCGTTTTTTAAAATACAGATCGTGCAACGTTCATTCTGCGTTTGTTCTGTGTTCATTCTGCGTTCATTTCCCGTTCGTTCAGCGTTTGTTCTGCATTTATTTTGTACGAATGAAACAGCCATAACATATTCTTCCAGGAAAAGCCTAATATAAACCATTCACTTAACCTATACATTGTAAAT
Source organism: Cyrtodaria siliqua (assembly GCA_037043455.1). NCBI lineage: Eukaryota > Metazoa > Mollusca > Bivalvia > Adapedonta > Hiatellidae > Cyrtodaria > Cyrtodaria siliqua. Next base: position 132,723 of record JAWPHD010000185.1, read on the forward strand.
TTCAGATAACCGTACGAATGAAAACAAGAAAGCCGTCGCAAGGTCTGAATCTCCACGTCTTAATTTATATCTACCCCGAGAAGAACCTGTTCCCTGTAGCCCATGTTGTAATAATGTGGCAAGATTGACGGTAACGCCAATCATAACGCACGCCGGGTATTGCATTCCGGATACTCACCACACAGATAGGTGGATTTGAGCTTTTGTCACTGCTCAAATGTGAAAAAAATATGAAAAAAATATATGTACGCATACTGAAATAAATCTATTTGGCAGTTCCATTTTAGATGGACACCATTCAAATGTGAAGTATTCAGTCAGTGTTAAAATGCATATATACGTTCCTACGTAGTGAAAATAAACCAGTTACTAAAAGGTGCAATGCTAGATTGTTTGACAGACAAATGAAAATGCATACACTTACTCATCGTGGAGGGAAGACGTTTACATGTAAAGTATATTGTAAAGCATTTAGTTATGCTTCGTGCCTAGAAGAACATATACTCTTACATTCCGGAGAAAACCCCTTTACATGTGATACGTGTTAAGAAGTTTAGGTTTCTGTCGTATTTAAAAAGGCATGTGCATACTCATACTGGAGAGAAGCCATTTAGATGTGGAGTATGTTGTCGGACCTAATCTAAAAAGACATATGACCATTCATACCGAAGATAAACCATTTACTTGTGATACATGTGACATGACGTTTAGGCGATTGTCAAATAAGAAGCAGCATGTCCGTACACATACCGGAGAAAAGCCATTCAGTTGTAAAGTATGTAGTAAAGCCTTCAACTATGCATAGCTTCTAAAACGACATTTGACCATTCATACTAAAAATAAACCCTTTACGTGTGATACATGTGACATGAAGTTTAGTCTATTGTCATATAAGAAGCAGCATATGCGTACACATACTGGAGAGAAGCCATTCAAATGTAACGTGTGTAGTCTGACATTTAGTTGGGCCTCTAGTCTAAAACGTCATAAGACCATACATACTGAAGATAAACCATTTACTTGTGATACATGTGACATGAAGTTTAGGCAATTTTCAGATATGAAGTCACACATACGTGTACATATTGGAGAGAAACCATTTACTTGTGATACATGTGACATGAAGTTTAGTCTATTGTCATATAAGAAGCAGCATATGCGTACACATACTGGAGAGAATCCATTAAAATGTAACGTGTGTAGTCTGACATTTAGTTGGGCCTCTAGTCTAAAACGTCATAAGACCATACATACTGAAGATAAACCATTTACTTGTGATACATGTGACATGAAGTTTAGGCAATTTTCAGATATGAAGTCACACATACGTGTACATATTAAAGAGAAACCATTTACTTGTGATACATGTGACATGAAGTTTAGTCTATTGTCATATAAAAAGCAGCATATGCGTACACATACTGGAGAGAAGCCATTCAAATGTAACGTGTGTAGTCTGACATTTAGTTGGGCCTCTAGTCTAAAACGTCATAAGACCATACATACTGAAGATAAACCATTTACTTGTGATACATGTGACATGAAGTTTAGGCAATTTTCAGATATGAAGTCACACATACGTGTACATATTGGAGAGAAACCATTTACTTGTGATACATGTGACATGAAGTTTAGGCGATTGTCAGATAAGAAGCTGCATTTGAGTACACATACTCGAGAGAAATGAATTCTGAAGTGCAGTACATAGACTCGAGAATCTTCTATGTCAATAAGTATTACGACAGTATGTCTCATTACATATTGAAGATAAACCCTTTTACTTGTGATACATGTGACATGATAGTTTAGGACGATGTCAAATAAGAAGCAGCATGTTCGTACACATACTGGAGAAAGGCCATTCAGTTGTAAAATATGTAGTAAAGCTTTCAGCTATGCACATGTTCTAAAACGACAATTGACCATTCATACTAAAGATAAACCCTTTGCGTGTGATACATGTGACATGAAGTTTAGTCTAGTGAAATATAAGAAGCAGCATATGCGTACACATACTGGAGAGAAGCCATTCAAATGTTACTTGTGTAGTCTGACATTTAGTTGGGCCTCTAGTCTAAAACGTCATAAGACCTTACATACTGAAGGTAAACCCTTTACTTGTGATACATGTGACATTAAGTGTAAACAATTTTCAGATATGAAGTCACACATACGTGTACATATTGGAGAGAAACCATTCACTTGTTAAGTATGTATTCAGACATTTAGTCGGGCTTCAATAAAACACATAAGCTTCTACAACATGTACATACTAATGATAAAGGCGTATCATTTTTAACGACATGTGTACTGGAGAAACTTGAGAATTGTCAGAATCAAAATTGACCAGCAAAGATTTATTATACATACTTGAGAGAAGCCAGTGACTTTAATATACGTATGTTATCGAACAGTTATATAAACGTTTAACGCGTGAGTCATTGTATATACAGATTACGAGAGTGTCAGATTCGAAAAGTCATATAGTTCCACTTGCTGAAGAGAAGCCATTTAAATCTTACGTTGTTGTAACTCTTTTCTTTAAAGTAAACAATTATTGTATATACTGGGGAGAGACCATTTGCTTGTGCAAAAACGTTACTAAAGGTTTTCACTTTTGTAAACAATACGATGCCTTGGATTTTTACGCACTAGATATACAACATTAAATATTAACTATTTCAGTGTGTCATTTACTATTCATTAATCATAAATGGCGTACTCTAACACACAATAAAAAAAAAACATTAATGTTTAACGTATATAATCATAATTTTGTGAAGCATTAGGCCTATACTCGCCTACTGAAGAGAAATCATTCATGGTTCAGTGATGTATATTGTATATTGAAAACATTCTCAAGAAAATGCGATATATGTGACATGAAAATGTCCGATATGAAACTGACGGATCCAAAGCATTTCCTTATTTTCAGTGTAACCAATATTAAAAGGCACATATATATTCACACGCTGTAAAGCAGTTATGCAAATGTAACATTCAGTAACATATATCATCTAAAACAACATCTATATCCAAACACATATAGCAACCCAAACTAAAATTACGCTCGCGGGTTATAATAGTGAGTGCGCAATAGTCGACGTCGCTCCTAACCGAGCTAAGCGGGCCATATATATTACGCAGTACATACTATGTAGAAAACCTAATGCGCTAATGGAAGTCACATGATAAGCAAAAAATGTGGGTCCAACATTATTTACAAATAATAATTAAAACTGTTTTGTCTTCTTTGGGTCTATGCTCATGTTTTCATGTATACATTTCACTGACTAAAAGTCGGACAGTTATTTGGTTATACTCAATATCTGCTAACTTACGGACAGTGTCCCTTTAAGTTATTATTTTTCCTTGGTGGTCCGCTTATTGTATATGTGTCTAGAAACATCATCAAAACGTAAAGAAATTGTTATAATAATTCATCATGTTTATTTAAAAACATTATTTGTTTTATATCATCTATTTGTCCTCAATTCTAAGTAAAAACATGACGAACATATCAAATTAGATGGCCTTTAGTTGTACAGTTACTGTTGTACGAGAGGTGTTCAACTTATAACGTTTGTTTAAGGTGTTATTTTTCAGCGGAAGTGGTTATCATAAAACATGCGAGATTTAATTATACGAAACTGTCATTTAGAACATGTGTATTTAAAAATAATTGTTACCGGTCTTCTTTCATCTTTCGTCGTACGTCTTCCGTTAACTTTGCTTAAAGGCATTAAATATTCTAAACCTTAAACAATAGTCTTCGCGTAAACCTTTCAAACGTACTTCGACACTTTTTTATTTAGTAATCGTTAATTCCTAGGCTATCACAGTTGTATAAATATGGTGTTATAGTGGGACAAAGCGTGACCTTACCCCGAGGATTCAGTTTGTATATCTTCGGAAAACTTGAAAAATCTTCTCTAGAACTACAAGAGCTAAAGGTCTTATATAGGTCATGTCGCGGTATATTATTATCCTTTGTTAAGTTTGTTCAAATGGTGACCATGGGGTCAAATTTTGCCCCGATCCGAAAACTGGGCACAGTTGCAGGAAGAGTTATATATAACATGTATTGTATCCCGCATTTGTTTTACTCTAAAATAGATTTAAATATCTGTTTCTACGGGGGAAAAAACATCCTCACATTTTAGAGAATTTTTGAAAAAATAATTGTATGTCAATGGATTACACCCCTCATTTTTGGACAATATTGGCTACTAAGAACTCTTTTTCATAAAAAAAACACACGTTTTTCACCAAGTAAAGTTTTCATCAATATGTACAGCTCTAGATAATCATCTGACAAGTTTTTTCATATGACACCTTCATTTCGCAATTGATATTTACCAAACTTTGTCATGGTCTTTATATAATGGAAAGCTCGAATACCACCATTCTGCCCTCACCTTAAGCGTTCAAGGGATCTTTAACTTTTGATGACATCTGTCTTGTTTTATTCTTACAATCCACATTCACATACACGGTTTAGTCACACAATTGGTGCCATTATGACTTTCCGCCTGAAAAATAGATCCAATGGAAGCAACAAACACAAGCAAGCAAGGGATAAAGGTAGCAGTCTCGGTTTTATTGAGTCTGTTCATGAGCTGTAACATAAGGTGCAACATCTCTCACGCCCCTAGCACCGGCTAAGCGGTAATTTTCTCTAAAGTCACACCACATATTAGGCTTGATGACCAGAACAAGTACTATAACTAGTATATTTAAACTGGAAATATTTTGTTCTCTCAGGGCCACAAATACAACAACGAGGGACTTGTCAATTCATTAAGCCAATGAACAGAATATGATTCAGATTTCTGCTCTTTCGTGAATACAAATTTACGTACGAAACGAATGCTCTAATTATCGAAGCTGTACATAACAGACGCAAACGTTTTGCTGAGCAGATGTCTTTGCTTATTAACATATGTGACCGTTCTCCCATCCTCCAATCTTATATCTCCCTATCCATTCGTGTGTGTTTTTGTGTTCCAATTATACATTTATTTTTATTTTGATTAACCATCTAATCACACATTTTAATACGTAATTTTAGATAATACATTTATTTCAAACTTTGAACAGTGGTATCCTCTAAAAACTAAGAATATTAAATATATTTTTTCATATATGTTTCCTAATGAACAGACTCAATAAAACAGCATCTGCTACTTTTCTCCCTTTTCAGTATTTATTGACATTCACCTAGAGTTTGTTTAATTCTGTGTGGCGGCCGTAGATAGTCCCGCCGAAAATTTTCCGCCGACTACATATCAGAAGCGTTATTAATAACCGGTCCATTGGGATAATCAAACCTATTCACAAAGAGGATATTGAGGGGGTAACATTTGTTGAAGACCTTTATTCTGTCGGTGATTCGGATGTGCTCGCACTTGTATGGATTGGACATCATCTGCCAGTCCCTTTCCAATTCCCGTAAGTCCTGTTCATGATGACCACTCTGTACATGGCCTACTGAACCGTTTCCATGTGAATTTAGAAGGTACGAACGTGTTGATCTGATGGTTGACGGAAGGTTGGTCAATGATATTGCTGAGTCGTGTTCTTGGATAGCATGAGAAACCTTGCTAAATTAATATCAAATATATTCCTAGAGTTCTTTACCGTGCTTGGAGGAGAGACTCCGACACATGGGACTGCCCGGTTAAAGTCTCCACCAGACGGACGAGGCTAAGGGAAGTGTATTGCCTTAAGACTCACCGAAGTAGCACATTGGTGCCAGTCAGGTTTTAACCGGTGATATCTGGATTCAGATGCGACCTTGTTATCCACTGGGCCATAAACAATTGTCAATATATTTCTCATTTTATTTTTTTCATTGTCAGCACGAAACCACAACGAAAATCTTTTTTGCGTTTTACTTTAAACTATTTTATTTGGCCACGTCAGTATGTTAGTAGTAAAGACATAGAAGACACGTTGCATAACGGCAATGTTGGGAAGCCGTTCGGAGGCGTGATAGCACGAATCATATTGTATGTTGCTAAACATGACGCTGAGTGTGTAGAGTGTGTAGAGCGGTAATCTTCATATTTTGATGATCGTGGAGGAGATGAAACTATTTCTATTAAAAGTAAACACAAGTTTCTTTTCTGCTAAGACAATGACAACTATCATCCATTTAAAACAAACCGCTTATCATTCCTATTGGACTAATGAACGTCTTTGAGAGGACTTTAAAAAGCTGATCGTAGTTGACGAATACGTCAATATAGTTGTATTCGTGGTACATATAAGTTAGTGATTACGGTCATAATGTACTTGCACAACAGTTTTACTGTCATAATTAAACGATGAAAGCAATGTTGATGCCCGGCCTCCGCCTTTCTTTGTCCCTGTTACATATAAAATACAACAGTTAACTAATTCCGGCGTCATATGTGTATTAAATATTATATTCGTTATAACATGTGTGTATTACCATTAGCTTCCTTCTTACTGTTTAACCGTTCTTTAAATGAAGGCGTATATCCCGATTTATGGAAAACTGCAACTGTTATACCATTGTTCAAAGCTCGCATCAAAAGAGCAGTGGCAGAAAAACAATAACGTGGCTCCAGCGTAAAATTGAGTTTCTACGATAGAATTTGCAGCAACTCTGCAGTTCAGGGTGAGAAGGTTCTAGGGCCATTTTCCATATTTCATCTCAATGTACATGGAAGATGAGCCTGCATGTTCATGCCTTTTAGGCGCCATATAACCTTTTCATGTGTTGGTGCACCTTAAAACCCCAATTCAATTCAATTCAAACTCGCCCAGTAATTACAGACCAATTTCATTACTTAGTTGTGTAGGAAAGATTGTGGATCGAATAATTTTTAAATATGTTTTTGAATGAATGTCTTTATTTATATTGGGGGCCTCTGCAAAGTCATACATATACATGTTCAATGTAAAACATATATAACAAAACAGTGATATTTCCTTTACAATATTGCGCATACATACATGCAAATACACACACATGCACACACATTTACAACTATATGCACACATCATTCTTAATATATATACATAATTATATACATGGTTTGAGGTGGTGGTGTGCATAATAAAGTACCACACAGTACACAAGATGTCAATAATTATCTAAAACTGCCAAACATAACAATACTTTTACAATAATTACATTATGATTGTGTTTTCAGCCATTTAACGCAGTTAGATGTAAAGCTTTTTAATGAAGTACATTCTCTAATATATGAAGGAATGCTATTCCACACAATTGTTCCAGCGTATGACATACTCCCTTTAAATAGTTCTTTGTTTGGTCTTGGCGTTATATAATTTAATTCGTAAGCAGATCGTAGACTTCTCTGCGAGATAACAGTAGGATGAAACATATCACAAATATATGACGGGACTGCATGTTTTGATACTCTATACATAAATTTTGCCTTTTGGAGAAATATCTTTTGCTCGATATTAAGGGAATTAATGATAACTAGTGCTTCATTTAGTGTGGTATATTGGTCGCCTAAAATAGTACGACATGCTCTTCTCTGCAAACGTAATAACAGTTGTATGTTAGCTTTCTTTGTATTTCCCCATATTATATTACAGTAATCTAGATGAGGTTGAACATATGCCTTATGAAATATTATCCGGTAATTTAAAGGAATATATGATTTTATTCTTGACAGTAGCCAGATGTTGGTTGATATTGTCTTACGAATATACATAATGTGATTATCCCACTTCAAGTGTTCATCTATATGCATTCCCAGAATTTTATCACCTGTTGTAAGTTGCAGTTCAATGTTATTGTATGTTAATGATAATTTGTTATTAACAAGTCTTGCACGCTTTTGAGGTGTAGTAACTAAGAGCACTGTAGTTTTTTCTGTGTTTAAAACCATACCATTATTTAGGCACCAAGCATTGAGGGTATTTAAAGCAGTTTGAAGATTTTGCTCAATTACTGCATTTGATGTGTTAACATCGTAGATAGTGGTATCATCCGCATACATGTCTGTACTAGATACAGTACCATCAAGACATATAGGAAGGTCATTTATGAATAATAAGAATAGGAGAGGTCCTAAAATAGAGCCTTGTGGTACACCACATGTAATTAACTGTTTATCAGAGAGAACCCCATTTATGGAAACATTTTGTTTCCTATCTGTTAGATAAGATTTAAACCACTTAACTGTAGTGTCACTACATTTATAGATCTGCATCTTTTTTTAAAAGAATGTTATGATCCACTAAGTCAAATGCTTTCCTAAAATCAACCATTATTACACCAACAAATTTACCTTCATTTAATCCTTTTAACCACTTGTCAATCATGTGAACTAAAGCCGTTTCGCAGCTGTGGCTTTTTCTAAACCCACTTTGAGATTTACATAGTAATTTATAATAATTTAAAAACTCAACAAATGAGTTGTGCACATGTTTTTCAATCAACTTGGAAAGAGTTGGTAAAATAGAAATTGGTCTGTAGTTGTTTACATTATCAGATGCACCTGATTTGAATAAGGGATTAACCTTAGCAGCTTTCCACGTATCTGGGAAAATTCCCTGTCTTATACTACAATTAATAATATATGTAATACTTTTTGATATTACATTGGCTGATAATTTTAGTAATTTAGGACCAATTTGGTCAAGTCCCGTGGATTTGGATGTATCTAGGCTGAGAAGCATTTTACGAGTTTGTTCTTCTGTTATGAAAGGAATGTTAAAGTACATGTTGTCCGGAACAGTGCGATTTACAAATTGCTTTACTTTTGTAAAGTCTGAGTTTGAAATAGGTTCTTTTAAATTTGCAGCTATATTTACCAAAAAATTATTAAACTCATTTGCCATCTCAAAATTATCTGTTATTTCTTCATTGTTTTTATTGATCTGATTTACAGAATTTCCTTTTTGAGAAGTTTTTGTGGATGCACCGTGCTCTTTAAATATTTTCCATATTGACTTTGGATCTGATTTGCCTTCTTCAATTTTTCTTTCATAAGAGGACTTCTTAGATTCTTTAATCAAACTACATACTTTATTTCTTAAAATTCTGTAATTTTGAGCATCAATTTTTGCTTTACATTTATCTCTTTCCTTTATTGTATCTAAAATATCAGAATTAAGCCAATCAGGTTGTTGGTGCTTTGTAACCCTATGTATTCTAAGCGGCACATGCTTATCAATAACACTTGAAAAATTAGTCACCCAGGTGTTAAGTAAGTCATTTGCATCTATATAACTTTCATGTGTGCTCCATGATATGCTTAATTTTTTAATTTTCAATGATTTACTTTTTGCGAATCAGTTCGGATTTCGACCAGGTCATTCTACAGTTTATCAACTCTTGGATATTTACCATCATATTTGTCAAACAATCGATGCGAAACAACGCATGTGTATAGTCTTTGCCGATATTTTCCAAACATTTGATCGCGTTTGGAGAAAAGCACTATTTAAACTCGTAAATGGTATAGATGGCAAACTATTGCTATGGATCGCAGATTACCTTTCTAATCGATCTCAAAGAGTTCTTATAAATACTGCTAAATCAGATTCGAAATTAACTTTAGCCGGTGTGCCCCAAGGATCGGTTCTTGGGCCTCTTTTTGTTTAATATATATAAATGGAATTGCTGATAATATGCTAAGCATAACTAGACTATTTGCTGACGACAGCTCGCTTTCAGTTTCGACATCAAATATAGATGATATGGAAGGTATTTTAAATCATGATTTACACATAATGTCAGAATGGGCTAAAACATGGTTAGTTACGTTTAATCCAAACAAAACTGAAGAATTATCATATCAGCATCGAAAAATGTTCGAAAATCAAATTTATGTTTTAATAATGTGCAGTTATAGAATTTGCAGAACGTCACAAACATTTGGGATTAACTTTAAGTAATGATGGTAAATGGCATGAACACATCGATAATATTTTATCGTCAGCATCAAAGGTTTTTATCATTTTGCAATGTACCGCATGCTTGGTGGTGGACCCTTATTGTGGCTTTCTAGGCTATTGCTATTTTGTATTATATTTACACGAGCATATTTGTGTTTTACTTGAAAAATTGGTTGGCTCTCATTAGCAGACAGACGTGTTTTTCAAAAACTTATCACCGTATATAAAGCAAAAAATAGTATGTTACCAATTCAATATCTCAATTATTTCCGCCCTTCGTCAGAGATGTAAACGATTATAATTTAAGAAACTCGAAATGACTTTATCACTCCAATAAGGAGAACTGAGTTTTTTTCAAAATCATTTATACCATCATCGCTAAGCCTTTGGAATGATTTACCCATACATATTAAGGAATCACTAGCATTAAACACCTTTAAAATCTCTCTTCTTAGGACTTTCCAATGCCCCACTGTTCCAAAATACTATTTATATGGCTCAAGATATCATTTAATCATTCATGCTCGCTTAAGAAATGCATGTAGCGATCTAAATCATGACTTGTGTTTAAGTCATTTGCGCAAATCCTCAAGTTATGACTGCGGAGATCAAAGGGAGGACGTCGAACACTACTAATTTAAGTGTTGTCAATATAGTGAACAAAGGCGTGCACTCTTTATTTCGACACGACCGTAGAGATTGTGTTTATAGCAGTGCAAACATATATTAAAGATATAGGCGTTTTCGATGAAACTCACTATGTTCACATTTGATCGCTTACGAGACGTATTTAACTGGCTGTCTTTTTCCTCCTCTTCCTTTCTCTTTACATATATCTGTTAACTTCCGTAATGCATTTCCTATACTTTTCGTTTAAAATATGTTATGATTGTAAAACTGCCATACTGTGACGCTCCACGCTTTCACTTAATTTTTGTTAGGAGATAATTTGGGTATTTTCTTATACTTTCACTCATAAACCAGTCCGATAGACTAAATTATTTTAACACAGTCTACTGCTTTGTAATTATTATCACTTCCGGTGACGATATTCTATAAGCTGTGGTCACATTGTAGTTTTATCTACATGTATGTACTTGGGTTTATTGCTAGTTTTCGACTGTTGATGAACAGATTGGGAAGAAAATTGTATCTATTATATATTGTGGATGTCTTATTTAAAAGTGGATAGGTCTAACGACTCTACTTTACATTAATCTAAAACATAGTTGCTTATAACTTTTGTAACGACTTTCTTATTTAGAGCTAATGTCCATGGATCTGATTACACGTGTCGTCATGCATTATATATATTGAAACTTATTAATCATAATGAAGTTTTCTTAATATGAATAAATGTTGTTTGGATAGTTCTGTTTTGGTGTTCCCTAAAAGTCCAATATATGTGTTGAGTTTTGAGATGTCCTTAAATCTAAAAGACGTGTACATTACTGACACGCCGAACCCATTTTAGGAAAGTTATGGTAGGTGAGGATGGTAGTTGTTGGCTTGTCAATGGCGGCCATCCTGGATTGCCATAATTTATGTCGAACGACTTTAAAATGAACCCCGAGATGAGCCAGGGCGGAGTTCTAGGACCTAGTTTATTCAAACTATTGTTCCTAGAATGTCCTTATGTTATGAGTCTTCATAACACTTTAAAAACAACTATCGAGACGGCAAACGATAGGGTCGGTTGTTACAAATGGCGCCCAACGTTGTGGTAAAAATATGTGTGCGATTAAATTGTATTAATACATTCTTTTTATCATGATTATTAAAATCTAATTACATTTTCATATTATGTAACGGCTACATCTTTACAAATTTCCATTGTCGGATTAATATTATTTTATGATATGGGCTAATCATTGTTTACAGAACCATCTTAATGATGCATGATTGTATTTATAATATGTTTGTAAAAAATTACGTTTTCTGGCATGTATTAGGATACGAAATTTATAATTATATTAATTTCTAATTCTCCAAATTTCACAAATTAAAATAAAGATCGGTCAGTCGCTTTTGGATACTCTGATTTTTGTTCTTTCTATATATTTTTTATAGTAAAAACTAATAAGCTTTCTTATGGTACTTCGGATTTTATTTTTTTATTCCGTATACCGTCAGGATAACGAGATTGTGGGTTTTGAAATGATTTATTTTGTATAAAATGTGTCTGTTTGATAGTTTTCTGCTACAGAAAAGGGTGCCCTGAACAGCGGATTCTATTCATGAATGGGTTATTTTGAATAAGGAAATATATAATAAATGTGCCATGTAATTAATTGGGTTCTTGTAACTTCACCTTGTAGTACACCATAGATCGAATGAAAACAATTTTTATTTTATTTTTATTTTATTTTTGACATTGCATAAATGGCTGAATATAGAATGTTACATGCAGTGATGTGTAGCGTGTTTTACGAAGTAACCATTATTTCATCATGGACTTCGACATGTATAGTATCTATTTTCTACCTTGATTCAGAGTGCTGAGTTTTATATTGCGATAGTGTAGACTAGCAAAAGCTGTGTTGTTATTTCACGATAAGTCTTATTCATTGGCATGCTGTCGTAAATTTGCCTATTTTGGGCGAATAGTTAGACGAATGCATGATTCTCTGATATTATCCGATTTATAGATGTGGACCACCAATTGGTGTTAAAATTATGTCGAGGGTTTAATAAGTTGTTAAACTGGAACAAATAACTGAAACGCTTGCATAGGCTTATGCCATAAGCTGGGGTTACATTGTAGTTTTGTATACATGTATGAACTTGTGAACGTTGGCGTTTGATGTTTGTCCATGATCTTTCTTGTCGTGCCCTAAATGGTTTATTTTCTTACTGCTCCGGCTTCTGCCAAGTCGATGAATACCTTCATTGTGGCTTTCTAGGCTATTGTTTTTTGTATTGTATTTACACGAGCATATTTGTGTTTTACTTATATTGCCTATTGATGCTGCCTTGTTGGTTAGAGATTAGATCATGGCGGGGATTTCTTTATTTACACTGTTCTGTTTTAATGGGATGACAGTAGGGTAAGTGTGAGGTTTGATGCACCCTAGAACCGGTTTAAACCCCCAGTGGCCTACTTTGCCACTGACCGTTCCAAGGCGGTAGCCCTATTGACAACCCTTTTGTGTTTGTGATGTCGTTTGCATTTATTATTGCTTTTGCCTTCTTGTTTGTCTGTTTGCGTGTTTGTTTCTGTGTTTTGTGGTTGATTGTCCTCCTTGAATGCTACTTTCCCTGTCCGATCGTTTTATATTTCTTTTTATAACAGTATATATGCAGTTATTTAAACAGAATGAAACAAACTATGTCTCTTATATGACTATTCTCTGAACAGCACAGAATGTTGTTACATTAGAATGGAGAAAGGATAGAGAAGAAGAGATAGTGCTATAGTATGGGTTATATATTTAGAAGCTTCTAAATAAGAAGAGATAGTGTTATAGTATAGGTTGTATATTTAGAAGCTTCTAAAAATACAACCTATACTATAACACTATCTCTTCTTTTGAAAATGTATTACCCAGTTACATAATTATTTCAGAAATGTATTGTTAACTATCTCCATACCTTCATGTTGAATTATTTTTTACATAAACCTGCACGTGTACTTGTTAAGTTCCTGTCACTGTCAGATCAGTTATCTTATAGATCTACTTCCTTTGTATCTTCGTCCACCCCCTCCCCAACCCGGGTCACCCACCCACCCCTTCATCCTGCTCGCAAGTACACAAAGTAGAATATAATTTCTATAAAAAAAACACTCTCAAGTCGATACTGTTTATAACAACAATATTTCGTCCGTAGTAGTGGCTTAAAAAGTGAGAAAAGAAATCCTTCTTAATTCCATAACTCTAATGCAGCACCGGCCATTGCACCAATCCAAAAGTGTATGATAATGGACCTTTGGAAACGGCCGAAAACGACACATACGAAATATTGCAGTCTCGGTTTGATTGAGACTGTTCATGAGCGGTAGTGAAATATGCTAGCTACCGCTCACGCCCTCTAGCTCCGGGTTGAGCAGAACTCAATAGTAATAAAATCAATAGTACAAAAGTTTAACCATCCCGCAGATGGCATGCATATGGTCCTGTTTGTATTTCGATGTATTTTTCCCATTAAAAATGCTTTGTTGTTTTTAGTAAAACTATACCATTTCAATAAATGTAATTGTTTTGACAAGCCATATACTCAATAACTATTTTAAAATAATTTTATCAATCTCTACCCAGAGTACACTCGTTCCTCATTTGACTCTGTCAACGTCAAAGGAAGTAGGACGAACGGTTAGGTGACGTGATTATTCAAAAAAGTTATGACGATGATTATAATAAATCCTTTTGCGTGATCTGCAAAGATAACATATAGATCTATATTAAATAATTTAAATTTTTATTTCTATGAGTTATTTTTTTTAGTAATTTTCTGCTATCGAGCTTCGGTTTGAATTTCGATTGAGGAGACCTAAGTACTATTATTTTTGTAGTAAAATAATCCCGATTAAAACTAAATTGTTTTCATGCATTTTTCAAATCTTGCAACATCTAATTTGCAGATATTGTGAGAATTATAGTTACACAAGAAATAAATAAGTTTTAGGCAATTTAACAGGTTTTACCAAAATCTTGTAATTTAGTAGTTAGCAGAGATATATGTGAGTGCAAGGAACGATAACTATACGTGGAGATTGTAAATTTATTTGAATTTTCGCGGACCGGGTACTTTCGTTTTCAACGCCGATAAAACAGAAAGCGACTACGGTCGCAATCGTTGTTAAAATATGTCACTAATTAATTATTCACACTTATTTGCCGTTATCGGGTTTATAAAGCCCCGTAGTCGTTACGCCGTACTGTATTTACATGTTGAATTTTTCAATGATGTTAGTGTTTTTTTCCCCTTTAACCTTTAAACTGGAAGTGTTGATTCAGCTAAATCAGCATTTAATTGTGTTAATTCGACTGTCTAAGATCACACAATTGTGTAAGTCGTCGGACTTTAGAGCATCTACTGTATCAATTACGCGTCATCCAATGTTACGTCAAATTGGTGACGTCATGTGACGTAACATTTACCTCAATTTTGAAAAATGGTGGCACTCATACGTAAACATAAAAATCAAGGCTGACAAAAATGTTAAAAATATACATAAACTAGATGTAATGATTTGGAAATATTGGTTGGTTCTATTTCTTATGTTTGTAGAAGGTAAGCATTAACGTCATTGTTTCGCGCTTCCTCTTTGCATTCAAGCACAGGGGTCCGGCTCATGTGCTTTGTCGCTAAATACCAGTTGAAATCGAACAAAAGTGTCCTACATGAGTTGGGATGACATCTGAGCTAGTCCAGCAGCCATATCATAGAATAGAACATTATTCAAGGGTAATCACTTGGCATACAGGCAGTTCTCACTAACTTCAGTCTATGCTGAATATTGTTTTAATTAAAAGAGCAAATCATTTAACTCTACATATTGATCTGGTACCCGTCCCCTACTGCGCTCGGTATTCTCTCTTCGAGCGCAGTAGGGGAAGGATACCAGATCAATATGTCTTCTAATTGAAACAAAATTTGACGGTTGTAAACAAAATAGAAAATGTAGCTTCCATTGAATTAACTGTTAAGGAAACAATTAGCATTCATTACCTGCGGTGACGACTAAATGATCCGTGGTCTAGTTTCGTACGCAACTGCCGTTAGAGTTGTTGTTTACAGAGTGACTGCGTTTAGGCACGGGGTCTTCCGACTAAAAATTTTGCCCAGTTTTTCAACGTTTCGATGACGATTTCTCAGTACTGTATTGAGCGATATTAAAATATATACCAATGTTGGACACCTTGAACATTTGGGTATAGAAGGCATGTAGAGTTAAATGATTTGCTCTTTTAATTAAAACAATATTCAGCATAGACTGAAGTTAGTGAGAATTGCCTGTATGCCAAGTGATTACCCTTGTATAATGTTCTATTCTATGATATGGCTGCTGGACTCAGATGTCTTCCCAACTCATGTAGGACACTTTTGTTCGATTTCAACTGGTAGGCCTATTAAGCGACAAAGCACATGAGCCGGCCCCCTGTGCATTCAAGTTGGCATTTATTCTACTTAATCACTGTCGTCTAACATACCGGTGAACTCAGTTCGGATGCCATTAAATACGGTTTGTGTAAACTTTGGCTAGTGAACATCAAAAATGTAACCAAGCGTACTAAAAGGTTAGCTTTATGTTACTGACGTGTGTTTTGTATAACATGTGTTCCATATTTCCTTCTATTCAGTCCGAATACAGTTCCGTCCGAATACAGTACACTACAGTACAGAGGTTGGGAATACAGTTAGCCTATTTATATTCATATTTATTTGTTTACTTATCTTTGTCCTTCTTAAAGTCTCAAAATATACGTCAGCACGCACCTAATGCATTCTAACATAAAAAAAAAATGGGGTGGGGGTGGGGGGGTGGGGGGGGGGCATGTCCCCGGACCCCACTAGCATAATAACTTTAACTGCGGGCCTATGCCGTCAAAAAGGCCAAGCTACGCCCCTGTTGGGGACCGGGCAATATATATTGGGGGGGTTGGGTAGGAACTTTAAACAATTACAAATATTGAAGCGCCCGTTTTTATAATATCCGCTGAATCCCGAAAAAAGCCGCGGAATAAATTCGGAATTCCGGTCTTCGGAGTAATGGACATAGGTTTTAATAGAAAATAATTCGGACTTCGGAAAAAATAAAAATAAAAATTCCACGGACAGATTCATTTTCCTCATAAAGTCTTCGGCTTTCCGATTTCTTCGGACAAAATTGTCCGAATATGTATTTCTTCGGAAAACATTCAGGCATCAGCAATAGTTCGGAAACTATTCGGACATCTGTATTTCCATCGGAAAATATTCGGGCATCGGTATAACTTTCGGAAAATATTCTGACACCGGCATCTCTTCGGAAAATATTCTGACATCGGCATTTTCTCAGACATCGGCATTTCTTTCGGAAAATATTCGGACATTGGTATTGCTTTCGGAAAATATTCGGACATCCGCATTTATTCAGAAAATATTCGGACAGAAATAATCTTTTAAATTAAAAAACAATTAAAATTTATTTTTAAATAAAGAAAAGCGAACAAATTCCACTTTTTACTAATCATTCTTTCCTCTTATTGGACATGTATCCGATTTCTGATTTTCTTTGACAAAATTACGATTTTTCGATTTGGTTCCGAAAATATTCAGATTTAATTTGTGTTTACCAGTAAAAAAACATCTCAATTCTGTTGTTGATATTATTCCAATTGCTGCTTGATTTCCGGAACAATCTGGTTTTCTTTGGAAAATCGTTCAAAGAAAATCGTTCGCTTTCAAATTTCTGCAGGAGCAAATCTGTTAATTATATTAGTCAAGCATATTAACAAAAGGTTCATTATAAATGGCCTTCTGCAAATGTATATAATGTATTATTTCAATGTGTATTCATATAGTAAAAACTAACCTTGTAACAGTGAAGTAAGAAGACTTCACTGCTTGTAACTACCAGTTTTTAAGAACTTTTTCTACATTAGGCGAACGTGTTCGTGTCCGAAATGGCCTGCTGAGTTACGTCCCTTATATGCATTATCGCCATTTACATAAAATGAAAACAAATTTTGTTGCACGGTTCACATTCAATATAACTTGTTTTTGTTGAATGTTATACATGTAGCGAACTGGAAATACAGTACAGTACTGAATCAATGTAATTTAGACTGTATTATGTATATTAGAATACCTGTTCGGTTTAAAATAATAATATTCTTATACATGTACATATAAAAATATTATGCAGACTTATTAAACAGGGACTGTATCTGTATGTAAAAAAAATAATAATAATAGACTTTATTTATTGAGGGTAACACATTTAGTTTGTGAACTAATCTTCCATGTGGCCCTCTAACAGATCTTGCTATTAATGAAGCTCACACAATGCTTTGAAATCTTAAACATCATGCACAAATTCTATCGGAATCTTGAATAACTTTTTAATAATAAGACTTACTTTACTTTTGTCATAGATCTACAGTACATGCTGCTGTATATCCATGCTTTTATGGTATCCTGCATGAATAATGTACATGTATATATCCTAGTTTTATAAGTTAATGTATCACTCCTAGGTCACTTTTAAAAACAATATTTCATAATTATTTATTATTGTTCCAAATAAATATGCCAGATATTTGATTTTCTGTATGAACACACTCACTTGTGTTTGAATATAGTAGCACCAGTTCCATTGGCTAATAAAAGTCACATGACTAACTGTAACACAGTCAGCTCCTAAGGTCTTAATTAATTTACACATCAGAGTAACATTATAGCATATATGGGTATCATAAATTTATTAGTATGAGTGCTGGATATCTGTATTTAAATTAGCTTATCTCAAGTATTCATGATCAAAAGTGTATCATGAGTATCAGTTAGTACAGGGTCCTAAGACTCTGATTAGTACTAAATAATCTGGGAGTAAGATTTTTTAATTCTTTCTGTAAATAAGCACTTACAATATATACATAAAACACTTTTATAGTGTAGAATTTCTGTGTATCAAAAAGAAAAGATCTAACTAGCACAAAAATTGACTGTCATAATAATATGGCCTAACATGTGCTAAGAATGACGTAAAACACCATTCAAAGTAACTTGTTAAAGAAGAGCAAACGTTGCATAACAGTTTCTAAGTTAAAAAATTACCTGTCACGAATCCTAGACTAGTTGTAAATTTCGCGTTAAATTAAATGTATTTGGTGTATATGCGTAAAATACATCAATTTCACCGCAAATGTTTCAATTGAAATAATAACTTAAATGATGCTGAAAATGAATAATGTTAAACATTTCTAAGTTCTTTTCCGAATGAAAAAATGACTATGTCCTTACACTGAAGCAGTTTCCGAATGATAAATCGACTAAGTTCTCATTTGCCGAAAAATTATGTTATGTCCGAATATTGTCCGCGGGAAAAAATCCGAAGTCCGACAGATATTCCAAAGAAATGTATGGTTTCCGAATTCGGACTTATTTTCCGAACATTTTATGTAATTTCCGATATATTTCCACGGAAATCTTCGGAATTCCGATTCCAGATGGGTATAATAATAAATGAGTGATATTGGACCATAAAAGGCCCCCATACCAAAAACATAGGCTTCTGGCGACTGTTTGCTGCGACTCTGCGGCAAATGTTGCTGCAAAGCTGCGGCAGACAAGTTTGCGTCAAAGATGCAGTACACTTTTCCCATGCAAATGAAATATGCAGCAAACAAATATGCAGCAGACCCATTTGCATAGTAAAAGTGTGCGGCAACTTCTCAGCACACTTCATTTGCATACCACTTTTAGCTGTAATCTTTTGGCGATGCTTGCTGCTACTTTGCTGCAGACCTCATTTACATTGCAAACGTTTGCCTTCAATTTTATGCAAATGAATTGAATTGAATTGGGGTTTTAAGGTGCACCAACACATGAAAAGGTTATATGGCGCCTAACAGGCATGAACATGCCAGGCTCATCTTCCATGTACATCGAGATAAAATATGGAAAATGGGCATAGAACTTTCTCACCCTGAACTGCAGAGTTGCTGCAAATTCTATCGTAGAAACTCCATTTATGCTGGAGCCACGTTATTGTTTTTCTGCCACTGCTCTTTTGATGCGAGCGAGATAGCACCTGAAACAATGCAGGGATCATGATGAAGACCTTTTTTGTTCATGTTCATTAAAGGTCTTCATCAGGTTTCAGGTGCTATCCCGCTTGCATCAAAAGAGCAGTGGCAGGAAAACAATAACATGGCTCCAGCGTAAATGGAGTTTCTATGATAGAATTTGTTGCAACTCTGCAGTTCAGGGTGAGAAGGTTCTAGGCCCATTTTCCATATTTTATCTCGATGTACATGGAAGGTGAGCCTGGCATGTTCATGCCTGTTAGGCGCCATTTAACCCTTTCATGTGTTGGTGCGCCTTAAACAATTCAATTCAATTCAATTGCATAAAATTTTCTCTGCAATGTTCTGGTGATATTTTTCAAAATAAATAATGGACGGAAATTATGAAATAGAACAATGGTGCGCCGTTTGTAAAAAAAATAAAATAATTACTTTAAAAAAATTTGGTTTTTTTCACTATTTAACATGGACTGCACCATATTTAAATAAATTGACACAATTTAAATAAATCGACACTATTTAAATAAATCTACACAATTTAAATAAATGCTCTCGATTTAAAGTATATCCTTACGATTTAGATTATATCCTCACGATTTAACTAAATGGTTTTGATTTAAATAATTGTTTGTGAATTCTAAATAAATGGACCTTTGTCTTACTAAATGTGCAACAATTTAATTAAATTCACTATATTTAAATAAACTGACACTATTTAAATAAATCCTCTCAAAATTAAAATCTGTCATTTCTGCATTACTCTGATTTTCATGGAGATGTCGAGCGCTGTCATTTTGCATTACTCCCGTTTTTATGAAGATGTCGAACGCTGTCATTTTTGCATTACTCCCATTTTCATGGAGATGTCGAGCACTGCATTTCTGCATTACTCCAATTTTCATGGAGATATTGAGTACTGTTGAACGCTGCCAATTCTGCATTACTCTCATTTTCATGGAAATGTTGAACGCTGTCATTTCTGCATTACTCTAATTTTCATGGAGTTGTGGAGCATTGTCATTTCTGCAGTACTCACATCTTCATGGAGATGTCGACTGCTGTCATTTCTGCATTACTTCCATTTTTATGGAGATGTCGAGCGCTGTCATTTCTGCATTACTCTCATTTTCATGAAGATGTCGAGCACTGTAATTTCTGCATTACTCTCATTTTCATTGAGATATCGGCGCTGTCACTACTGCATTACTCTTATTTTCATGGAGATGTTGAGCACTGTCATTTCTGCATTACTCCCATTTCCATGCAGATGTAGTTTGCTGTCATTTCTGCATTACTCCCATTTTCATGGACATGTCACTCACTAACTGTAGCAGTCCAATAGGCACCAATGGTGCCTGGATATGACCAGGATATCTTAGAATCAGCACCAGACCCTAGACAAACCAGCAAACGTATATCTACACACATCTACCTATTGAGGTCATACTGATCATATTATTTTGCACTTGGGATACAATTTTAATTTTTCTGGTTTTAAATGTTGGAGTTATCATGGTGATAGGTATTTAAAAATGTTCTTGCAATGAACACAATTGAATAAATGTTTAAAAATAAGGTTCCACGAAACAAATTACACTTGGCTAAATTACTTGTTCAAGTGGTACGTCCTTTGACATAAAATACAAATTTCACTTTTAATAGTAAGTAACTGGAAATAATAAAACTGTATAAAGTCTAAGTTTTGCGATGCTGTTTTGGCTAACAAAGTCTTCAGATACAGCAGATCAGAATGGAAAGTTTGTCGTGATGTTCTGTGAATAAAGAAACAGCAAATCTGAATTTAAAAGATTGTGGTGATATTAAGGCATGCAATCAAAAAAAAAAACGGATTGGTAAAATTTGTCGCAATGTTGTGGTGAACGTTGCAAATAAATAGCTTTTTGGCGAGTTTGCGGCAAATTCGACAAATATTACCATAATGTTTGCGGCAACATCACCGCTAGTGGCGAACATTGGCGACAATTAAGAATTGTTATGGTGAACAAAATTGGGCATCGGGAATGGTGCAAAATGGCATGGGACAGGTACTTCTTTTGTCGCGACAAACCATGGGACGATACCTTTTTTTTTCCGTTTCTTTGCCATGGGACGTACATTTTTTTTTGTATAACATTTTTATTTGCACCGGTCCCAACCCCCGATAAATAATGCCTGGTCCCATACACACATCATTGAGGTAGCCTAGGCTAGTAAAGAATCAATAGCCTAGGCTTGTAAAGAATCGATTATTCTGAAAGGTGTTGCACTTAGTGATACATTTTGCATGGAATTAAATTGCAAAAAATAATTTCACCACTGCATAAATTTATGCTTATATGATGTGTCTTCAAACCTGGACATTATTAAAATAATCTAAAATACAGGAGCTCAGAAAATTAAATTTAAAATTTAAACAGAAAATGATTCTTTACTACCGATGATTCCCTACTCCTCAATGCACTGTACCTGTATTACCGCTTATTAGTTGTCTCCAAATTGGGGAAAAAAACAGATAGGATTTGGCAAATAAAGGCTTTAAAAACAACCAAACAAGAACAAACAAAATAAACAACAAATAAACAACAACACCGCAATCCATTATGAGGATATATACGGTATAAGAAGAATAGTCTTCACTAGTGTCTAGTGACTAATTCTTAGGTAGAACCAGTACTGTATACCTACAGCCATCCGTAAGAATCGACACTGTCACACTTTAAAAGAATCCCACTTCAAGACTCGTAGATTCAGAGTTGCCAGCACTGAATTCAGAGATGCCAGAACTAGATTCAGAGATGCCAGCAATAGATTCAGAGTTGCCATCACTAGATTCAGATTTGCCAGAACTAGATTCAGAGATGCCAGCACTGGATTCAAGGATGCCAGTACTAGATTCAGAGATGCCAGCACTAGATTCAGAGTAACCGGCACTAGATTCAGAGATGTCAGAACTAGATTCAGAGTTGCCAGCACTAGATTCAGAGATGCCAGCACTGGATTCAGAGATACCAGCACTAGATTCAGAGTTGCCAGCACTAGATTCAGAGATGCCAGGACTAGATTCAGAGATGTCAGAACTAGATTCAGAGCTGCCAACACTAGATTCAGAGATGCCAGCACTAGATTAAGAGATGCCAGCAATATATTCAGGATTCAGAGATGCCAGCACTAGATTCAGAGATGCCAGAAGTAGATTCAGAGTTGACAGCACTAGATTCAGATGCTTGCACTAGATTCAGAGATGCCAACACTAGATTCAGAGATGTCAACACTAGATTCAGAGATGCAAGCACTATATTAACAGATCACCCCACTAGATGCATAGATCATACCACTATATTCAGAAAGCCCACCAGTAAATTCAAAGATCCCACCAGTAGATTCAGAGACCCCACCAGTAGATTCAGAGATGCCAGCAGTAGATTCCGAGATCCCAGCACTAGATTCACAGATCACCCCCACTAGATTCAGAGAACATATCACTAGATTCAGAAATCCCACCAGTAGGTTCAAATATCCCACTAGTAGATACAGAGATCCCAACTGCAGTTTCAGAGATCCCACCACTAGATTCAGAGACCCCACCACTAGATTCAGAGATCCCACCTGTAGATTCAGAGATCACACCAGTATATTCAAAGATCCCACCAGTAGATTCAGAGATCCCACCAGTAGATTCAAAGATCCCAATAGTAGATCCAGAGATCCCAACTGCAGATTCAGAGATCCCACCAATAGATTCAGAGACCCCACCACTAGATTCAGAGATCACACCAGTATATTCAAAGATCCCACCACTAGATTTAGAGATCCCATCTCTAGATTCAGAGATACCAACATTAGATTCAGAGATCCCACCAGTAGATGCAGAGATCCCACCAGTAGATTCAGAGATCTAACCACTAGATTCAGAGATGCCAGCAGTCGATTCCGAGATCCCACCAGTATATTTCAAGATCCCACCACTAGATTCACAGATCCCATCACTAGATTCAAAGATGGCAGCAGTAGATTCAGAGATCCCACAACTCGATTCAGATATCACACCAGTAGATTCAGAGATCCCACCACTAGATTCAGAGATCACACTAATAGATTCAAAGATTACACCAGTAGATTCAGAAATCTCACCAGCAGATTCAGAGATCCCACCACTAGATTCAGAGATGCCAGCAGTAGATTCGGAGATCACACCAGTAGATTCAGAGATCGCACTAATAATTTCAAAGATTACACCAGTAGATTCAGAAATCACACCAGCAGATTCAGAGATCGCACCACTAGATTCAGAGATGCCAGCAGTAGATTCGGAGATCATACTATTAGATTCAGAAATCCCACCAGTGGATTCAGAGATCGCACCACCAGATTCAGAGATCGCACCGCAATATTCGTAGATCCCACTAGTAGATTCAGATATCCCACCACTAGATTCAGAGATGCCAGCAGTAGATTCACAGATCACATCAATAGATTCACAGATCCCACCAGTATATTCAGAGATCCCACCACTTGATTCAGAGGTCACACCAGTTGATACAGAGATCAAATCAGTAGATATAGAGATACCACTAGTAGATTCAGAGATGCCAGCAGTAGATTCACAAATCACATCAGTAGATTCAGAAATCACACCACTAAATTCAGAGATAACACCAATGTATTCAAAGATCACACCAGTAGATTCGGAAATCACACTAATAGATTCACCGATCACACCACTTGATTCAGAGATCACACCAGTAGATTCAGAGATGCCAGCAGTAGATTCACAGATATCACCACTAGATTCAGAGATGCCAGCAGTACATTCACAGGTCACACGAATAGATTCACATATCACACCAGTAGATTCACAGATCACACCACTAGATTCAGAGATCACACCAATACATTCACAGATCCCACCATTAGATTTAGAGATAGATCCCACCTGTAGAGACAGAGATCCTACCAGTATATTCAGAGATGACACCAGTGAATTCAGAGATCCCACCACTAGATTCATAGAACGCACCAGTAGATTCAGAGGTCTCATCAGTAGATTCAGAGATCCAACCAGTAGATTCAGACATTCCAACACTAGATTCAGAGATCCAACCACTATATTCAGAAATCCCACCAGTAGATTCAGAGATTCCACTAATAGATTCAAAGATTCCACCACTAGATTCGGAGATCAAACCAGTAGATTCAGAGATCCCACCTATAGATTCACAGATCCCACCAGTATATTCAGAGATCCCACCACTTGATTAAGAGTTCCCACCAGTTGATTCAGAGATGATAGCATGAGATAAAGAGATCACACCAGTAGATTCAGAGATCCGACAGCTAGATTCAGAGATCCCACCAGTTGATTCAGAGATGCTAGCATGAGATCAAGAGATCACACCAGTAGATTCAGAGATCCCATCACTAGATTCAGAGATCCCAACACTAGATTTAGAGATCCCACCACTAGATTCAGAGATCACATCAGTAGATTCAGATATCATACCAGTAGATTCAGAGATAACACCAGCAGATTCACAGATCACACGAATAGATTCAGAGATGACAGCAGTAGATTCACAGATCACACCAGTAGATTCACAGATCACACAAGTAGATTCAGAGATTACTCCACTGATTCACAGATCACACCAATAGATTCACAGATCACACCAGTTGATTCAGAGATCACACCAGTAGATGAAGAGATCACACCAGTATATGAAGAGATCACACAAATAGATTCACAGATCACACCAGTAGATTCAGAGATCACACCATTGGAATCAGAGACCACACCAATAGATTCACAGATCACACCAGTAGATTCAGAGATCACACAAATAGATTCAGAGATCACACCAGTAGATTCACAGATCACACCACTGGATTCAGAGATCACACCAATAGATTCAGAGATACCACCATTAGATTCAGAGATCCCAACATTAGATTCAGAGATCACACCAGTAGATTAAGAGATCGCACTAATAGATCCACAGATCACGCAAATAGATTCACAGATCACACCAGTAGATTAAGAGATCACACAATTAATAGATTCACAGATCACACCAGAATATTTACAAATCACACCAATAGATTCACAGATCACACCAATAGATTCAGAGATACTACCATTAGATTCAGATATCCCAAAATTAGATTCAGAGATCACACCAGTAGATTCAGAGATCATACCATTAGATTCAGAAATCCCACCAGTAGATTCAGAGATCCCACCAGTGGATTCAGAGATTGCACTAGTGGATTCAGAGATCGCACCGCTATATTCAGAGATCCAACCAGTAGATTCAGAGATCCCACTAGTAGATTCGGAGATCCGACCTGTAGATTCAGATATCCCTCCACTAGATCAGAAATGCCACAGTAGATTCACAGATCACATCAATAGATTCACAGATCACACCAGTATATTCAGAGATCACACCACTAGATACAGAGATCAAATCAGTAGATACAGAGATCCCACTAGTAGATTCAGAGACGCCAGCAGTAGATTAACAGATCACACCGATAGATTCAGAGATCACACCAGTAGATTCAGAGATCACATCACTAGATTCAGAGATCACACCAATAGATTCACAGATCCTACCAATAGATTCACAAATAACACCAATATATTCAGAGATCACCCCCACTAGATTCAGAGATCACACCAGTAGATTCACAGATCACACCAATAGATTCACAGATCACACCATTAGATTCAGAGATCACACCACTAGATTCACAGATCACACCATTAGATTCAGAGATCCCAAAAGTAGATTCAGAGACCACACCAGTAGATTCACACATCACACCACTAGATTCAGAGATCACACCAACAGATTCACAGATCATACCACTAAATTCAGAGATCACACCAGTAGATTCAGAGATGACAGCAGTAGATTCACAGATACCACCACTATATTCAGAGAAGCCAGGAGTAGATTCACAGATCACACGGATAGATTCACAGATCACACCAGTAGATTCACAGATCACACCACTAGATACAGAGATCACAGCAATATATTCACAGATCACACCACTAGATTCAGAGATCATACCAATAGATTCAGTGATGCTAGCATGAGATTAAGAGTTCACACCAGTAGATTCAGAGATCCCACAACTAGATTCAGAGATCCCACCAGTTGATTCAGAGATGCTAGCATGAGATTAAGGGATCATACCAGTAGATTCAGAGATCCCATTACTAGATTCAGAGATCACAACACTAGATTTAGAGATCCCACCACTAGATTCAGAGATAACACCAGTAGATTCAGAGATCACACAAATAGATTCAGAGATCACACCATTGATTCAGAAATTCCACCAGTAGATTCAGAGATCACACCAGCAAATTCACAGATCACACCAATAGATTCAGAGATGACAGCAGTAGATTCACAGATCACACCAGTAGATTCACAGATCACACAAGTAGATTCAGAGCTTACTCAACTGGATTCACAGATCACACCAATAGATTCACAGATCACACCAGTAGATTAAGAGGTCACACAAATAGATTCACAGATCACACCAGTAGATCCAGAGATCACAACACTGGATTCAGAGATCACACCAATAGATTCACAGATCACACCACTAGATTCAGAGATCACACATATATATTCACAGATCACACCAGTAAATTCAGAGATCACACCACTGGATTCACAGAAGACACCAGTAGATACAGAGATCCCAGCACTAGATACATATATCTCACCACTAGATACAAAGATCCCACGAGTAGATTCAGAGATCACACCAGTGAATTCAGAGATCCAACTACTAGATACAGAGATCCCACCACTAGATTCAGTGATCCCACCACTAGATACATAGATCCCAGCACCAGGTACAGAGATCCCATCACTATATACAGAGATTCCTGCACTAGATACATAGATCTCACCACTAGATACAAATATCCAGAAAAGATCATAGTTGCCAGCAGTAGATTCACAGATCCCACAAATAGATATAGAGATGCCAGCTGTAGATTCACAGATCACACCAATAGATTCACAGATTACACCACTAGATTCAGAGATCCCACCACTAGACTCAGAGATCCCACCACTAGATACAGAGATTCCACCAATAGAATCATTGATCCAACCACTAGATACAGAGATCCTACCACTAGATTCAGAGTACCCACGACTAGATACAGAGATCCCACCACTAGATTCAGAGATCCCACCACTAGATACAGAGATTCCACCACTAGATTCATTGATCCCACGACTAGATACAGAGATCCCACCACTAGACTCAGAGATCCCACCACTAGATACAGAGATCTCACCACTAGATTCAGAGATGCCACCACTAGATACAGAGATCCCAGCACCAGATACAGAGATCCCACCACTATATACAAATATCCCACGAGTAGATTCAGAGATCACACCATCGGATTCAGAGATCAAACCACTATATTCACAGATCCCACCAGTAGATTCAGAGGTCTCACCAGTAGATTAGAGATTCCACCACTAGATTCAGAAATCCAAAAATTATATTCACAGATTCCACCCATATATTCAGAGATTCCACAACTAGATTCAGAGATCGCACCACTAGATTTAAAGATCACTTCACTAGATTCAGAGATCACACCTGGCCAGTTGATTCAGAGATCCCACCACTAGATTCAGAGATGTCAGAAATAGATTCACAGATCACACCATTAAATTCAGAGATCCCACCAGTAGATTCACAGATCACACCAATAGATTCAGAGATCCCACTGCTAGATTCACAGATCACCCCAGTAGATTCAGAGATCTCACCATTAGATTCAGAGAAAACACCAGCAGATTCAGAGATCCCACCAGTAGATTCACAGATCACATCAATAGATTCAGAGATCCCACTCAGGGTTCTCAATAACTTTTGGTTGAACAGGCCTTTTTGAAAAAATAACAGGCATAGGAGTGGGGGGGGGGGGGGGGGGGGGTTGGAGGTCCTCCCCCGGACAATTTTGAAATTGAGCGCGTCATTTCCTTCATTTTGAATGCCTTTTAAATCACACTTTAAAGTGCAATTTTATAAGCAATATTCCTCTATATGCAGATACAAGTACTGCAGTGCAGTAGTTGTATCTGTATTTAGAGGTAGTGCAGTATGTTGACAATTATATTTATTTACCAAACTTCAACAACACATATCCATTTGAAAATTGTATTCTGAACACCACATATCCACATAACTACAAAATTCAACAACAAATACTTTCCATTATCTCTACAAAGTTCAATAACACATACTATCCATGTCACTGTCCTCATCTTTTTTTTCTTTTCTTTTTTCGAACGATTTTGAACCGGTCCAAATGCCTACTAGTGGGCCACTAGTAGTTTCAAATATCACACTAATAGATTCAGAGATCACACAAGTATATTCAGAGATCACACCACTAGATTCACAGATCACACCAATACATTCAGATATACCACCAGTATATTTAAAGATCACACCAGTGGATTCAGTGATCCCACCACTAGACTTAGAGATCACACAAGTATATCCGGAGATCCCACAAGTGGATTCACAGATAACACCATTATATTCAGAGATCCCACCAATAGATTCAGAAATCCAACAACTAGATTCAGAGACCCCACCAGTAGATTCAGAGATCCACTGGTAGATTCAGAGATCCCACAAGTAAATTCAAAGATCCTATCAGAAGATTCACAGAGACCAGCAGTAGATTTAGAGATGCCAGCAGTAGATTCAAAGATCCCAGCATTAGATTCACCTAGCACAGCAGTAGATTCACAGATCACACCAATTGATTCAGAGATTACACTAGTAAATTCACAGATCCCACCAGTAGATTCAGAGATGCCACCAATTGATTCAGAGATCACACCACTAGATTCCGAGATGCCACCAGTATATTCAGAGATCACAACAGTAGATTCACAGATCACACCAGTTTATTCAGAGATCGCATAAGTACATTCAGAGATGCCAGCAGGAGATTCAGAAATCCCACCAGAAGATTCGCAATATCACTCCACTAGATTCAGAGATCCCACCACTAGATTCAGAGATGCCAGCAGTAGATTCAAAGATCACACCATTATATTAAGAGATCCCACCAGTAGATTTACAGATAACACCAATATATTCAGAGATCCCACTACTAGATTCAGAGATTTCAGCAGTAGATTCACAGATCACCACGATAGATTCAGAGATCTCACCATTAGATTCAGAGAAAACACCAGTAGATTCAGAGATCCCACCAGTAGATTCACAGATCACACCAATAGATTCAGAGATCTCACCAGTAGATTCAATTATCACACCAATAGATTCAGAGATCACACAAGTATATTCAGAAATCACACCACTCGATTCACAGATCACACCAGTAGATTCACAGATCACACCAGTAGATTCAGAAATTCACCAGTAGATTCAAAAATCCCTTCAGTATATTCACTGATGCAAGCAGTAGTTTCAGAGATGCCAGCAGTAGATTTAGAGATTCCACCACTAGATTCACATAATACACCAGTAGTTTCACTGATCACATCGATAGATTCAGAGATAACACTAGTACATTCAGAGTTGCCGGAAAGAGATTCAGAGATCCCACCAGTAGATTCACAGATCTCACCACTAGAGTCAGAGATTCCATCACCAGATTAAGAGATCACACCAGTAGATTCAGAGATCCTACCAGTAGATTCAGAGATCCAACCAATATATTCAAAGATCACAACAGTAGATTCAAAGATCACACCACTATATTCAGAGATCACACCACTAGATTCAGCGATGCCATCACTAGATTCAGAGATCACACCAATAGATTCAGAGATCACACCACTAGATTCATAGATCATACCGGTAGATTCGCCTGTCACGCCAGTAGATTCAGAGATCCCAACACTAAATTCAGAGATGCCAGCGGTAGATTCAGAGATCCCACCAGTAAATTCAGACATCACATCACTTGATTCAGAGATCTCACCATTAGATTCAGAGATCACACCACTAAATTCAGAGATCCCAAAACTAGATTGAGAGACCCCACCACTAGATTCAGGGATTCCATCAGTAGATTCAAATACGACACCACTAGTTTCAGAGATCCCAGCATTAGATTCAGAGATCACACCAGTAGATTCAGAGATCCCAACGCTAGATTCAAAGATCACACCACTAGATTCAGAGATCCCACTAGGGATTCTGAGATAACACCAGTAGATTCAGAGATCCCATCAGGAGGTTCAGAGATCCCACCATCCCACCAGTAGATTCAGAGATCACACCAGTAGATTCAGAGATCCCACCAATATAATCAAAGACTCACTTCTAGATTAAGAGATCCCACCAGTAGATTTAGAAATCCCACCAGTAGATTCAGAGATCCCACTACTAGATTTAGAGAACACTCCACTAGATTCAGAGATCCCACCACTAGATTCAGAGATCCCAACAATAGATTCAGAGAAGCCAGCAGTAAATTCACAGTTCACAGTAAATTCAGATATCCCACCAGTAGATTCAGATATCACACCAGTAGATTCAGAGATCACACCAGTAGATTCAGAGATCACACCAATAAATTCAGAGATCTCACGAGTAGATTTAGAGTTCACACCAGTAAATACAGAGATCACAACACTAGATTCAGAGATCCCATTATGGATTCTGAGATGACACCAGTAGATTAAGAGATCCCACCAGTTGGTTCAGAGATCCCACCAGTAGATTCAGAGATCCCATCAGTAGATTCAGAGATGCAGCAGTAGATTCAGAGATCCCACCAGTACACTCAGAGATCCCACCAGTAAATTCAGAGATCCCACCTCTAGATACAGAGATCACACAACTAGATTCAGAGATCACACCAATAGATTCAGAGATCCCACCAGTAGATTCAGAGATCACACCAGTAGATTCAGAGATCAAACCACTAGATTCAGAGATCACACCACTAGATTCAGAGATCACGCCAATATATTCGCAGATCACACCAGTAGATTCAGAGACCACACCAGTAGATTCAGAGATCACACAACTAGATTCAGAGATCCCATCACTAGATTCAGAGATCCCACCACTGGATTCAGAGATATCACCAATAGATTCAAATATCACACCACTTGATTCAGAGATCACACCACTTGATATAGAGATCCCACTAGTATATTCAGAGATCCCTCCAGTATATTCAGAGATCCCACCACTAGATTCAGAGATCCCACCAGTGGATTCAGAGATCACACAAGTAGATTTTTAGATCCCACCAATAGATTCAAAGATTCCACCAGTAGATTCGGAGATTTCACCGCTAGATTCAGAGATCCCACCAGTAGATTCAGAGAAACCAGCAGTAGATTCAGAGATTCTAGCAGTAGATTCAAAGATCCCATGACTGGATTCAGAGATCACACCAGTAGATTCAGAGATCACACCAGTAGATTCAGAGATCCCACCAATAGATTCAAAGACTCACTTCTAGATTAAGAGATCCCACCAGTAGATTTAGAGATCCCACCATTAGATTCAGATATCCCACTACTAGATTCAGAGAACACTCCACTAGATTTTGAGATCCCACCACTAGATTCAGAGATCCCAACAATAGATTCAGAGAAGCCAGCAGTAAATTCACAGTTCACACAGTAAATTCATATATCCCACCAGTAGATTCAGATATCCCACCAGTAGATTCAGAGATCACACCAGTAGATTCAGAGATCATACCAATAAATTCAGAGATATCACGATTAGATTTAGAGTTCACACCAGTAAATACAGAGATCTCACCAGTAGATACAGAGATCTCACCATTAGATACAGAGATCTCCCCAGTAGATTCGGAGTTCACACCAATATATTAAGAGATCCCACCAGTAGATTTACAGATAACACCAATATATTCAGAGATCCCACTACTAGATTCAGAGATTTCAGCAGTAGATTCACAGATCACCCCGATAGATTCAGAGATCTCACCATTAGATTCAGAGAAAACACCAGTAGATTCAGAGATCCCACCAGTAGATTCACAGATCACACCAATAGATTCAGAGA
This sequence comes from Cyrtodaria siliqua, assembly GCA_037043455.1. Lineage (NCBI taxonomy): Eukaryota > Metazoa > Mollusca > Bivalvia > Adapedonta > Hiatellidae > Cyrtodaria > Cyrtodaria siliqua. The sequence goes on from JAWPHD010000185.1 coordinate 165,452, forward strand.
TCTCACCAGTAGATTCAATTATCACACCAATAGATTCAGAGATCACACAAGTATATTCAGAAATCACACCACTCGATTCACAGATCACACCAGTAGATTCACAGATCACACCAGTAGATTCAGAAATTCACCAGTAGATTCAAAAATCCCTTCAGTATATTCACTGATGCAAGCAGTAGTTTCAGAAATGCCCGCAGTAGATTTAGAGATTCCACCACTAGATTCACATAATACACCAGTAGTTTCACTGATCACATCGATAGATTCAGAGATAACACTAGTACATTCAGAGTTGCCGGAAAGAGATTCAGAGATCCCACCAGTAGATTCACAGATCTCACCACTAGAGTCAGAGATTCCATCACTAGATTAAGAGATCACACCAGTAGATTCAGAGATCCCACCAGTAGATTTAGAGATCCAACCAATATATTCAAAGATCACAACAGTAGATTCAGAGATCACACCACTATATTCAGAGATCACACCACTAGATTCAGAGATGCCATCACTAGATTCAGAGATCACACCAATAGATTCATAGATCACACCACTAGATTCATAGATCATACCGGTAGATTCGCCTGTCACGCCAGTAGATTCAGAGATCCCAGCACTAAATTCAAAGATGCCAGCGGTAGATTCAGAGATCCCACCAGTAAATTCAGACATCACATCACTTGATTCAGAGATCTCACCATTAGATTCAGAGATCACAACACTAAATTCAGAGATCCCAAAACTAGATTGAGAGACCCCACCACAAGATTCAGAGATCCCAACAATAGATTCAGAGAAGCCAGCAGTAAATTCACAGTTCACACAGTAAATTCAGATATCCAACCAGTAGATTCAGATATCACACCAGTAGATTCAGAGATCACACCAATAAATTCAGAGATCTCACGAGTAGATTTAGAGTTCACACCAGTAAATACAGAGATCACAACACTAGATTCAGAGATCCCACTAGGGATTCTGAGATGACAGCAGTAGATTCAGAGATCCCACCAGTAGGTTCAGAGATCCCACAATCCCACCAGTAGATTCAGAGATCCCATCAGTAGATTCAGAGATGCAGCAGTAGATTCAGAGATCCCACCAGTACACTCAGAGATCCCACCAGTAAATTCAGAGATCCCACCTCTAGATTCAGAGATCACACAACTAGATTCAGAGATAACACCAATAGATTCAGAGATCCCACCAGTAGATTCAGAGATCCCACTAGTAGATTCAGAGATCAAACCACTAGATTCAGAGATCACACCACTAGATTCAGAGATCACGCCAATATATTCGCAGATCACACCAGTAGATTCAGAGACCACACCAGTAGATTCAGAGATCACACAACTAGATTCAGAGATCCCATCACTAGATTCAGAGATCCCACCACTGGATTCAGAGATATCACCAATAGATTCAAATATCACACCACTTGATTCAGAGATCACACCACTAGATATAGAGATCCCACTAGTATATTCAGAGATCCCTCCAGTATATTCAGATATCCCACCACTAGATTCAAAGATTCCACCAGTGGATTCAGAGATCACACTAGTAGATTTTTAGATCTCACCAATATATTCAAAGATTCCACCAGTAGATTCGGAGATTTCACCGCTAGATTCAGAGATCCCACCAGTAGATTCAGAGAAACCAGCAGTAGATTCAGAGATTCTAGCAGTAGATTCAAAGATCCCATGACTGGATTCAGAGATCACACCAGTAGATTCAGAGATCACACCCGTAGATTCAGAGATCCCACCAATAGATTCAAAGACTCACTTCTAGATTAAGAGATCCCACCAGTAGATTTAGAGATCCCACCATTAGATTCAGATATCCCACTACTAGATTCAGAGAACACTCCACTAGATTTTGAGATCCCACCACTAGATTCAGAGATCCCAACAATAGATTCAGAGAAGCCAGCAGTAAATTCACAGTTCACACAGTAAATTCATATATCCCACCAGTAGATTCAGATATCCCACCAGTAGATTCAGAGATCACACCAGTAGATTCAGAGATCACACCAATAAATTCAGAGATATCACGATTAGATTTAGAGTTCACACCAGTAAATACAGAGATCTCACCAGTAGATACAGAGATCTCACCAGTAGATACAGAGATCTCCCCAGTAGATTCGGAGTTCACACCAATATATTAAGAGATCCCACCAGTAGATTTACAGATAACACCAATATATTCAGAGATCCCACTACTAGATTCAGAGATTTCAGCAGTAGATTCACAGATCACCCCGATAGATTCACAGATCTCACCATTAGATTCAGAGATCCCACCAGTAGATTCACAGATCACACCAATAGATTCAGAGATCTCACCAGTAGATTCAATTATCACACCAATAGATTCAGAGATCACACAAGTATATTCAGAAATCACACCACTCGATTCACAGATCACACCAGTAGATTCACAGATCACACCAGTAGTTTCAGAAATTCACCAGTAGATTCAAAAATCCCTTCAGTATATTCACTGATGCAAGCAGTAGTTTCAGAGATGCCAGCAGTAAATTTAGAGATTCCACCACTAGATTCACATAAAACACCAGTAGTTTCACTGATCACATCGATAGATTCAGAGATAACACTAGTACATTCAGAGTTGCCGGAAAGAGATTCAGAGATCCCACCAGTAGATTCACAGATCTGACCACTAGAGTCAGAGATTCCATCACCAGATTAAGAGATCACACCAGTAGATTCAGAGATCCCACCAGTAGATTCAGAGATCCAATCAATATATTCAAAGATCACAACAGTAGATTCAGAGATCACACCACTATATTCAGAGATCACACCACTAGATTAAGAGATGCCATCACTAGATTCAGAGATCACACCAATAGATTCAGAGATCACACCACTAGATTCATAGATCATACCGGTAGATTCGCCTGTCACGCCAGTAGATTCAGAGATCCCAACACTAAATTCAGAGATGCCAGCGGTAGATTCAGAGATTCCACCAGTAAATTCAGACATCACATCACTTGAATCAGAGATCTCACCATTAGATTCAGAGATCACACCACTAAATTCAGAGATCTCAAAACTAGATTGAGAGACCCCACCACTAGATTCAGGGATTCCATCAGTAGATTCAAATACGACACCACTAGTTTCAGAGATCCAAGCATTAGATTCAGAGATCACACCAGTAGATTCAGAGATCCCAACGCTAGATTCAAAGATCACACCACTAGATTCAGAGATCCCACTAGGGATTCTGAGATAACACCAGTAGATTCAGAGATCCCACCAGGAGGTTCAGAGATCCCACCATCCCACCAGTAGATTCAGAGATCCCATCAGTAGATTCAGAGATGCAGCAGTAGATTTAGAGATCCCACCAGTAGACTCAGAGATCCGACCAGTAAATTCAGAGATCCCACCTCTAGATTCAGAGATCACACAACTAGATTCAGAGATCACAAAAATAGATTCAGAGATCCCACCAGTAGATTCAGATCCCACCAGTAGATTCAGAGATCAAACCACTAGATTCAGAGATCACACCACTTGATTCAGAGATCACGCCAATAGATTCGCAGATCACACCAGTAGATTCAGAGACCACACCAGTAGATTCAGAGATCACACCACTAGATTCAGAGATTCCATCACTAGATTCAGAGATCCCACCACTGGATTTAGAGATATCACCAATAGATTCAAAGATCACACCACTTGATTCAGAGATCACACCACTAGATACAGAGATCCCACTAGTATATTCAGAGATCCCTCCAGTATATTCAGAGATCCCACCACTAGATTCAGAGATCCCACCAGTGGATTCAGAGATCACACTAGTAGATTTTTAGATCCCACCAATATATTCAAAGATTCCACCAGTAGATTCGGAGATTTCACCGCTAGATTCAGAGATCCCACCAGTAGATTCAGAGAAACCAGCAGTAGATTCAGAGATTCTAGCAGTAGATTCAAAGATCCCATGACTGGATTCAGAGATCACACCAGTAGATTCAGAGATCACACCCGTAGATTCAGAGATCCCACCAATAGATTCAAAGACTCACTTCTAGATTAAGAGATCCCACCAGTAGATTTAGAGATCCCACCATTAGATTCAGATATCCCACTACTAGATTCAGAGAACACTCCACTAGATTTTGAGATCCCACCACTAGATTCAGAGATCCCAACAATAGATTCAGAGAAGCCAGCAGTAAATTCACAGTTCACACAGTAAATTCATATATCCCACCAGTAGATTCAGATATCCCACCAGTAGATTCAGAGATCACACCAGTAGATTCAGAGATCACACCAATAAATTCAGAGATATCACGATTAGATTTAGAGTTCACACCAGTAAATACAGAGATCTCACCAGTAGATACAGAGATCTCACCAGTAGATACAGAGATCTCCCCAGTAGATTCGGAGTTCACACCAATATATTAAGAGATCCCACCAGTAGATTTACAGATAACACCAATATATTCAGAGATCCCACTACTAGATTCAGAGATTTCAGCAGTAGATTCACAGATCACCCCGATAGATTCACAGATCTCACCATTAGATTCAGAGATCCCACCAGTAGATTCACAGATCACACCAATAGATTCAGAGATCTCACCAGTAGATTCAATTATCACACCAATAGATTCAGAGATCACACAAGTATATTCAGAAATCACACCACTCGATTCACAGATCACACCAGTAGATTCACAGATCACACCAGTAGTTTCAGAAATTCACCAGTAGATTCAAAAATCCCTTCAGTATATTCACTGATGCAAGCAGTAGTTTCAGAGATGCCAGCAGTAAATTTAGAGATTCCACCACTAGATTCACATAAAACACCAGTAGTTTCACTGATCACATCGATAGATTCAGAGATAACACTAGTACATTCAGAGTTGCCGGAAAGAGATTCAGAGATCCCACCAGTAGATTCACAGATCTGACCACTAGAGTCAGAGATTCCATCACCAGATTAAGAGATCACACCAGTAGATTCAGAGATCCCACCAGTAGATTCAGAGATCCAATCAATATATTCAAAGATCACAACAGTAGATTCAGAGATCACACCACTATATTCAGAGATCACACCACTAGATTAAGAGATGCCATCACTAGATTCAGAGATCACACCAATAGATTCAGAGATCACACCACTAGATTCATAGATCATACCGGTAGATTCGCCTGTCACGCCAGTAGATTCAGAGATCCCAACACTAAATTCAGAGATGCCAGCGGTAGATTCAGAGATTCCACCAGTAAATTCAGACATCACATCACTTGAATCAGAGATCTCACCATTAGATTCAGAGATCACACCACTAAATTCAGAGATCTCAAAACTAGATTGAGAGACCCCACCACTAGATTCAGGGATTCCATCAGTAGATTCAAATACGACACCACTAGTTTCAGAGATCCAAGCATTAGATTCAGAGATCACACCAGTAGATTCAGAGATCCCAACGCTAGATTCAAAGATCACACCACTAGATTCAGAGATCCCACTAGGGATTCTGAGATAACACCAGTAGATTCAGAGATCCCACCAGGAGGTTCAGAGATCCCACCATCCCACCAGTAGATTCAGAGATCCCATCAGTAGATTCAGAGATGCAGCAGTAGATTTAGAGATCCCACCAGTAGACTCAGAGATCCGACCAGTAAATTCAGAGATCCCACCTCTAGATTCAGAGATCACACAACTAGATTCAGAGATCACAAAAATAGATTCAGAGATCCCACCAGTAGATTCAGATCCCACCAGTAGATTCAGAGATCAAACCACTAGATTCAGAGATCACACCACTTGATTCAGAGATCACGCCAATAGATTCGCAGATCACACCAGTAGATTCAGAGACCACACCAGTAGATTCAGAGATCACACCACTAGATTCAGAGATTCCATCACTAGATTCAGAGATCCCACCACTGGATTTAGAGATATCACCAATAGATTCAAAGATCACACCACTTGATTCAGAGATCACACCACTAGATACAGAGATCCCACTAGTATATTCAGAGATCCCTCCAGTATATTCAGAGATCCCACCACTAGATTCAGAGATCCCACCAGTGGATTCAGAGATCACACTAGTAGATTTTTAGATCCCACCAATAGATTCAAAGATTCCACCAGTAGATTCGGAAATTTCACCGCTAGATTCAGAGATCCCACCGGTAGATTCAGAGAAACCAGCAGTATATTCAGAGATTCTAGCAGTAGATTCAAAGATCCCACCACTGGATTCAGAGATCACACCAGTAGATTCAGAGATCACACCAGTAGATTCAGAGATCCCACCAATATAATCAAAGACTCACTTCTAGATTAAGAGATCCCACCATTAGATTTAGAGATCCCACCAGTAGATTCAGAGATCCCACTACTAGATTTAGAGAACACTCCACTAGATTCAGAGATCCGACCACTAGATTCAGAGATCCCAACAATAGATTCAGAGAAGCCAGCAGTAAATTCACAGTTCACACAGTAAATTCAGATATCCCACCAGTAGATTCAGATATCACACCAGTAGATTCAGAGATCACACCAGTAGATTCAGAGATCACACCAATAAATTCAGAGATCTCACGTGTAGATTTAGAGTTCACACCAGTAAATACAGAGATGACAACACTAGATTCAGAGATCCAACTAGGGATTCTGAGATGACACCAGTAGATTCAGAGATCCCACCAGTAGGTTCAGAGATCCCACCATCCCACCAGTAGATTCAGAGATCCCATCAGTAGATTCAGAGATGCAGCAGTATATTCAGAGATCCCACCAGTACACTCAGAGATCCCACCAGTAAATTCAGAGATCCCACCTCTAGATTCAGAGATCACACAACTAGATTCAGAGATCACACCAATAGATTCAGAAATCCCACCAGTAGATTCAGAGATCCCACCAGTAGATTCAGAGATCAAACCACTAGATTCAGAGATCACACCACTAGATTCAGAGATCACGCCAATATATTCGCAGATCACACCAGTAGATTCAGAGACCACGACAGTAGATTCAGAGATCACACAACTAGATTCAGAGATCCCATCACTAGATTCAGAGATCCCACCACTGGATTCAGAGATATCACCAATAGATTCAAATATCACACCACTTGATTCAGAGATCACACCACTAGATATAGAGATCCCACTAGTATATTCAGAGATCCCTCCAGTATATTCAGAGATCCCACCACTAGATTCAGAGATCCCACCAGTGGATTCAGAGATCACACTAGTAGATTTTTAGATCCCACCAATATATTCAAAGATTCCACCAGTAGATTCGGAGATTTCACCGCTAGATTCAGAGATCCCACCAGTAGATTCAGAGAAACCAGCAGTAGATTCAGAGATTCTAGCAGTAGATTCAAAGATCCCATGACTGGATTCAGAGATCACACCAGTAGATTCAGAGATCACACCAGTAGATTCAAAGATCCCACCAATAGATTCAAAGACTCACTTCTAGATTAAGAGATCCCACCAGTAGATTTAGAGATCCCACCATTAGATTCAGATATCCCACTACTAGATTCAGAGAACACTCCACTAGATTTTGAGATCCCACCACTAGATTCAGAGATCCCAACAATAGATTCAGAGAAGCCAGCAGTAAATTCACAGTTCACACAGTAAATTCATATATCCCACCAGTAGATTCAGATATCCCACCAGTAGATTCAGAGATCACACCAGTAGATTCAGAGATCACACCAATAAATTCAGAGATATCACGAGTAGATTTAGAGTTCACACCAGTAAATACAGAGATCTCACCAGTAGATACAGAGATCTCACCAGTAGATACAGAGATCTCCCCAGTAGATTCGGAGTTCACACCAATAGATACAGAGATATCACCAGTAGATTCAGAGATCACAACAGTAGATTCAGAGATCACACCAGTAGATTCAGAGATCACACCAGTAGATTCAGAGATCCCAGCACTACATTATTTGATCCCATCACTAGATTCAGAGTTCAAACCAGTAGATTCAGAGATCACACCAGTAGTTTCAGAGATCACACCAGTAGATTCATAGTTCACACCAGGAGATACAGAGATCTCACCAATAGATTCAGAGATCACACCAGTAGATTCAGAGATCACACCAGTAGATTTAGAGATCACACCAGTAGATTTAGAGATCACACCAGTAGATTCAGAGATACCAGCACTACATTCTTTGATCCCATCACTAGAATCGGAGATCCCAGCACTAAATTCAAAGATCCCACCTCTAAATTCAGATACAAATACTCTAAACTTTTAAAAATATGATAATTATATATGAATGTGTTATGCCTTTGAAAGTTTTATCTGAGAATGTAAGGTACTGTGTATTAAATTAAGAACAATGGGCATATTATTTTCTTTTTATTGTTGTTACTTAACTTGAAGTAAATAAGAATGTGTTGTTTTTTTGTGTTTTTTTAAATGTATGTTATTAATTCCGTAAATTCACATCCATTTTGAATGCTTGAACTATTTAAAAATCTCAGAACGCGTTTCTTTTTTTTCATTTGTGATAAGTAAATACTCCTCAACACTTTTCCTAATGAGTATATGCAAGCTTTGTTTTCTATTTCAGACGCGGAATCTAAACGCATATCGATCCTAGTAAATCATAAAAAAACGTTCGCAGTTATAGGTGAGTATAATAATACTATTTTTATCCTATTTTTTCACACAAATATCATCTTTACACATACATGTTGACAGGAACACAGTTCTATTTCAGTCAGATTATAGGCAAACATCAAGTCAGATTATAGGCAAACATAAAGCTCGATTATAGACTAACATAAAGTCCGATTATAGGCAAACATAAAGTCCGATAAAAGGCAAACATAAAGGATGATTATAGACAAACATAAAGACCGAATATAGGCAAATATAAAACCCGATTATAGACAAACATAAAGCCTGATTATAGGCAAACATAAAGCCCGATTATAGACAATCATAAGCCCGATTATAGACAAATATAAAAGCCCATTATAAACAAACATAAAGCCTGATTATAGGCAAACATGAAGTCTGATTATAGACAAATATAAAACCCGATTATAGACAAACATAAAGCCTGATTATAGACAAACATAAAGCTTGATTATAGACAAACATAAAGCTCGATTATAGACAAACAATTAACATAAAGTCCGATTATAGACAAATATAAAACACGATTATAGACAAACATAAAGCCCGATTATAGACAAATATAAAACCCGATTGTAGACAAACATAAAGCCCGATTATAGACAAATATAAAATCCTATTATAGACAAACATAAAGCCCGATTATAGTCAAACATCAAGCCCGATTATAGACAAACATAAAGCCGGTTATAAGCAAACATAAAGCCTGGTTATAGGCAAACATAAAATCCGATTATAGGCAAACATAAAGCCCGAATATAGACAAATATAATGGCCGATTATAGACAAACATAAAGCCTAATTATAGACAAACATGAAGCCTGATTATAGACAAACATAAATCCAGATTATAGACGAACATAAAGCCTGCTTATATATAGGCAAACAAAAAGCCCGATTATAGACAAACATAAACCCCGATTATAGACAAACATAAAACCTGATTTTAGACAAACATGAAGCATGAGTACAGGCAAACATAAAGCCCGATTATAGACAAATATAAAGCCTGATTATCGGCAAACATAAAGCCCGATTATAGGCAAACATAAAGCCCGATTATAGGCAAACATAAAGCCTGATTATAGGCAAACATAAAGCCCGATTATAGGCCATACATGTTGACAGAACACAGTTCTTTTGCAGCCTGATTATAGGCAAAGATAACATGTTTTTTGACGTTTACTGCAGGTGGTTTTATTTTATTCAAACTTTTCGTTACCTTTAACACTGCCTCAGCCTTGCCTACCTCGATATAACCAGTCACGAGCATTCGTATGAGGGTACAGCCGTGCCTACCTCGGTATAACCAGTCACGAGCATTCGTATGAGGTACAGCCGTGCCTACCTCGGTATAACTAGTCACGAGCATTCGTATGAGGGTACAGCCGTGCCTACCTCGGTATAACTAGTCACGAGCATTCGTATGAGGGTACAGCCGTGCCTACCTCGGTATAACCAGTCACGAGCATTCGTATGAGGGTACAGCCGTGCCTACCTCGGTGCTCATATTAATGCTTTGTGTATAGTTGAATCAGAAATAGACACAGGTGCAGAAACATGGCACGTGCGTGAATCTGAAGTTAATTGTACTTAACAACCTTACTCATTCGCACCAGTAGGAACGCCAGCCCTACAGTAGGAACGCCAGTCCTACAGTAGGAACGCCAGACCTACAGTAGGAACGCCAGTCCGACAGTAGGAACGCCATCCCTACAGTAGGAACGCCAGCCCTATACAGTAGGAACGCCAGCCCTACAATAGGAACGCCAGCCCTACATAACGGGTGTACCCTTCGTGTAATTCCCATTAATAGTTAAAGGTATTTTTCAAAGGGATGAATTTAGGTTGTTTTAAGGTTTAAATTGCCGACAATGCGCTTTTAAATCAAAATCGATTTATTTCGTCATTTTAGAAGCGAGAATAAACAAATGCATGTACGCGTAGATAAATCTTTCCTCTGTCCATATGCAAAATGTTAATGAAATCGGAGACAAGTACTTTTTTTCACCAAAATTAACCAACATGACCCACGGACTCAAAGACGGCATAATGCATTTCATTTACAGACGCGACCGGGTACACAAGATTTGAAATAATTCCATTATTTCAATACATATATTTCAAATGTATGTATCCATGCATTCCAGATTAAATTTCTGATCTATACATGCTTTTGGTTTATGCCGGAGTGCTCAAAATAGGTTTTAACAAACCAACTTGCAACGGTACGTCGGGAAAGGAAATGAGGATGGTGAAAATATATGTTGCAGTGCTAATTTTCTGAATCCGAAAAAATAGCGAAAAAAATGAAGTTTTAACAGCGAGAATGATTTTTTTTTCTAAGAAAGTGTTCATTGACATATCTACTATTAAAAACAAAAATTTAAATTTTTAGGCACAATAGCGAAAAAAATGAAGTTTTAACAGCGAGAATGAATTCATTGACATGTCTACTATAATTTTTTTTTTTTTAAAGTCAATCAGAAAAAAGTACTTTTTTTCCCAAAATTAACAAAGTACACCGTATTTGCTAAAATATGAACAATCGCCTTTCAAAGTAAATGTTGACGCGGGATATAAAACCGTGAAATTATAAAATCCTTTTTAAGAGAAACATTGATTTTAACATTGTTCTGTATTTAATAAATTATTAGAGTAGAATGTTCACCGTTTTTCTCAAGGACACCATTACGGTAGTATCCTTGCAACCCCGCCCCTTACCCCACCCCACCACTCCATATGATCCAATGTCATTTAATACGGCTTGACATTCTGAAGTCGTCAGTATCAATTCACTTAGAGCTGCTCAAGGGCACGATTCACATTTGAGGCCTCTCTGAAAAACAACATCAATCCAATGTCAATGATCAAACAGACATAGTTTATCCTTTGTTATACATAGTGTAACATATTTAAAAAAGAAAAGAAAAGAAGAAGAACTAAATTGAATAAAGCATGACTACTACTTGTGCTCAATTACACGGTTAATGTAAAAAAACGTCTCTCATCATTCATTATACATGTAAAATATAATGTAGCCTGAATTGGAGATCCATTAAAAACATTGTTCCACTTTCACAACATATTTCCAGCCATGGAATAGTCATTTCTTTTGAGACATACTGAATGCAAGCGTAGTAGCTCCACCTCCTGAAAAGCTTTTAAGTGAAGTATACTTTCTCGAAATTTGGCGCGTTTCTTTTTCGCAACAGAAAGTATCTAGTAAATGTAAATAAATGTAAATTCAAAATCACTTCCTTGCCTCAAAACTCTACTGTACATAAATATGAATCTGACCGATTTTAGTCAAATGTCAATGGCAGTTTACATTGTTTCAATGGTAGTTGTATCGGGTTATGTATTCAGGAATGTGCGAGAAAATGGGATAACAGAACGATATAGAGACAACGCTAACAATTTACATGGAGACAACGCTAACAATTTACATTCATGCATCTGAGGGGTGTGGGTAGAGAAGGTTTCTAGTAACCTTACCCCTCCTTGTTTTTGGTAATCAACCTCCATCTTCCCCGAACCCTCCCCCCCCCCCCCCCCCCCCCACCACCACCACACACACACACACACACACACCACCTACCGTACTTGAGTGGGGGGGGGGGTGGGTGGGTGCGGCATTGATGATACCATTTCTACTAGTAATTGTTTTATTCCACGAAACGTTCTACAGTTTACAGTACATCCAGTTACTGGAAAGATCGGAGTACACGAAAAACACTTATAGTGATTATCAACTTTCTATTATACAGTATACACCACTTTTTTAGGCACGATATTTGGCCATGTCTAAATATGTACAATCTAAAAGTGGTGTGTACTGTTTATTAACAAACACATTTTAATGACAAAACAAATACCTTGATAATGTACCCCCAGCAGCAGACAGTAATCCCAAAAACATGTCAATTTATGTCACGTGTCAAGTTATGTCACGGTGACCTGTCAACAACACTGCACTGTATTGACACATAGTAGGACGTTATTTCGTCCGGTAAGGTATTCGTTTTTACATTATCTACGGAATGAAACACTGTTGTTAGACTCCATAGGTACCCGTAGTGCTCGCCGACGTAGCGCGCCCAATTTTGGGAGTAAATATTTAATTGAAAATTTGTAAAATAGTCCGTAAAATACAAAGAAATAGCCCATGTTCGCGGAGTAAAAATGCGAACAGGACTGATATGTTATAGGTCCTTGGCGTTCCTACTGCACGTGTAGACTGTCATCCGCTATAAAGAGCTGTTTTACTATTCTGAAATTTTGTATTCAAATATTTCCGCCCATTTTGTGTAGAGCTCTTTTAAATATTTGAGACTTATTTGAGAACAGTGCGAAATCGCCTGCTAGTTAATATTTTAAAACCACTTACGTCCCCATCCGATGGACAAGACTTTAGAAAAAAGTGTCTTGCCCTAGAACACACCGAATATACTCATTGGCATCGCTGAGGCTTGCAACCGAGTCCTCCGTATCCGAGTCCACCGCGCTATCCACTTGGCCGCACTAATTTTGCAGTATATATAAAATACACTGACTGAAACTGTAACGAAGGATACGGATGACGAGAGGTGTACAGTATTGGTTTTACCCAGGAAATGTGGGTGGTCTGCCTCCAACACAAAACAATCGACTGTCATATATAACCTTGCATGCGTTGAAAATGACGTAAAATACCATACAAACAAACAAACAAAGAAACAAACAACCTGTCTCGCGAATACTATGTAGAAATAACGTATCACTCGTCTGTGCACATTAAACTACAAAAAAAACAAAAAACAAAAAAATACCAAAAAGATACAAACAAAAACAAAAAACAACAAAAAACTAACAAACTCAAAGCTCAGTTATCAAATTACAATTTAACTAAATCCCACAATGTTAACTACAGTAGTAATGTTCTAAAATTTAAAAAAATTAAATGTAAACCCTAATATTGTCTTTGTTATTTTCTAAAGGAAACAACTACGGTTTGTGTGATAACCGATATTGGGGCAAAGGCTGTGGTAATCAGGAGGAGATTTACAACTGTGCTGACGTAGCCATCCTCCATGAGGATGACGATGAAGACGACTCGAAGACCGCTGCAGCAACAACAAAACCGACTACAGAAGCTGTATCTATAGAAGCAGTTGAATCAACAGCACCTATAGTATCTTCAACTACTGTTGCGTCTTCGACTGAAGGACCGACTGATATTTCTACAGCATCATATAAAATAAGTACACCTGATGTGCCATCAACAACAGAAGCGCCTACGGCTAAAACACCAACTGGCTCTTCTACCTCTTCAGTTGAACCAACTACACCTTCAGAACTATCAACAACACAAGTGCCGACGACTAAAACACCAACTGACGTCTCCACATCATCAGTTGAACCAACTACACCTGAAGTGACATCAATTACGGAAGCACATACGACTAAAACAACAACCGATGCCTCTACGGCATCAATTGAACCAACTACACCTGTTCCGTCAACTAGAGAATCACCTACGATTAAAATACCAAGTGACGCTTCTACTGCTTCAGTTGAACCAATTACACCTATTCCATCAATTACCGAAGCACCTCAGACTATACCACCAACTGATGTTCCAACTGCTTCAGTTGAACCAACTACACCTGTAGAACCATCAACAACAGAATCGCCGACGACTAAAACACCAACTGACGCCTTTACAGCATCAATTGAACCAACTACACATAAAGTGCCATCAACTACAGAAGCACCTACGACTAAAATACCAACCGAAGCCTCTACAGCATCAGTTGAACCAACTACACCTGCAGTTCCATCAACAACAGAAGCAGCTACGACTAAAACACCAACTGACGCCTCTACAGGATCAGTTGAACCAACTACACCGGAAGTGCCATCAACAACAGAAGCAACTACGACTAAAACACTAACTGACGCCTCTACAACATCAGTTGAACAAAGTACACATGTAGAGCCATCAACTACAGAAGCGCCTTCGACTAAAACACCAACTGACGTCTCTACAGCATCAGTTGAACCAACTACACCGGAAGTGCCATCAACAACAGAAGCACCTACGACTAAAACACCAACTGAGGCGTCTACAGCATCAGTTGAACCAACTACACCGGAAGTGCCATCAACAACAGAAGCACCTACGACTAAAACACCAACTGAGGCGTCTACAGCATAAGTTGAACCAACTACACCGGAAGTGCCCATCAACAACAGAAGCACCTACGACTAAAACACCAACTGAGGCCTCTACAGCATCAATTGAACCAACTACAACTGAAGTGCCATCAACAACAGAAGCACCTACGACTAAAATACCAACTGAGGCGTCTACAGCATTAATTGAACCAACAACACCTGAAGTGCCATCGACTACTGAAACGCCTACGACCAAAACACCAACTCAGGCCTCTACAGAATCAATTGAACCAACTACAACTGAAGTGCAATTAACTACAGAAGCGCCTACGACTAAAACACCAACTGACGCCTCTACAGCATCAATTGAACCAACTACACATGAAGTGCCATTAACTACAGAAGCGCCTACGACTAAAACACCAATTGACGCCTCTACAGCATCAATTGAACCAACTACACATGAAGTGCGATTAACTACAGAAGCGCCTACGACTAAAACACCAACTGACGCCATTACATCATCAATTGAACCAACTACACCTGTCGTGCCATCAACTACAGAAGCGCCTACGACTAAAACACCAACTGACGCCTCTACAGCATCAGTTGAACCAACCACACCTTCAACTGGCGTTCGTCTGTTAGAACCCGCAACAACAGTAGCGCCTACGACTAAAACACCAACTAAAGCATCTACATCATCAGATGAACCAACTACACCTAAGTGCCATCAACTACTGAAGCGCCTACGACTAAATCACCAACTGATGCCTCTACAGCATCAGTTGAAACCAACTACACCTGTCATGCCATCAACTACAGAAGCGCCCTATGACTAAAACACCAACTGACGCCACTACAGCATCAGTTGAACCAACTGCACCTGTCGTACCATCAACTACAGAAGCGCCTACGACGAAATCACCAACTGACGCCTCTACAGCATCAGTTGAACCAACTACACCTGTCGCGGCAGCACAATCAACCACAAAAGCACCGGCGACAGAAACAGCAGCAACGACACCAACTTTCGCCCATACAACATCTGTTGAATCAACTACCTCTGAAATACAATCAACCACAGAAGCACCGACGACTAAAACAGTAACTTCATTTGATGACTCCAATACGACCACAGAATTGCATACAGTTGAAACTCCATCGTCCTCAGATTCAATTACAAGTGAATCTGAGACGGAATCTTCTACTTTAGAACAGCTTACAACGATAGCTTCATCGACAGTAAAGCCTTTAGTCGATGGCTCTGAGATTCCAGAAAGTTCTACAACTTCGTCTACAGGACGGCAAGAAAATGGCGAGAAAACACAGACGAAACCACCAACCACAGAGGGAGATACCATTGTAAAGATAGACTTTAATATTCCAGAAGGTGATGCAAATTTAGAGAAATTGAGAAGAACATAAATGTACGAGGTGTCTCACGAATAAACACAATCCAAGGGTCAAGTAAAGAACTTGAATGAAGCACACATTTACGGTTTTTGTTAATGCCGATTCTTTCAACACGAACTGTTACTCGATTGTTTACTGTTATTATTTATGTCAGCATTGCTTGCGAACATTGCGTAATTATTGCACTTTTAAGAAATATTGCTTGATATTTTACTTCAGAATGTCATTGTTCATCGTCTGAAATGAAATCAGTTGTTTGGTAAAAGTTGGGTCTACTATTCTCTTATTACTTACAAATACGACGTTCACATTACGAAGTTTTTTTATTATCATATTGAATCTATAATGATAACTAGTATATAAAGTATGGTCTCACTGAGTTGGTTGATTTAAACATCGAGCTAGGAGAGATTATTATTATATTATATTTATTTTGTTGCATGTCTATTTCACCTGTCTGCCATACTCTTACTTCCAATAACTGGTAGTTAGATTACACCATTTATTATGACAGTTGTTATGTAATAGATAGAGTATGGTCTCATCGAGTTGTTTAATTTAAACATCGAGATGGGCGTAGCCCATCGAGGCGTTTAAACCAACCAACGAGATGAGACTATACTCTATTTGTTTTGTAGCATGTCCATTTCAGCTGTCTGCCATACTCTAATTTCCAATAACAGATAGTTAGAGTACACCATCTATTCTGACAGGTGTTAATTTCAATTACACTATTTAAACCTAAGCAAATACAAAAGGAAATTTCAGTGACCATGCTACAATTTCATTTAAACAATTTGCAATGGTACAAATACAAAGGGAATTTCAGTGACCAAGCTACAAGATATTTGTGTACAAATCTAGTCGTCTTAAAAATGGAATTGTATGATTTATTTAGATTTTACTTTTTTGTTTTATTATCAGTATTGTTGTATTACTGTCGCCTGATCTGTATAAACTATGGCCATGTTTGTCTATCACTCCAGCCAGATTTTCTTCGATACGGAAGAACAAGTATCTGTATTTATTTTATATGAAATCCTTTTAAAGAAATGTATATCTACTCCTATATTATAAATAAATGCTATGTAAAATATGTGAAATGTGTTTTTATTTCCTACAAGTTCTGTATATATGTACATGCATGCATGATTTTTCATAGTTGGTTCTGACCTCCTAATTCATATATATCCTCAATATTTTACAAAATTAAGTGTTTAACACACCAGCAATGTGATTGTCATAGGGCATAATATAACCAATGTGATTGTTATAGGGCATAATATAACCAATGTGATTGCTATAGGGCATAATATAACCAATGTGATTGTCATAGGGCATAATATAACCAATGTGATTGTTATAGGGCATAATATCACCAATGAGATTGTCATAGGGCATAATATAACCAATGTGATTGTCATAGGGCATAATATAACCAATGTGATTGTCATAGGGCATAATATAACCAATGTGATTGCTATAGGGCATAATATAACCAATGTGATTGCTATAGGGCATAATATAACCCATGTGATTGTCATAGGGCATGATATAACCAATGTGATTCTCATAGGGCATAATATAACCACTGTGATTGTCATAGGGCATAATATAACCCATGTGATTGTTATAGGGCATAATATAACCAATGTGATTGCTATAGGGCATAATATAACCCATGTGATTGTCATAGGGCATAATATAACCAATGTGATTGTTATAGGGCATAATATAACCCATGTGATTGTCATAGGGCATAATATAACCAATGTGATTGTCATAGGGCATAATATAACCAATGTGATTGCTATAGGGCATAATATAACCAATGTGATTGCTATAGGGCATAATATAACCCATGTGATTGTCATAGGGCATAATATAACCAATGTGATTGTTATAGGGCATAATATAACCAATGTGATTGTTATAGGGCATAATATAACCAATGTGATTGTTATAGGGCATAATATAACCAATGTGATTGTTATAGGGCATAATATAACCAATGCGATTGTCATAGGGCATAATATAACCAATGTGATTGTCATAGGGCATAATATAACCAATGTGATTGCTATAGGGCATAATATAACCAATGTCTGACAATCAACATGAGCGTTATAAATCAAATACGGCAATTGTTAACTTTGTCTACGCCGTTTAGCCCGCCAATAACCGAGACTCTCCAACGCCACTGTACGCATGTTATATAACAACATACCATTTGTTTTGTTATAGAGAGTCACAGAGAACTAAGAAGGAGAATGTTCTCAGATATATATAACTGTATTCTATGCAGGGGTGTGATTCTTCCTCAGAATCGCTGATTTCCGCGGTTCCGATGGTCCGAGGGGTCACTTTTCCAATTCGTCCAGATCCGAGGAGTTTTTTTTTCAGGGGGGGTGATGGCCGTATTTTTGGCCGAAAAAAATCCGACTTTTACACGTTTGCCCCGTAATATCCTGTAAAATCCGAGATCCCGAGATCTACACGTTTTACATCCTGGCAATTTCTCAATAGTTTTCTGTCGCGAGTTTTCATTGGTCTTTGTTGTTTATCTGGTCCAATCAAAGCGCCTCTTGTAATGTGAAGCTGAGATAAAAAAAAACAAAAGAAAAAAATGTCCGCTGTGAATTTGTTTGTTTTGTTTTAAGAGATGGTTACGCGGAAAACATGGCCAAAATCTTGGAAAGATCGGCGGACACACGAGAGATCCAAAAAATAGATAGTGATTGTAAAAATAAGTTTAAGTGGGAGTGGTTAGAAATCGTAAATAATGACGTACCGTTGAGTGTAAGCTTTCGGAAAGTGGACATTTCCGGGAAAGTTAAGTGTATCCAATGCGACAAACTGATTAGTTATGGATCGCGGGGCAAGGTCTCGTTATTGGAACACAGTCTTTGGAAATTTTCTCATTTTAATAAATATATCAGTTGTATTTCATTAGTCAAATAACCAATGATAATGAGTTTAATTATTACAAATTACTTGATTTTCATCTATTTCTTTTAAATTTCTACAGTTGATACACTAACAATGATAATAAAATGGTAAAACTTACCCTTTTCTTCTTTTAAAATGTCACACCAAACAACCCATAAGCATATCAGAAATGGACTTAAAATGATTTAAAACAGCTAAAATCCAGGAGCTTTAGGGGGCTTCGCCCCCTGAACCCCTACAAGGGCGCTGCCCCTTGACCCCGTAAGGGGACTTGCAGTCCCCTTAACCCCTCGCTCAAATTTTCCTCCCTTTTGTTCAAAGGCCAATCACACCCCTGTCTATATGAGATAACTGTATTCTATATGAGTTTCAACACGCCCGGGAATCGCACCGCCTGAATTCTTTGGCAATACCGAGAGTTTCAGGCGGAGGACTTCCGGTTGTGCAGGCGTGCACTATAAAAAACGCTCAAATTGGTGTAGGTGGTCCAGAATGTGATCGATTGCATTTGTATTTAAAGGGACGAACGCCAATCGTGATTTTGAAAAACTCAGAACGTCACGTTATTTTTTCTGCATATCATTAATTGATATTAAATATCAGAAACGCACTTTTTCATATTATTGTTGACTACAAGTATATCGCACCAATAAAAATAGATTTAAACCTACGGTAGAATACGGCATGGCAGAATACGACATGGCAGAATACGGCATGGCAGAATACGACGAATTTAATTATATGCAAACAGGATTAAAGTCAAAATGATACTGGATAAATACATGTCAATCGAGACGATAATTTCACTGTTTGATCAACACTTCAAAATTGCCCTATGACCCTTTAAGCCTTTTTTCCAAACATCGAGAAATGTCTTGTGCTAGCTATTAGACCAAAGCGACCATTCCCCGAATTTGGGCATCGACGATATAAGATTTGTAAGAAATCCTTTCTGCCGTGTGCAATTTGTGTGAAAAAGATCTCGCATAAAACACGGGGATGGTTATATTATATTCAGGCGTTTACATGTATACTGCGAATTTCCCAACGATTGATATAGATATTTGACGTACATCTGTGACTTTGTAGAGAAAAAATATATCTTAAAATTAAGAAGATTTATCGCAAAAATACACCCCAATACAGCAAATTACCACGAATACAGGCATGCTTTGAAATAAGAAAATACACCCCAATACAACAACTTACCACGCATACAGGCATGCTTTGAAATAAGAAAATACACCCCAATACAACAACTTACTACGCATACAGGCATGCTATGAAATAAAAAAATACACCCCAATACAACAACTTACCACGCATACAGGCATGCTATGAAATAAGAAAATACACCCCAATACAACAACTTACCACGCATACAGGCATGCTATGAAATCTTACTACGCATACAGGCATGCTATGAAATAAGAAAATACACCCCAATACAGCAACTTACTACGCATACAGGCATGCTATGAAATAAGAAAATACACCCCAATACAACAACTTACTACGCATACAGGCATGCTATGAAATAAGAAAATACACCCCAATACAACAACTTACCACGCATACAGGCATGCTATGAAATAAGAAAATACACCCCAATACAACAACTTACCACGCATACAGGCATGCTATGAAATCTTACTACGCATACAGGCATGCTATGAAATAAGAAAATACACCCCAATACAGCAACTTACTACGCATACAGGCATGTTATGAAATAAGAAAATACACCCCAATACAACAACTTACTACGCATACAGGCATGCTATGAAATAAGAAAATACACCC
Source organism: Cyrtodaria siliqua (assembly GCA_037043455.1). NCBI lineage: Eukaryota > Metazoa > Mollusca > Bivalvia > Adapedonta > Hiatellidae > Cyrtodaria > Cyrtodaria siliqua. The sequence goes on from JAWPHD010000185.1 coordinate 186,512, forward strand.
CAATTCAACAACTTACTACGCATGCAGGCATGCTATGAAATAAGAAAATACACCACAATACAACAACTAACTACGCATACAGGCATGCTATGAAATAAGAAAATACACCCCAATACAACAACTTACTACGCATACAGGCATGCTATGAAATAAGAAAATACACCCCAATACAACAACTTACTACGCATACGGGCATGCTATGAAATAAGAAAATACACCCCAATACAACAACTTACTACGCATACAGGCATGCTATGAAATAAGAAAATACACCCCAATACAACAACTTACTACGCATACAGGCATGCTATGAAATAAGAAAATACACCCCAATACAGCAACTTACTACGCATACAGGCATGCTATGAAATAAGAAAATACACCCCAATACAGCAACTTACTACGCATACAGGCATGCTATGAAATAAGAAAATACACCCCAATACAACAACTTACTACGCATACAGGCATGCTATGAAATAAGAAAATACACCCCAATACAACAACTAACCACGCATACAGGCATGCTATGAAATAAGAAAATACACCCCAATACAACAACTTACCACGCATACAGGCATGCTATAAAATAAGAAAAAAAAACTCAAGGTGGATATATTCATCTTTTCTCTTTAAGTACCCTACTCAAGTTTTAATAGTTAATAGTTCACAATCTGGACCACCTTCAGTAATTACTGCACGCCTGCACAACCTGAAATACTATTGGTCTTGCCATTTTAATGCTGGCGGTGCGATTCCCGGGCGTTTTATAATCATATAACATTAAACAATTATATAACATAAAGCGAGACAATCGTCACAGTAAGATGTTTAAGTTTACACCCTGTCTTATCCCCCTTTACAAGATTTTTGGGGAAATGACACATAGTATGTTCATGCGACCGGAAACAGATAAGATACAGACACGCAATATTGAAGGTTCGTGAATCCAAGTATCAATATAAAGCGTAGTGACGTTATCGGGTAACAGATCTATAGTACATCCGTGTGTTTATTTACAAATAAACGATATGCTAACGATGTTCGGAGAATTGACTCATGCACGCATACATAGGCACGCATGCACGGGCGCATACACGCATGCACGCGAGAGAGCCTGTCCGCCCGCACAGACGTGCGCGATGTACTTTGTCTTCGGAATTAGCACACACGAACACGCTGACAAGATGGGTTTCAAACCAAAAGCGTATGACGTAATGAGAGACAGAGAGAGAGAGAGAGAGAGAGAGAGAGAGAGAGAGAGAAAAGCCAGGGTATGGACAACAAGTACAAGAGACAACCACAAGTATTGCCGGAAGATTGACACTATTTCACGAGGGTATAGTCACTAATGGGTTAGATGTATATGTTGGATATCTGCTTTTAATATCGTATTGGAGGACTTTCGTTACCGACGTTAAAGGCAACACACTCCAGGTATAACACACTCCAGGTATAACACACTCCAGGTATGGTATAACACACTCCAGGTATAACACACTCCAGGTATAATTACAAGTATGCGTTCTTTGATTTTCACGAAATTGTATCGTTACTTGTATAATATGCACAGGTTTATCGCAATCATATAGTTATTAATCAAAGTACTGAAAGCACTAAATGACTGAAACATTGGAGAGGAATCAATGTGTTCAATTGTTTGGCACATGAAATATTTCTTGAAAATAAAGTGTTGCATTGAAATCATGAGCAGTGAATATTTCTATTTGAAAGTTTAGTGGTGAAAAGAACTGTGGAAAGATCGTCCAATAATATTGTAATTGCAATCGGGGTTTTGCAATTCAGAGGGAGGTAATTGATATTCATTATTTTGAACCAGAATGTCACCAGATGTTTCTGCAAGGACTGAAATACTGTAGAACGTCGAAACAATTATCGCATTTAAAACTGCATCAGTCTATTGGCTCGTGAGATGGCATTTTCGTTTAGAATTAGATCTACTGCTCCGATTACCAATAATTTAAAGGTTCCGCTAGTCTTGGCACAACATTGTTCATTAAACTGTTAGGTTCCACTAGCTGCTGAATTTCGACTGCTTTCCACAACACAGTTTGGTCAAACGTCAATACGGGAGTACTATTGTATTTGCACGATTGATCAGACACAAATGTCATTTGCTGATAGTATCCAGTTTCGTCAATATACTTTATGCCAATCATGGGCATTAACTTAACACGATGCTGACTATTCTGGACCATTTGCATCAATTCCTTCCATAACGGTCTTCGAGGATTAAGTAACCAAGAGGTCTTCCCCAGTATATCAACATTCATCGTCTCATCTATTAATTAGAACGAAGACAAATATTTAAATACCAAGGCTGGCTTGAATTTGTATTTTCTCAATAGCAGGTACTTCGCTCGCTATGAGACTTACTCTATGGACTATTTTGCATTTAACATTGCCAGGTGTAACAGTGATACAGTTGTTATTATTCCTATTCGTTGAAAGGCTTTCAGGCCATCTAAAATGCGAATATAACAGTCCACATTAATTGCAGCAAACTGAAGACAGTCTCGTTTTGTATCCCTTCCATATCAACACCTTGGTGAATCGCAGTATTTCGGTCATAGTTCTGTATTTTGGAGAACGAACAAAAACACCCAATGTTAAAGAGAGAATCAAAAAGAAAAGTGGATCCAAGATTCCTATCAGTTTAAACTTGAAGTACAACTTGCAAAGGTGCAGTAACCAAACTTGACATTGCATGATTATCCTGGACAATCGATGCACTTTTCTCATCAACGTCTTTGCCCGTAAATAAAGTTTACAAACAGAGCTTAAGTAATGGAACAACATATTGCGAATTGGCTTGTTTTGACGATATTTCCTCAAAATCTAGGTGGATCGTAGAATTTTATTTAATATGTTAATATATTTGCCGCGGTGTCAATAAGCCATAGCTTTATTAACTTTGAATCGGCCTTTTTTGGCTCGCTGTAGAAGTAAAACAGAAGCGAATAAGCAGTTTTTTTAAAAGTTACGACTTTATTTTCTTATAAGTAACCTTAAAGGCAGTCTTCATGTTTTTGAATCTACACCCGAATATCCTAGTTTTTTTTTCCATTTTAAGTATTAAATCATTGACAGGTAATATATTTGGTCCTCGTTGTTTTCTTTGAGGAACATGATTGCACGAAGAAAAGCATCATCCGAGACTGTGGAAGATGGGCTGCCATTTTTAACTACACCGAAACCAGATCAGATGGTTGAATATTGTTTGGCCTCATTTCAGTACATCTTAGGCTATATATGACATCGATTTGTTCGTGGTGGAGGCTGACCATTTACTTTTTCCTGGATATAGCCAGTTCAGTATACCTCCCGCTATCCGTAATAATCGACAATTTCTCATCTACAAGTCGAGCTCCCAGTGGGATTCGTACCCGCAGCAGTGAGAGGCGAGAATGTTTCAAACTCTGCGTGCTTTCCGTCCTGGCCACGGAGACGCTACAGGAACCAGAAGCTTCCTTTGCCTGTATATTACGTACAATAGTTGCGTACATGCGAGACATACACGTATTGTGTACATTTATTTAATGCATCATAAGTTGCGTTCTTGTGTTGCTGTCGTGTTTATCGATCATTGGATCGTGTACGCATGTACATGATTGCGAACATACGATGCATGGAACATTTATTGCGAACAGGCCTTATGCAACGCATACTTGCATGTCTACGCTTGTTTGCAACATGTGTGTGTAACGTAACATACGTGTCCATTAAAAAGTCATGTGTGCTTCTTATAGCTGGACAAGTGGGTAAGTGCGTGCCCATAATAATGGTGGGCAGACGCCCAAGTTATCTGTATATGTACGTAATGCACTTCCGTCACACTGGACGATTATAACGAGGGTTTGTTTAAGTTCGATATTCGCCAGTTTGGCGATTCGCATTCAGGAAAACTCGACCAATCCTGTCGTTCTTCGGGATCTTGCTTCAAAGAAGTCATCGAGAACTTGCGAATGGTTCAAATCGTTGATTCATTGCGACTTGGTGTTGTTTAGTCAGCAGTGGTTTAGCGAACACAGTGTGGCTTTCTTTTTCTAGGTCATCTTCAACATGACCGGGTTCTGGATATAACGTAATTAATCCTACGGGACGGCGCATCACGGACCGCGTCATCTTCTTCCTTCAACATGACCGGGTTCTGGATATGACGTAATTAATCCTACGGGACGGCGCATCACGGACCGCGTCAGCAACTCAACTATATGCAGTTAAACGTTTAAAATTATTTACAAGTGGATAAGTGGGTGCACATAAATTGATGATGGGCAGACGCCCAAGCTATCTGTTGCTGCCCGTAACGCATTTCCGTCACACTTGACGATTATAATGCGGGTTTGGTTGCGTATTTGACAGCTACCAGTGTCGGTGCTGATTGGTTGGTAGTTGATTCCAGTTCCGTATTTTCAGAAGATGTTTGTTTGTATGTTGTTAACCGTCATTTATACCACATGTAAGGTTATATATGACGGTCGTATTTTTCGAGGTGGAGGCAGACCATCCACTTTTCATTTGTAGAACCATTACTGTACACCCCGCCATCCGTAGGAATCGACACTTCTTCAGTTACCAGTCGAGTTCCAGTGGGATTCGAACTGGCAGCGGTGTGAGCGAGGTTTACAACGCAACGTCGCAAAACCCTCGGCGACGGAGACGCTGTATTGTCCGAGGAAATAAGGAATGTCTGTAAGTTGCACTCTCTGTTTTCTCCTTGAATTGGTTCCAACGGGAGCTGCTTTTGGGCTGCTGTATGTACATGTTTACTTACTATGGCTGATGTCAACTAGGTCGTGTTAAATTGTGTAGAGCGTCGTGAGCCTATGGTTTCGCTGTCGATCTTCCAGACTTTCCCAATGAAGTTGGTTAGCCATATTGGTCACGCATCCTTTGGTGAAACATAAGTGTTACTTTCGATTATACATGTTCAACTGCTTTGCTGTCTTTCTAGAGGTGCGGGTTCCATGCTGTCTTAGCGTAAACAAAAGACGGGCGGACCATGGTGGTGTATGTTGAGGTCGTGGAATTGGAGAAACAGTCCTTGAAATGTCTGCGTCGCAATCTAAGTGTCCGATTACACTTTTCACACTACATTCTTTTCTTTGTTTTGTGACAGAACGACTATACATCTAGGTACTAAACACATGCTTGCGTTAGTATCTCTTGGTTGTAGATGTTGACCTACACAAAGTGCGGATGGTGTTGCAGGTGTTGACGTGTAGAAAGTCTGAGGCGCTGTTGTATAAATCTATTTTGTTCTCTCTTGTTTCTCCAAAACAATTACTGGAACCATCCTAAATAAAGTTTCGTATTCACGCCTTCATCGCATAGATTCAAATCATCTCTCGTAAAGTGATACTATTAGCAACACGACGTTTGTATGTCGTAACAGGTCCTACATAATACAGTTTCAGATTCATGACGTGTAGAAAGTCGGGTGACGCTGTTGTATACTTGTGTATACCTGTAGGAAAAGCGGGACGTGTAGGTGTTGACGTGTAGAAAGTGCGAAACAATATTGTGTACGTGCGGGACTATGTTGTAGGTGTTGACGCGTATAAACGACGGGACGATATTGTGTGTTTACGTGTTGCGATAACCAGTATAAATTGCGGGACGCTGTTGTACATTACTGTCCAGGTTGTAGTCAGTATGACGTATAAACTACTAAAATATCTATGAATAGCTAATCAGGTTTACCACCACCAGTTGCATATAAACGTTTGAGCAGTAGTCGAATGAAGCTCAGTAAGCCCTCCTTTAGTGTTGGACATGGACATTATACATACTGGGAAATAGCTCATTTCTATTGGATTTTGTTGTTGTATATATAAGAAAGAGTAGTGACAGGTTTTACTGGATTATTGATGAACATTTTCCAAATTTAGAATCTATGCATACACTTTGTAAGCAGCTATCAATGAAAACAGCTGTACCTTTGACCTGTTTAGTAAACAAACAAGAACTTTCTTACATGTCTTATGATCCCATCTTTTCTAGTGACCTTTTTATATACGAAAATGACACTGATTCAAGATGCGAGATAAAAAATTATACTTATAGTCGGTATGGCATATCAAATAAAAGCATTGTCTATGAAAAGCTATTGACAGACATGCTGTGTAGAAAGTGCGGTACGCTTACTAATATTGACGCATTTGGTCAAACCCTGTTGCTATGATTCTACCTGAAAATAAAAATGTTTAATCCATAACATCATTTACAAACATGAGGAAAATCAGAAACATAGTGTCAGAAAAAATGCTTACTTCATAATCATTCATCCATGACATACCCCGTACCTGGTCTGTCGAATCATTCACACAGCTATGTTGCTCACATCAGTCCGGTTGTGTTCATTTACACTAAATGCATAAACATACATGTTTGATTGGAAATGAAAACATATGTTTATAATGAACATATATAGGAAGGTGAAAATGTTTAATTGAATTGATGTTTAACAAACCATCAACACATTATCACATTATGTTGTTGTTTATCGTTAATGTATTTCCATAGATATTCCTAGTATGCCATTTGCGTGTTTTGTAATATTCAACAAGATGACACATGCAATCGAAATCAGTGCTGGCAGAGCATTAATTCTTTGAAAATTCGAGCTGAACATGAGTTTAAGAAATTAACAAGTAGATACTTGGCCCTATTATGAATGAATTGAATCGATACATATTTTGCAACAATACAAATGCAATACATAAATACATATTCACGAATACTTAGCTCTAAATAATAAAACATTGCATACAATCATTAGATTGGAATGAGTGGAAAACAGAACAACGATTAAGAATAAAATAAAAAAGAAAACCGATTCAGAATAAAATAAAATCAAACACTTATCACCTCCATCGTTTAATCCGTCCATTTTTTAATCAAACATCAAACTGAAATGTTGTGATTTCTCACCGAGTTACCTCGGCGTTTAAGTAAAACCGAACAAAAGAGAGACGAAGATGGCTTGAGTAAACTCGTTCACGTTGATGAGTGACATGTTCAATACAAAGACTCAATCAGTCAAGTTGTTTCATATTGTTACATACAGATGGTCTGCCGAGGGGCATTTAGAACACGTGTCAAGTACATACGACCGACCTCGTTTACATAAAATAATAATAATTAAAAAATAATTAGACTGAGAGCAGTGTTTTATTGCTAGACCCACCCCACACACACTGCACCCCACACATATCCAAAACACCTATCCCCCACCAACCCATATCACAATATAAATGTTCTGACAGTGCGTTTTGTTTGGTTCTTAAGCAATTTGCATACTGTAACCGCTCCTTAATCCTGGATCCGCGCATGCAGTTGCACGTTTATGAGTGATAGTATATATATCTTTATTTTCTCCATATTGAAGATTCACATATATAAGTACAAACACTACAAAGTTACACTTACACGTAATAACCATGTATATAAAATGAACAAGAACATATTTACAAGTACATTTAAAAAGTTACCTGATTTTATAGTTATTTCAAACTAATATAGAGTCTCAAGTAAATGATAATAGATGAAAGAAGTGATACATATACATCAATGATAAATGGCAAAGAGCATACTTCAGCAATTGGTGGTCATTAGGAAAACCTTATCGAAACGAAATTACAAGATTAATCAGACCCATTTAAGTACGCATAGATCTGCCTCCTGCTACATTACCACAACACACTTACAATATATAATTCATTAATACAATATAATGTATAAATCTAGATAATTAGAAGATTTAAACAAAGACGTCGTTTGTACTTGGCCTTAAAGCAGCTCATGTTCTCCGAGGTAACATTTGCACACATTTATACAAAGGAGATAAAATATCCGCGTGCATTTCTGTTCCAAAATGTCAAATGATGTATTACGCTGTTAATTATTCTAATCAAAGTACTAAATGTACTGAGAATGCAAGGTTAGATAGGGGAGACTGTATGAATATTTGCACGATTGCTTGACATTCAAAATTTCCATGAATTTGACATAGGTTTAGCCAACTTGGCGATGTTGGGCGACCTTCACACATCTTAGAGGGTCGATCTATCTCAAAAATATTGTGATCAGTTGTCATTAAACTGTTTCAAATCTAGACTTGAATATTATGTTATGAATTGCTGATGGATTAACAGATTTGTGTTTTATGGCCAAACTGTCACTCAAGATGACCTCCTTGTCTACAATTATGTCATTTACAGAGAGGCGTGTATTAAGTAGTCTTCCGGGAACAAGATGCACAACAGGGCCAGTATCACTCTACTGGCTTGGATAGTCTAAGGCCTACTGGAAAACAATTTTTAAAAAAATCGAGGGCTATAGCTGTAATGTGTCTAGTCTGATGCAACTGGTTTTGAACTTGTCCAAGCCTTTTTTAATATAAATATATGGACTAAATTTAGTAAATATCGAATGAAAGATATGTTCACGAGGCAAATATAGGACATTGTCATTAAATCAAGGGCAATCACTCTGAATTTTATTAACCGATATGGTTTGTTTTCAAACTTGTGTGAGCTTTTATTAATATAAAGACTCTGGCCAAGTTCCGTAAGGATCGGATGCAGAATGAAGAGGCTAGTGTTCACAATGCAAAATATAGGATTTTCATTAAATCAAGGGCAATAACCTTTGCGTTTATTATTCGATATGGGTGGTTTTCAAATTTGTTCAAGCTTCCATTAATATAAAGACTCTTACCAAGTTTGGTAAACATCGGATGCAAAATGAAGGGACTACTGGTGTTCAGGAAGCAAAATATAGGATTTTCCATTAAATCAAGGACAATAACTCTGGCGTTCATTATCCAGTATGGATGGTTTTCGAACTTGTCTGACCGTTCATTAATATAAAGACTCTGACCAAGTTTGGTAAATATCGGATTCACAATAAAGGTGCTAGTGTGTTCACAAGGCAAACTATTGGATTTTTTTATTAAATCAAGAGCAATAACTGGTGTACCGAACTCTCATGAATATGAAGACACTGACCACGTTTGGTAAACATCGGATATATAATGAAGGTGCTAGAGTGTTAAAACAAAAAGTCAAAGGCCAAATGACGGACAATCTGTTACAACGGCTTTAAATATGTTGCAATGGTAGGTAGTCACAAGTGTTATGGGACCTACTAAGCATATTAAATTAGAAGCCAGTTACTTGTGGGCAAGTATTTTTTTTAAGATATTGCCCCATTAATCAAGAAAGGAGAAAATAAGGGAAATAATAAACGTATTAAATGCTTTGATGAAATTGTGAACATACATATAAGACCGGTGAGAATGGTAGAGCAACTATTAAGGAACAAAGCAATTTCTATTTCTATTTTGTAGCAGACATTCTATAATAAGGGGTCAGTGGCGTAACCTATAAAATGCCGTCTGCTGCAGGGACTAATTACTTAACAAGAGGCACTGTCCGTTGATTAAACTTTCCTATGTCTGTCCCACGCATTGAAAAGAAACTTTACTGTAGTATTTACTAAAAATTAAAAATACAAATTTATAGGTGGAAAAAAGAACTGAAATAGACTATAAGTAAATACACGGGTAAAAGTGGCCATACTTTTGATAAAAACACGACAACAACAACAAAAAAAGAACCTAGTTTAACGAAGTAGGTTATGATTTAGTCGATTTCGAAATACATGTTTACAAGCAAAATAAAAAATAATTTTGTAAGTACAGTGCCCGAATTCACCAAACATTACTGAGAAAATTAATAGGCTTAAGACTCCATAATATATTTATATAAAAATAAACATCCTAATAAAATGCAACTCGGTTTAAACATTTGTCATTATGAATTAAAACTCAGATAATCTGGAGCGTGACACATGTTGTGAATAAAAACTCAGATAATCTGGAGCTTGACACTTGTTGTGAATAAAAACTTAGATAATCTGGAGCTTGACACATATTGTGAATAAAAACTCAGATAATCTTGAGCTTGACACATATGAATAAAAACTCAGATAATCTGGAGCTTGACACTTGTTATGAATGAATGGATTATGATCAGAACTCGGTCAAACACGGGCTTTCCAAATTAGATGACCTCATGATTGTGAAGTCTCCATACATAGCAGGGCTAGAGCTGTAGTGAATCTAAATTGTGAAGTCTCTATACATAACGGGTATAAAGTTGTAGTGACTCTATATTGTGAAGTCTCTATACATAACTGGGCTATAGCTGTAGTGACTCTACATTGTGAAGTCACTATACATAACGGGGCTAGAGCTGTAGTGACTCTAGATTGTGAAGTCTCTATACATAACTGGACTAGAGCTGTGGTGATTCTAGATTGAGAAGTCTCCATACATAACTGGACTAGAGCTGTAGTGACTCTAGATTGTGAAGTCTCTATACATAACGGGGCTAAAGTTGTAGTGACTCTAGATTGTGAAGTCTCTATACATAACAAGGCTATAGCTGTGGTGACTCTAGATTGGGAAGTTTTTATACATAACTGGACTAGAGCTGTAGTGAGGGGCGCAATGTTTAATAGACCGGACACGTTTCATCCAAGTTTATTTTCCATCAGGACAAACCCAATTCATATTCATCATTGTTCAGTTATATTATAATAAATGGTTTGGGGGTAGGGGCGGGATCACGCCGCTTAATCATATATGTTTAACACATTTTCAGATTTAAGGGTTGTGCGGGTCGGATGCTCCCTGTAGTATTCATTCAGTTTACAGTCCATCCCTGTCTAAGGACCGCACGGTTTTTCAAAGGTTTCCTTAACTTAAACTTAAGGTTATCTGCTTATGTCCTGTATACCACATCTCAATAACAGATAACGGCACCTATTCACCTTTTAATATTTCATTCATAATTCATATGTCCTACTTTTTCTTCTGATAAGGAAAGTTGAAAAAGTTCCTATTTATATTGAAAACGTTGATTGTTTACGAAAAATAACTATGTTTTTATACTGAATCAATAAAGAAAGTGTGCACATCTATTTTTGGAAATGTTCAAAAAGTAGTACTGACATATTTAGCAAAAGAAGTTTTAAAATATACAAAATGTATGCATTAATCAAGTAGTGATAAATGTGTATGAAAAGATCCTTCGCTAACAGAGTTTTATTTCCTCAAAATAAAAATAAATGAAAATTTAAAATTGAAAACTGCATGAAGTTGAATATTTTGGATTCAGTTGACTGGGAACACTCATCTTACTAACTCTGGTGGAATTGTTCATGCATGTCATCTTACTAACTCTGGTGGAATTGTTCATGCATGTCGAGCTTTTAACTTCTTCGCAATGACGTACACGTGTACAGCAGTATTATCCGCAATGACGTACACGTGTACAGCAGTATTATCCGCAATGACGTAACGTGCACAGCAGTATTATTCGTAATGACCTACACGTGTACAGCAGTATTATCCGCAATGACGTACACGTGTACAGCAGTATTATCGGCAATGACGTACACGTGTACAGCAGTATTATCTGTAATGACGTACACGTGTACAACAGTATTATCCGTAATGACGTACACGTGTACAACAGTATTATCCGTAATGACGTACACGTGTACAGCAGTATTATTCGTAATGACGTACTCGTGTACAGTAGAATAAATATATGTCGCAGACCGTTTGTATAGCGGTGACTATTTGCAATGCTATTTTGTCTGCATTAACGTACTCGTGTACAGTACATATATATATTATCCGTAATGACGTACACGTGTACAGCAGTAGTATCCGTAATGACGTACACGTGTACAGCAGTAGTATCCGTAATGACGTACACGTGTACAGCAGTATTATTCGTAATGACGTACACGTGTACAGCAGTATTATTCGTTATGACGTACACGTGCACAGCAGTATTATTCGCAATGACGTGCACTTCTTAATGACGTACACGTGTACAGCAGTATTATTAGTAATGAGGCTGATTATGTACATTTGAGTGCACACTTTATTTTTTGACTCAGTATAGTAAATGATTCATGTTTCAGTGTGGTACTCACTAACATGAAGTATACTGACGGGCAATGACAACGCACCATTAACTCCGTATGTTTATGCTGTTTGATTATTTTTCCAAAATACCTCAAATTTTAACTTTTAAAGGGACACTGTCCGTAAGCAAGCAGATATTGAGCACGGCCAAATAACTGTCTGACATTTATTCAGTGAAATGTATACACGAAAACATGAGCATAGACCCACGTAAGTTTGTATTAAAACATTCCTGAATTTGAAAAAAAAGAGAAAGTTTTATTTATTATTTGTAAACAATGTGGGACCGACATTATTTACATTTTCTGCTGATCACGTGACATCCATTAGCGCAATAGGTTTTCTATACAGTATATTTTATGTAATACAACTAGCCCAGTTAGCTAAATTGGGATCGGAGGTCGACTGTTACGACGTTCAATTATTGTTACTCACGAGTGTACTTTTAGCGGTACTTCTTCTTTTCGTACCGATATTGAATTCCGTCAAACAATATTGGTTTTATTTAGTAACTATTCAATAATGTGTTGTATGTTATGTTATGTTTGTCAACGTAATTATGTGTGTTTTATAAGCGAAATGTTACGGACATTGTCCGTTTAAAAGAATTTGTTTTGTGGTGCGTTTTCATTGACCGGGAGTATATATATATGACCATGGCCATTTTAGATTTATTGATCAAGTGTGATATGAAAATACTTATTCTGTTTATCCTCTACTTACATATAACATACAATTTTTGTAACTTGGACTCAGCTACCATACAACGTAGCTATAATTTAGACCTACGGGTGAAAAGAAGAAAAGAACATTTGTAAATCGAACATGCACAAAATCAACCAGAAAAAAACAACTAGTGACGCGACTGAGAATCAAAGCCAAGCAGATATTTCTATACTTAAAATAACAATCGTATGACCGCACGTACGTACGTATGGACGGACGGACAAGAGTCTATGCCCCTTCCCTTCGTATTTGTCATACACGCATCCGAACACCAGATACTATACATCTCCAAAACTACCTTTGACAACAAGGGGCGCATCCATCCGCTAATTTATAAACGAAACACACACCGCAGGTTATTTATACACGGGTTGGCACCGCAGGTTAACTATGCACGGGTTGGCACCGCAGGTTAATTATTAACTATGCACGGGTTGGTCCCCGCAGGTTAACTATGCACGGGTTGGGCACCACAGGTTACCTATGCACGGGTTGGCCCCCATGTTAACTATGCACGGGTTTGCACCACAGGTTGCCTATGCACGGGTTGGCCCCGCAAGTTAACTATGCACGGGTTGGCACCACAGGTAACCTATGCACGGGTTGGCCCCGCAGGTTAACTATGCACGGGTTGGCCCCGCAGGTTAACTATGCACGGGTTGGCACAAAAGGTTACCTATGCACGGGTTGGCCCCGCAGGTTAACTATGCACGAGTTGGCACCACAGGTTACCTATGCACGGGTTGGCTCCGCAAGTTAACTATGCACGGGTTGGCACTACATACTTAGTAAATGCTGCTTTCTGCAAAGGAGGAAAAGAACCCCGTCGAGTTTAAATGTATTATTTGTTTGTGTTTATCAATGTGTAAACATATGAACTTAATTTTATAATTGTATAATTGAAGTTAACTTGTTAGAATGTGGTCAACAGTTCCTTCCAGCGGAGTGTGTAAAAGTATTTGTTTATATTACTGTAACAAATACTCGGTTAATAAGCTACTTACTTTCGGCACAGCCTTCTACACAAGTGGTAAGATTTAGATGGCGATCGTATAGTCTGAAGTCTTCAATCTCTCTTGAAATGCCAAAGAACGATAAATCGTCCCGCGGGACATATACCTGTATACATTGCTGTTCTTTACTTTTTTCAACTTTGCCGCCTTAGTATGTCTAACAGTGTACCACATACAATATGAGAGGAGTAATATCATGAGTGGGGTACGACATATTTGGTATTTCAATGCCATGACCTTGCTACATACAGTATACGAGGCGTAATAGTACGACTGGGGTAAGCTATATTTGGTATTTCAATGCCATGACCTTGCTACATACAGTATACGAGGCGTAATAGTACGACTGGGGTAAGCTATATTTGGTATTTCAATGCCATGATCTGGCTACATACAGTATACGAGGAGTAATATCACGACTGGGGTAAGACATATTTGGTATATCAATGCCATGATCTGGCTACATACAGTATAGAGACGTAATAGTACGACTGGGGTGTCATCATACAGTCACATACAGTATAGAGACGAAATAGTACGACTGGGGCAAGTCATCATCGGTTGTTTTATTTCATTGCCATTATCTTGTCACATACAGTATAAGAGACTTGGTAAGCCATATTTGGTATTTCATTGCTTTGACCTTGCCCTATACAATATAACAGACGTAATAGTACGACTTGGCAAGCCATATTTGGTATTTCATTGCTATGATCTTGTCACATACACTATAAGAGACCTACTATTACGACTTGGTAAGCCATATTTGGTGTTTCGTTCCTACGATCTTGTCCTATACAATGTAAGAGACGTAATATTACGACTTGGTAAGCCATATTTGGTATTTCATTGCCATGATCTTGTCACATACATAAAGAGACGTAAAATTACGACCTGGTAAGCCATATTTGGTATTTCATTGCCATGATCTTGTCACGTACAGTATAAGAGACGTAATATTACGACTTGGTAAGCCATATTTGGTATTTCATTGCCATGATTTTGTCACATACACTATAAGAGACGTAATATTACGACTTGGTAAGCCATATTTGGTGTTTCATTGCCATGATCTTGTCACATACAGTATAAGAGATGTAATATTACGACTTGGTAAGCCGAATTTTGTGTTTCATTGCCATGATCTTGTCACATACAGTATAAGAGATGTAATATTACGACTTGGCAAGCCATATTTGGTATTTCATTGCCATGATCTTGTCACGTACAGTAAAGGAGGCATACTATTACGACTTGGTAAGCCATATTTGGTATTTCATTGCCATGATCTTGTCACACACAGTATAAGAGGCGTAATATTACGACTTGGTAAGCCATATTTGGTGTTTCATTGCCATGATATTGTCACACACAGTATAAGAGGCGTAATACCACGACTTGGTAAGCCATATTTTGTATTTCATTGCTATGATCTTGTCACGTACAGTATAAGAGACGTAACATTACGACTTTTTAAGACATATTTGTTTTTCACTGCCTTGCTTGATTTAGCGACATACACAATGAGAGAAGTAATGTTACATCTGGGAAAAATATTTGGTTTTAATACATTGGCCGTGGTCTTGCCACATACAGTATGAGATAAGTAATAGCGTGACCTGGGTCAGACATATTTGGTATTGTAATACATTGCCATAATCTGGCTTGCAAGATAACACTGATATACAATGTAGGTGTACTGTATAGGATATTGAATACAACCCATATACGAACAGCAGTGTACACTGAAATATAATAGTTGAACCATTTGTAAAAAAAATGGTCATCCAAAATATTTTAAAACTGGTATAATTAAGTAATCAAAACTCAAGAAAAATGTTACCCAAGAACATTTTTTGAAATAAAGTTATTAAAGGCCTGGCTTTACACACGTGTTTAAAACAAGTTTGACATATACATGCATTATGTGTGATTATCACCATTAAATAAAACGAATTTAGAATGTAGAAACATTTATATTTCGTGGTCATGCGCACTCTTCTGAAACAAGTTTGACATATACATGCATCATGTGTGATTATCACCATTAAATAAAACGAATTTAGAATGTAGAAACCTTTATATTTCGTGGTCATGCACACTCTTCTAAAACAAGTTTCAAATAAACGTGCATTCTGTGTGATTATCTCTAAAGAATGAGAGTTGTTTAAGTGTATACTGCCTTAAAAGTCGACCCCTAAGCCCCATGACATACGACATTCCAGTACTCTATAAATAAAAGGCAAAACATAAATATGTACACTCTTATTTGGTCAAGCATCCGGCGCACGTACGCCAGTGTTTCGGCGTATGGAATACTCTCCAGACCTTTCTTAATTATACAATATTCAATATGTGCGAGGGATATTAACCCTGGGATTTTGACCCATCCGTTCTGGGATATTGACATATCCGTTCTGGGTTATTGACCCATGGATGTTGACCCATGCGTTCTGTGGTATTGACCTATCCGTTCTGGGATATTGACCTATCCGTTCTGGGATATTGACCTATCCGTTCTGGGATATTGACCCTGGGATATTGACCATCCGTTCTGGGATATTGACATATCCGTTCTGTGGTATTGACCTATCCGTTCTGTGATATTGACCTATCCGTTCTGGGATATTGACCCTGGGATATTGTCCCATCCGTTCTGGGATATTGACCCTGGGATAGTGTCCCATCCGTTTGGATGTCAGTGCTCAGAACTGATAGATGGCATACATACTTTTCTTTGTTGTATGCTTTGTTCTGGTTGAAAAGGCGTAGCACATACTTCTGGAGAAAACGCGTTTGTCTATCATTGTCTATAGCGCTGTCTGAATGCATTTTCAGATTCCAGACAGCAAGGATGTCTTTAAACAACTTTTAGATGATATCAAACAAGACTTCTCTCAAAGAAGTAAACGAGATGCTGGACAGCCATATACGGATGATGATGCACTATTCAGTGTGTTTGGTGATTTTATAAAGTCTCAGGTATGTGTTCACAGTATGTTATATGTGGCGCCACATGTAAGGGTGCAAGGTGTTCTCATTATGTTATATGTGGTGCCACATGTAAGGGTGTAAGGTGTAAGGGTTAATATGTGGATCCGAATTGATTTGTTAACGGCCGGGTCAACCCGATATCCCGAGCATGTGATCAGACGAAATCTGGTCTGAATTAAAAATGACGTGTGACATTTGCTTCCCACTAAAACAGCTTAACAGATATGGGAAAAACATGTGACATGTTAAACGTATTGATTTCGGAAATAATAACAAAACAAAACAGTTAAAAAAAACACCTCTTTTGTTCAAGTTCTGTGACTTATCTGACGTCTTGCCCAATTGTTCCGTTTTTTAACGAGCCATTTGAGTTGTCCCGGCGGGTTTACCCGCATTACAATACTTTCAAAGATTTACCGGTCACGTGATGTACAGCGGGCCAGAATGGCTTAGCATTCCCCCTTGCGTTCTATCCCATTCAGGACAGCATTTGAAAAAGTTATCGACAACTAGTTTCCATCTGATCAGTCCTTCAGACTTAAAACCGACGTCCAGCTTGCAAAAATGTCCAGTGCAATACTGCTAGGGTGAATAAACGTGTATGCACAAGCGCATTCTGTCGTCTACTCGAAGTTCTCTTTTCAGCACGTTCTGTAATTAACTCGGGGTATCTTCAAAATGTTATCATTGGGTGCTTAATGTGCTATCAAAAAAGAAAACACATTAAGTTTATATGAGCTTTAGTTATTATGATACATTACTATTTGACTATCACGCGTCAACTATATGAACAATTTAGGTAAACCGTTTGTAACGAGGAAGATGACATGTTTACATTGAATGCAAATAATTGCATAATTCCTTTGTTGAACAAGATGAGCACAAGTTGTAATACTGTCTGAACAACCGTCGTACACGTCCTTCGATATATTATGTATCATCAGGACTTGGGTTCAAACCTCAACGGCGCCACCGAGTTTCGTCGGTGTGTTCTGGAGCAAGACACGTTCCCATTGCCTCGTCCGTCGGATAGGGACGTAATTCGGGCGGTCCTGTGTATCGGTGTGTATCAATAAAGAACTACAGGTAATCCGGGCGGTCCTATGTATCGGTGTGTATCAATAAAGAACTATAGGTAATCCTCCGGGCGGTCAAGTGTATCGGTGTGTATCAATGCAGAACTATAGGTAATCCGGCGGTCCTGTGTATCGGTGTGTATCAATAAAGAACTATAGGTAATCCGGGCGGTCCTATGTATCGGTGTGTATCAATACAGAACTATAGATAATCCGGCGGTCCTGTGTATCGGAGTATATCAATACAGAACTTATAGGTAATCCGGGCGGTTCTGAGTATCGGAGTGTATCAATACAGATCTACAGGTAATCCGGGCGGTGTCCTGTGTAGGTGTGTGTATCGATAAAGAACTATAGGTAATCCGGGCGGTCCTGTATATTGGAATGTATCAATACAGAACTATAGGTAAAACCGGGCGTCCTGTGTATTGGAGTGTATCAATAAAGAACTATAGGTAATCTGGCGGTCCTGTGTATCGGTGTGTATCAATACAGAACTATAGGTAATCCGGGCGGTCCTGTGTATCGGTGTGTATCAATAAAGAACTATAGATAATCCGGCGGTCCTGTGTATCGGAGTATATCAATACAGAACTATAGGATATCCGGGCGGTCCTATGTATCGGAGTGTATCAATACAGAACTATAGGTAATCCGGGCGGTCCTGTGTATCTGTGTGTATCAATAGAGAAATATAGGTAATCCGGGCGGTCCTATGTATCGGTGTGTATCAATAAAGAACTATAGGTAATCCGGGCGGTCCTGTATATTGGAATGTATCAATTCAGAACTATATAGATAATCCGGGCGGTCCTGTGTATTGGAGTGTGCCAATAAAGAACTATAGGTAATCCGGCGGTCCTGTGTATCGGTGTGTATCAATACAGAACTATAGGTAATCCGAGCGGTCCTATATATCGGTGTGTATCAATAAAGAACTATAGGTAATCCGGGCGGTCCTTTGTATCGTTGTGTATCAATACAGAACTATAGATAATCCGGAGGTCCTGTGTATCGGAGTGTATTTATACAGAACTATAGGTAATCCGGGCGGTCCTGTATATATGTGTGTATCAATAAAGAACTATAGGTAATTCGGTCGGTCCTATGTATCGATGTGTATCAATACAGAACTATAGGTAATCCGGGCGGTCCTGTATATTGGAGTGTATCAATACAGAACTATAGGTAATCCGGGCGGTCCTGTGTATTGGAGTGTATCAATAAAGAAATATAGGTAATCCGGGCGGTCCTATGTATCGTTGTGTATCAATAAACAACTATAGGTAATCCGGGCGGTCCTGTATATTGGAGTGTATCAATACAGAACTATAGGTAATCCGGACGGTCCTGTGTATTGGAGTGTATCAATAAAGAACTATTGGTAATCCGGGCGGTCCTGTGTATCGGTGTGTATTTATACAGAACTATAGGTAATCCGGGCGGTCCTGTATATATGTGTGTATCAATAAAGAACTATAGGTAATTCGGTCGGTCCTATGTATCGATGTGTATCAATACAGAACTATAGGTAATCCGGGCGGTCCTGTATATTGGAGTGTATCAATACAGAACTATAGGTAATCCGGGCGGTCCTGTGTATTGGAGTGTATCAATAAAGAAATATAGGTAATCCGGGCGGTCCTATGTATCGTTGTGTATCAATAAACAACTATAGGTAATCCGGGCGGTCCTGTATATTGGAGTGTATCAATACAGAACTATAGGTAATCCGGACGGTCCTGTGTATTGGAGTGTATCAATAAAGAACTATTGGTAATCCGGGCGGTCCTGTGTATCGGTGTGTATCAATACAGAACTATAGGTAATCCAGGCGGTCCTGTGTATCGGTGTGTATCAATACAGAACTATAGGTAATCCGGGCGGTCCTATATATTAGAGTGTATCAATACAGAACTATAGGTAATCCGGGCGGTCCTGTGTTTTGGAGTGTATCAATAAAAAACTATAGGTAAAACCGGGCGTCCTGTGTATTGGAGTGTATCAATAAATAACTATAGGTAATCTGGCGGTCCTGTGTATCGGTGTGTATCAATACAGAACTATAGGTAATCCGGGCGGTCCTGTGTATCGGTGTGTATCAATAAAGAACTATAGATAATCCGGCGGTCCTGTGTATCGGAGTATATCAATACAGAACTATAGGATATCCGGGCGGTCCTATGTATCGGAGTGTATCAATACAGAACTATAGGTAATCCGGGCGGTCCTGTGTATCTGTGTGTATCAATACAGAAATATAGGTAATCCGGGCGGTCCTATGTATCGGTGTGTATCAATAAAGAACTATAGGTAATCCGGGCGGTCCTGTATATTGGAATGTATCAATTCAGAACTATATAGGTAATCCGGGCGGTCCTGTGTATTGGAGTGTATCAATAAAGTACTATAGGTAATCCGGCGGTCCTGTGTATCGGTGTGTATCAATACAGAACTATAGGTAATCCGGGCGGTCCTTTGTATCGTTGTGTATCAATACAGAACTATAGATAATCCGGAGGTCCTGTGTATCGGAGTGTATTTATACAGAACTATAGGTAATCCGGGCGGTCCTGTATATATGTGTGTATAAATAAAGAACTATAGGTAATTCGGGCGGTCCTATGTATCGATGTGTATCACTACAGAACTATAGGTAATCCGGGCGGTCCTGTATATTGGAGTGTATCAATACAGAACTATAGGTAATCCGGGCGGTCCTGTGTATTGGAGTGTATCAATAAAGAACTATAGGTAATCCGGGCGGTCCTATGTATCGTTGTGTATCAATGAACAACTATAGGTAATCCGGGCGGTCCTGTATATATGTGTGTATCAATAAAGAACTATAGGTAATTCGGTCGGTCCTATGTATCGATGTGTATCAATACAGAACTATAGGTAATCCGGGCGGTCCTGTATATTGGAGTGTATCAATACAGAACTATAGGTAATCCGGACGGTCCTGTGTATTGGAGTGTATCAATAAAGAACTATAGGTAATCCGGGCGGTCCTGTGTATCGGTGTGTCTCAATACAGAACTATAGGTAATCCGGGCGGTCCTGTGTATCGGTGTTTATCAATACAGAACTATAGGTAATCCGGGCGGTCCTGTATATTGGAGTGTATCAATACAGAACTATAGGTAATCCGGGCGGTCCTGTGTATTGGAGTGTATCAATAAAGAACTATAGGTAATCCGGGCGGTCCTGTGTATCGGTGTGTATCAATACAGAACTATAGGTAATCCGGGCGGTCCAGTGTATCGGTGTGTATCAATACAGAACTACGAATATAGGATCCAACTCGTTGGTGAGAGTAGGACAGGTTCCCGGATTCATATGTATCTTTCCCCTGTCTCTGGGGCCGCTCTAAATAACAAGTAAAGTGTTGATGACAAAATTCAATTTGCATATATCATATACTATTGTCTTATATTTATTTAGAAGACTGCGATCCAGCAGGAATGTCGTGCCACGTGTCGTCTGGAGGTTACCGAGTTGATGAAGGAAGCCGTTAAGTTCATGATGCCGACGACAAATAAACACAAACGACAGACAAACACAGCCGGAAATGAACTAGCCAATATCTTCGGCGAAATAGCCAAATCGGAGGTAAGACGACCACTGGATATGTTTATCAAGCATGAAGTGAAGAAATCGAATATGGCAAATCGAAAAAATTGCAAAAAACATCCTCAAATATTTGGCTGATATTAATAATTTCGATTAAATTTCGAATGATTTTTATATGCCGTTACACGTTGGAAAATATTCATCAGAAGAATAGGATAAAAACGAAAATAAAAATGATCAAGTAAATAATACAAAATCTGCTAATTTAATCATGTACTATAAAGTGTGAAATATAAAGATATAACGACAACGCTTTTAATGCGTTATAATTTAAATATTAACAGGTTCTAAACAATAAATTCATTATTTTAGGCCGACATTCTCACACTGTATTGAATTAAATGCATACTTTCGTATATTGTTTCAGGCGGACATTCTCACACAGAATGCATTAACGACAAGTTTATTTATATCATTTTAGGTGGACATTCAGACACAGTATTACATTAACGACATGTTTACTTACATCATTTTAGGCGGACATTCTGACAAAGTATTTTATTACGGACATGTTTACTTATATCATATTAGGTGGACGTTCTGAAACATTATTGCATTAAGGACATGTTTACTTATATTATTTTAGGCGGACATTTTGAAACATTACTGCATTAAGGACATGTTTACTTATATCATTTTAGGCGGACATTCTGACAAAGTATTTTATTACGGACATGTTTACTTATATCATATTAGGCGGACATTTTGAAACATTACTGCATTAAGGACATGTTTACTTATATCATTTTAGGCGGACATTCTGACAAATATTGTATTACGGACATGTTTACTTATATCAGTTTAGGCGGACATTCTGAAACATTACTGCATTAAGGACATGTTTACTTATATCATTTTAGGTGGACGTTCTGAAACATTATTGCATTAAGGACATGTTTACTTATATCATTTTAGGCGGACATTTTGAAACATTACTGCATTAAGGACATGTTTACTTATATCATTTTAGGTGGACGTTCTGAAACATTATTGCATTAAGGACATGTTTACTTATATCATTTTAGGCGGACATTTTGAAACATTACTGCATTAAGGACATGTTTACTTATATCATTTTCGGCGGACATTCTGACAAATATTGTATTACGGACATGTTTACTTATATCATTTTAGGCGGACATTCTGAAACATTACTGCATTAAGGACATGTTTACTTATATCATTTTAGGCGGACATTATGACAAATATTGTATTACGGACATGTTTACTTATATCATTTTAGGCGGACATTCTGACAAATATTGCATTAAGGACATGTTTACTTATATCATTTTAGGCGGACATTCTGACACATATTGCATTAAGGACATGTTACTTATATCATTTTAGGCGGACATTCTGACAAATATTGCATTAAGGACATGTTTACTTATATCATTTTAGGCGGACGTTCTGAAACATTATTGCATTAAGGACATGTTTACTTATATAATTTTAGGCGGACATTCTGACAAATATTGTATTACGGACATGTTTACTTATATCATTTTAGGCGGACATTCTGAAACATTACTGCATTACGGACATGTTTACTTATATCATTTTAGGCGGACATTCTGACAAATATTGCATTAAGGACATGTTTACTTATATCATTTTAGGCGGACGTTCTGAAACATTATTGCATTAAGGACATGTTTACTTATATAATTTTAGGCGGACATTCTGACAAATATTGTATTACGGACATGTTTACTTATATCATTTTAGGCGGACATTCTGAAACATTACTGCATTACGGACATGTTTACTTATATCATTTTAGGCGGACATTCTGAAAAATATTGCATTAAGGACATGTTTACTTATATCATTTTAGTCAGACGTTCTGAAACATTATTGCATTAAGGACATGTTTACTTATATCATTTTAGGCGGACATTCTGACAAATATTGTATTACGGACATGTTTACTTATATCATTTTAGGTGGACGTTCTGAAACATTATTGCATTAAGGACATGTTTACTTATATCATTTTAGGCGGACATTCTGACAAATATTGTATTACGGACATGTTTGCTTATATCATTTTAGGTGGACGTTCTGAAACATTATTGCATTAAGGACATGTTTACTTATATCATTTTAGGCGGACATTCTGACAAATATTGTATTACGGACATGTTTACTTATATCATTTTAGGTGGACGTTCTGAAACATTATTGCATTACGGACATGTTTACTTATATCGTTTTAGGCGGACATTCTGACACAGCATTGCATTAACGACATGTTTACTTATATCATTTTAGGTGGACGTTCTGAAACATTATTGCATTACGGACATGTTTACTTATATCATTTTAGGTGGACGTTCTGAAACATTATTGCATTAAGGACATGTTTACTTATATCATTTTAGGCGGACATTCTGACAAATATTGTATTACGGACATGTCTACTTATATCATTTTAGGCGGACATTCTGAAACATTACTGCATTAAGGACATGTTTACTTATATCATTTTAGGCGGACATTCTGACAAATATTGTATTACGGACATGTTTACTTATATCATTTTAGGTGGACGTTCTGAAACATTAATTTATTGCATTAAGGACATGTTTACTTATATCATTTTAGGCGGACATTCTGACAAATATTGTATTACGGACATGTTAACTTATATCATTTTAGGTGGACGTTCTGAAACATTATTGCATCACGGACATGTTTACTTATATCATTTTAGGCGGACATTCTGACACAGCATTGCATTAACGACATGTTTACTTATATCATTTTAGGTGGACGTTCTGAAACATTATTGCATTACGGACATGTTTACTTATATCATTTTAGGTGGACGTTCTGAAACATTATTGCATTAAGGACATGTTTACTTATATCATTTTAGGCGGACATTTTGACAAATATTGTATTACGGACATGTGTTATATCATTTTAGGCGGACATTCTGAAACATTACTGCATTAAGGACATGTTTACTTATATCATTTTAGGCGGACATTCTGACAAATATTGTATTACGGACATGTTTACTTATATCATTTTAGGTGGACGTTCTGAAACATTATTGCATTACGGGCATTTTTACTTATATCATTTTAGGTGGACGTTCTGAAACATTATTGTATTACGGACATGTTTACTTATATCATTTTAGGCGGACGTTCGGACCCATTATTGCATTAACGACATGTTTACTTATATCATGTTAGGTGGACATTCTGACAAAGTATTGCATTAACGACATGTTTACTTATAGCAAGGCTTCATCTCTGGGGCGGCTCTAAATAACCTGTACTGTGTTGATGAGCCGTTAAACAACATTCAATTTAATTACGTATATAATTTTAAGAGGATCTTATCATTTCAGGTGGACATTCAGACACAGTATTGCATTACGGACATGTTTATTTATGTCATTGTAGGTGGACATTCTGACACAGTATTGCATTAACGTCATGTTTACTTATATTATTTTAGGCGGACATTCTGACGCAGCATTGCACTAACGGACATGTTTACTTATATCATTTTAGGCGGACATTCTGACTCAGTATTGCATCATGTACATGTTTACTTATATTATTTTAGGCGGACATTCTGACGCAGTATTGCACTAACGGACATGTTTACTTATATCATTTTAGGTGGACATTCTGACACAGTATTGCACTAACGGCAGTATGGTGTGCCTACCAGGTGAGTTTATGTCATGCTGGCAAACTGTACTGAGCTATAATAAATAACAGTGGTCTTTTATAGTGTTCATTACTAATATTTAAGGCATATCTCTCAATGGATTAGCTGCTTTTATGTTGTAACATAATCTCAATTAACTGCCTAGGTGAGTGTTATTATAGGTCAATCTCATTAAAATAAATCATAACCTAATTACTCTTTGATATTCTCCGCTATAGGATCTGACAACGCTACCTTGTAGGTCACGTCAGACAGACCTTTCAACTAATCAATATTCATGAGAACTTCAACTAAATTCAACTAATGAAATCGCGCGTTTCATACGCACTTCAGATGACTTTCGAGTCCACTGAACAAACCAAAACCCACATAAAACACATATATAGATCTACATCCGAATAAATATAAAGTATTCGTGCGTTATTGCTGTGGATTCCATAAATTCAAATAAATGCCGTAAATGACATGTTTTATATCAAGATACGAAGAAAATCATGGGCGCGTGTGTTTTGAAAATATATATATTCCACCGAAATGATAACGACATTAAAACTGTAAATAGTAAGTCATAGTACATCTGGCCCGCTTAGCTCAGTTGATAGCGAACTCGACTGTGTGTCATTTTAGTGTGGGTTCAATACCACGAATCGGTAATTTATTTGTACCGCTATTAAATTCCGTCAAACAATCTTTTCTTTACTTTTTTGTTCAGTAAATATTCAATACTGGTTGGTGTATTATGTTTGTCAACGCAATTATTTTGTGTTTTATAAGCTAAAAGTTACGGACATCGTCTCTTTCAATACCGAGCGTAGACTGCGCAGTGAAGCAGTCTATACCGAGCAATTTTGTAGGCTAATCTTACGTGTCAATCTGATGTGACCTCAAATGGAGTGATATCAGATCCTTGTAGTGTAGAGTATCGTAGCGTGATAAAGGGTCTGATTTTAATGAGATTGAGTATAGCCTGGCGTTATGCTAAGAAGTCACAATTGTATAAGTTAAGTCATGCTATGTGGCGAGTGTACTTCCTTGGTTCGATGTTGATAATGCTATGTGGCCAGTCTACCACCTTGGTTCGACGTTGATAATGCTATGTGGCCAGTCTACTTCCTCGGTTCGACGTTGATAATGCTATGTGGCCGGACTACTTCCTTGGTTCGACGTTGATAATGCTATGTGGCCGGTCTACTTCCTTGGTTCGACGTTGATAATGCTATGTGGCCGGTCTACTTCCTTGGTTCGACGTTGATAATGCTATGTGGCCAGTCTACTTCCTTGGTTCGACGTTGATAATGCTATGTGGCCGGTCTACTTCCTTGGTTCGACGTTGATAATGCTGTCAAGATTCTAGATAAAAATCCTCAAAAATAGAATGTCCACTCCATTATAATTTTGTTTTAAATGTTATCAGACGAGTATCTAGTGTAGTGAGTGTCTAGCTGATACAGTCTACCTCTCTTAACGGTTATATCATCATTATTCTTATTAAAGAAATCAAGGATACACAATATTTACATATGCAAAAGGGTCACAAGCCTATTTTTTGTCTAAACTGTCGGCGTCCCGTTAGTTTTTCTACACAATCTGCATATTAAATTTGCAAATCGCTATTAGTAATTATTTCATAAGTTCAAAGCAGTTTTTGCTGAATATTACTAATTGTTGATCATAGTGCAGCAATAATATAGAGCATTATATTAGAATAACAAAGAAAAAATGAAAACTCAAAATTGTATTACCTTATTTAAATATATGCAAGCAGGTATAAAGTCAAACGGATACTGGATTAATAAATCGAGGTATAAAGTCAAACGAAAACTGGATTAATAAATCGAGGTTTAAAGTCAAACGGAAACTGGATTAATAAATCGAGGTATAAAGTCAAACGAAAACTGGATTAATAAATCGAGGTATAAAGTCAAACGAAAACTGGATTAATATAATAAATCGAGGTATAAAGTCAAACGAAAACTGGATAAATAAATCGAGGTATAAAGTCAAACGGAAACTGGATTAATAAATCGAGGTATAAAGTCAAACGAAAACTGGATTAATAAATCGAGGTATAAAGTCAAACAAAAACTGGATTAATAAATCGAGGTATAAAATCAAACGGAAACTGGATTAATAAATCGAGGTATAAAGTCAAACGGAAACTGGATTAATAAATCGAGGTGCTAATTTTAATTTTTGATAAATATTTCAATATTGCCGTATGTCCTTTATGTCCTTTATGTCCTGTATGTCCTTTATGTCCTTTATGTCCTTTATGTTCTTTATGTCCTTTATGTCCTTTATGTCCTTTATATCCTTTATGTCCTTTATGTCCTGTATGTCCTTTATGTCCTTTATGTCCTTTATGTCCTTTATGTCCTTTATATCCTTTATGTCCTTTATGTCCTTTATATCCTTTATTTCCTTTATGTCCTTTATGTCCTGTATGTCCTTTATATCTTTTATGTCCTTTATGTCCTTTATGTCCTTTATATCCTTTATGTCCCTTATGTCCTTTATATCCTTTATGTCCTTTATGTCCTTTATGTCCTTTATGTCCTTTATGTCCTTTATATCCTTAATGTCCTTTATGTCCTTTATGTCCTTTATGTCCTTTATGTCCTTTATATCCTTTATGTCCTTTATGTCCTTTATGTCCTTTATGTCCTTTATATCCTTTATGTCCTTTATGTCCTTTATGTCCTTTATATCCTTTATATCCTTTATGTCCTTTATGTCCGTTATGTCCTTTATATCCTTTATATCCTTTATATCCTTTATGTCCTTTATGTCCTTTATGTCCTTTATATCCTTTATGCCCTTTATGTCCTTTATGTTCTTTATGTCCTTTATGTCCTTTATATCCTTTATGTCCTTTATGTCCTTTATGTCCTTTATATCCTTTATGTCCTTTATGTCCTTTATGTCCTTTATGTCCTTTATATCCTTTATGTCCTTTATGTCCTTTATGTCCTTTATGTCCTTTATATCCTTTATATCCTTTATGTCCTTTATGTCCTTTATATCCTTTATGTCCTTTATATCCTTTATGTCCTTTATGTCCTTTATGTCCTGTATGTCCTTTATGTCCTTTATGTCCTTTATGTCCTTTATATCCTTTATGTCCTTTATGTCCTTTATATCATTTATGTCCTTTATGTCCTTTATGTCCTTTAAGAAACACAACATAGTTATTAAAAAAAAAAAACAGTCAGAATTAAAAGAAATGTATTGAAACAACCATTGGCATGGTGGAACTTAAGCCACTAGAAGAAATTCCTTTTTCAAGATGAACATATATTATTAGTGATACAACCTCGACTCCCTTAAAACTTAAACTTTTCAAATACAGGTGATAAGGGAGAGCCAGGGCTGAAGGGAGATCAAGGACTCCCGGGGCTATCTGTAACGGGACCTCCAGGCGTCCCAGGATCGGATGGTACAGATGGTAAGTTGCATAGACAACCATTGGCTTGACGCAGTAGTAAGTAACCATCAAACCCTATCACGTGCTAGAAACGAAACCCAACTGTTAGACAAATCGAGTTTTATACCGAATAGTCATTTATTTTTATGGCATAATATCCCAACATTTAGCTCAGTTCGTTTTCAGTCACTTGCTTTAATTACATGTCTTTCCTATTCTAGTTCATGTTCCATGCTCAACTTTGTTGGCTATTGTGTTACCTGTCTTGCTTTGGTTTAAGGGGCTAAGGGTGACACGGGTATTCAAGGGCCTACGGGAGCTAAAGGAGACGTAGGAGCTCTGGGATTAACTGGACTCAAAGGAGAACCGGGTGTCATTGGTGTGCCCGGTGTAATGGTCATTCAAGGTAGGTTCATATGTTCATGAAACAGAATGTAGAATATTCTACGAATTAGTTAATAGTAAGTGTCATACAAACAGCATCGAATACTAAAAAAGTGCACAAGGCAGTTAGTAAACTGAAAAAAAAGACTACAAAAAAAAATAAAATAAAAAAAGAAGTTCACCAAATTCAGTGATTGAATGACAACGCTACGTAAGACGCAATTGGTGTAAGGAACAATCACTGTTGAAGGTCGATTCCGGACAGCAAACATTAAATAATAGAACAGTAAGTTAACCCTATCGACTTATCTTAATTCGGATATCTCTCAAATGCCGGAGAAAAGGGATCGACCAATTCATATATCGCACGGCTGTTTACTGTTATCGCATATTACTGCAATTTTAGCTCAATTCCTTTTTTGATTGCTTGCTACCTATACACTGTCAGGTTCATGTTGCATGTTCAACTCTGTTGGCTATTGTGTTATCAGTCTTGCTTTGCTTTAAGGCGCGAAGAGTGACACGGGTATTCAAGGGCCACTGGGAGCTAAAGGAGAAGTGGGAGTTCAGGGATTGACCGGACTCAAAGGAGAACTGCGTGTCGCGGGTGCTCCCGGAGTAATGAGCATTCAAGGTATGTTCATATCTCATAAAGCAGAAAGTATACAATTATACGAATTAATTAAAAGTAAGAATTTAGTGTTGTTGGAATCAAAACTGCAGCAAATACTTTAAAAAACACAACACAATTAAACCACGAAAAACAATCGTCAAAACAACAAAACATGTTCACCAAATTCAATGAAAATGTTACATATGGCGCAGCTGATGTAAGGGTTGCATTGGAGCGATCGATGTTGAAGTACGGTTCCGGATAGCGAATATTAAGGAACATAATTCTAAATTCACCTTATCGACTGTCAGTAATTTGGATAATTCAAATGCAGGAGAAAGGGACAACAAGGGCAGAAGGGAGAACAAGGGCTTACAGGGATACCCGGAATAGTGTCTAAAGGTGAGCCAGGAATAACAGGACAAACTGGTAAGTTATTTAATCCTTACAAAGCAAAATGTTACACCGTAAACTTACACACAAGAAGTCGGATGAATAAGTTAGGAAAACAGTCATATAAAAACCACGGCATCAACCATAAGGTCCGCACAGCATCACAAAGAGCAAATTAAGTATACAATGAAAACGACAATACACAATACAAAGAGGGGTAAAGACAGGATTGCCGACTCAGTACTCCAGATAGACCGCTTATTCACGCACAAAGTGCACATTTTATTTTAATTCATCCCGCACAATGTACGGAAGTAGTTTTCCTGGAGCGCTATTCTTTTGAAAGCGATGCGTAATTTAGTAGCTTCTTTTTGCCAATCGAAGTTTTCGTAGCGCGTAGTATACTTTCACTGGACAATTGTAATGTTTTTATATAGTAGCGGCGACAACAGTTATTTATAGTTTTCTTCCTTTGGTTCTGGCTTATAAGCCAGGTGTATTTGCAGACAGACTATAATAAAGATATTGAACGAAACTGCATTATTTTGTGGTGTTTAAACAAAAGATGGCTAAGGTTAAATTACTGAGGTACGATGGTACTGAAACGATAAGCCTGGTAGTCAGTTATGTTTGTTTGAATGACTACTGTATTCAAATACTTTAAAATTATACGGAGCGCTGTAGCCGAAACGGTCAGTAGGCAATATGGCCCACTGGTTAGCCTAATAAAGCATTATGTTAGTTACATCAAAAACAAATAAGTATGTCACTGACGGTGTTTTGGTGAATCCACACAACACAGCTATATAGAAAGCAACCTACTAGACAGTCGATCTAGCGGACACCACTGTATCATCACAGGAACCAGGAGTCGACTGAGATTGCCAAATTACTACAGGTTCGTTGACTGACGATACATGTAAGAGAGCACCATGCTGTTCAATCTGGGACAGTATGTTTGTGGTTTTACTGTCAGTGATTTTGTTTTGCAGCGATGTTGTTGCGGAACCGTAACATGCAATTTGAAACCGTAAAACAAACAACATACCGTGCACGATTGAATTATTCAATTATTATGCAGATCAATGTAAATTCTAGAAATATAAGTTAAAATCATGCATACACAATTATATTTCCATGTCAATTGTAATTCGCGAACGCCCCAATCCAATGGTGTGGTTTGTACGTTGTCACGTCAAGATGTATCTGGAGTTTTACGTTTGCAAACTGAACCGCTTACCAGTGGAATAACACACTAACATTGTGTTGCATTAGTATGTGTGAGTGTTGTTCTAACACTAGTGATGGTTTAGCTGTTATATGTGTCTGTTTTGCCTCGCTTTAAGGATCTAAAGGCGAAATGGGTATTCAAGGACCGCAGGGAGTAAAAGGTGATACTGGAGCCTCGGGACTTACCGGGGTTAAAGGAGATATGGGAAGCCAGGGTTTGCCTGGACAGAATGGTGCACAAGGTACGTTCATTTTCATTGCTTTGTTTCGCTTTACGCTCAACGTTACGATGAAAACTGTCTACAACCTACTTGACATGTAAGTAATTGTGCATGTTTTAAATGGATGTCTATTCTGCAAGTATCGAGAAATGCTTCTAGTGGAGCTGCGTTATCATTAGCTAATTAGAAAACCTTGCTTATTTGTTGTAATAATAAAAGTAAACATATGATTTTGTTTATCAATTACTTAGCGCCATATTTATCAGATCGATCATTATTTAACGACATATCATAATATACTACTTTTACAACTTAATATATAGCGCGAGCCTTATCTTACCGTCCTACCGTCACGGTACTACTTTATATCGCGTGAGTATTTTCAACCGACTTACCGTCACAGTATTGCTTTACATAGCGCGAGCATTAACGTACCGACCTACCGTTACAGTTCTACTTTATATAGCTAGAGCGTTATCCTAACCTCCTGCCCATGTTTCTCCTCAGTGAGTTTGTTGTTTCCTCTAGGTGCGATTGGTCCAAAGGGCGATAAAGGCGAGGCAGCCGACTATTTATAGCGCCAACTCCAGGACCAGCATGCTGCACAACTTTAAGTAAGTATCATGTTGATCCATGTTCCACCTTTTTGCGAGAGAGCAAATCAACACTGCTTTTCATTTTCTTCAGATGTTCATACATTTGGTATTTCGACACATACTATTAGTTCTTTTAAATTCAGAGAATTCAGATAACCGTGTTGGTTACACGGACGCACACAGCAGATTGTCCTCTGCATATAACTATTGGTTACACGGACACACAGCAGGTTGTCCTCGACGGTGTTGCTTCTGGCTCATATGAAACAATTTGTTTTGACCTATTCAAATAGTTTAAATAATGCCTGCACATTTGCAAATTAATGTAGAAAAATAACGGGATGTTGCGTGTTAAAATATGAAGACTGCCTTTTGTCCCTTTAAACGTTAGAAAATACAACAACCAACAACTGAGAGTACCAATGCCTTCCTGAACTGCGACCTTTTTGTGTACTAATATTACTATTTGTATACTTTAAGCTGTACCTGAGTTTGCCAATCAGCTGGAAGAAATACGCGTAACTGAGGAAACTGACGTTACACTGAACTGCGACCCATCGGGGTACCCGATCCCCAGTATCAATTTGACACCACAATTAGGGTCTCTCGATCAGGCTCGCACAACCATCAGGCCTAACAGTGTCACGATTAGTAACGCAGGTGTAACTGATTCCAACACATACACGTGCACTGCTAAAAGTGTACTTGGTGACTCACAGAAACCGTTCAATGTGATCGTCTATCGTAAGTATAACCTGTATTTGATATATATTCTGTTTTATATTATGTATTCTGTCTGTCGACCGCTCTGACTGTCTGTCCATTGTAAGTAGTGTTGTAACGATTCCTTTAAAATGGAACAAACATGACCACCATCAAGTGAAGGATTTCCCTATATAAATCGAGCCCGGCAGTTAAATAATCTATTTATTACATTTCAAATCGCTTTGTGTATAATTTTAACCTAAAATATTTGTTTTATTGAACGTTAAGGGTGGATAGAATCTGCGTCAACAACACTTTATTGACGGCATATTTCAACATCACAGTTATTTTTGTGTTCGGAGTTAATATTTAGAGAATGTGAATATTCTTTAACTGAAAAATCCCAATCTTTCAGACGTAGAAATGTAATAAAAACATTTCACTTCTAACATTTTCAGTTTTCGAAATTTCACAATTTATTAACTCCAACATGTTTATAACTTCTAATATTTTAAGAAATACTTTTTTCAGGTGTACCTGTGGGAATTGTCAGGTGATGGCCACTAATCGCGAGTGCTGTTGCTGTCGGGAAAATGAGAGGATAGAAGCTTGTATGGAAGAGTTTGAGGTGTAAACCGACTGTCGTCTGACATGCATAACAGAACATCCGGGGTTTCTATCTGGGTGTTTGGACGACTACACGTTGGACATTGCGTACCTTGCGTACAAGCAGGATCATGGTGGAAGGCCAGTTTATGATGCAAACCAGTAAGTTTTAATATAAGTCTATGTATGTTTATCAATCATTTTCAAAATATGGGAAAAGTGTTATATATATTACTTTTTAATTACTTATTGGATTTGTTAATGCAGATACATACATGTATGTGGTTCATTGCGCTATTAATTCAGTCCAGCTCGGCTGAAAGATGTATGTATGGGTTTTATGTTGCATCAGCATCTTCCAGTCGCTTGTTTACTTTTAGCGGTGAGCTCAATGCTCAATTTTATATACTATTAGTATTATCAATCTGGAATACCAGTCGACACATGATACCTAGTCACAATATAATAATATCAGGCCAAACAGTAATACATCTTTGGCATGACCCAGTTGAATCTGCACACACAGCACACCAGAATAAATGACTGAGATTATATTTAAGTCCACTTTGTAAATTATACATACAATAAATATCAACGTTGGTGCTGAATTTAGCAAGTGGACATGTACATGCTGGTAATTTGATAAATGAATCTTAGCAATATATTTCACGTGTATCTTTTTTTTCTACAGGCGATACAGATACACAGCGTACCGACAGCTAGTTAGATGGTGCTGGGGTTATCTCGGGAAAGAGATTCGGGTTGTGCTACCAGCATGTGCTGTTGTAAGAATAAGAACAGAGTATCCGTCAGACAACTACGAAGGTTTTCATTTTGCCGGATAAACATTAATTATATATTTCATTTGAATGCATTATGACTGAGTATATGTATTTTTTTTGTTACACAATTTGTTTATGTTATGTGTATTTGATTATGTTCATTGTTTTCCTGTCTGTGTTTTAATGAAAGAATGCACATGTTTATCAGTCGAAGAGTGATTGCATTATTTGTTTTCCTTCATTTGTTTATATTGTAAATGCACATAATGTACTTCTGCATATATTCATAACAGAAAAATATAATTAAATAAAAATTATAACAATTTCCTTAATTTGTTTGATTGCTCCTTTCATTAGTTCTTTGTGCACTTATTCTTTAATGTGTATGGGTAACACTTATTAGTTTGTGCGACTCATACTACATAGATAATGAAAATGTTAACGAGCGTCCTTACAATCCAAGGTGATTGTCACTTTAAAAGGCTTGTAAAGGTGTGATGCGATGTATGTTTTGCTTCACTTGTTTCAAATATGCCTGGAGTCCATATACACAAATGCTTCTCAATTAGAGTGCATATACCATGTATACCCTTTTACAGTTCAAATAAAATAATATTTTATATCGTCTATAATATGAGTACATTCATTTTTTCAAGCCACTGATGCATGGGCAATCTTGAATTGAAATTTCATTATGACAACTTCCAGCCCAGTTTCAAAAGAGTACATCAGAAGTTTTAAAGTATTGGCACACAGTTTACCTTTTTAAAAGTCTTTCATCAAAGATGGAGGGTGGTGGCCATCTTGGAAATTTCAAATTATCTTTTTTGTCCGGTGTTTTTATTTAAGATGAATTACAGGTTGTGCCTATTGCTAAAGGAGAATGTCCCATATTGACACATATAAGAGGAAAAAAAAAAAAAAAAAATGCATAAAAGTCTTTTTAGATTATTTAATCAACAAGAATGTCACTTAACCTAATAAACAGACTTTGTATATATGGCAACAATATTTAAAAATAATCACATATTATTCTAAGTGTAACAAAATACATGAACACCGGTATCCTCCCTTTAAAGGGACACATGGCAATCTTGATTTATTTTCACCCAAAATTAATTAGAAACAGTTCTTTCCATACTGTGCTTGCACGATAGAGGTCATGTAAGAGCATTTGATACAATTTCAAAACTATGGATTACTCTGTAATTTAATTTACTTTTTCCAATATCTATATTATTCAAAATGTTCAAACACTATATACTACACATTATAGCCGCTTATTGAATATGCTTGATCTTGAGAGGGGGATAAAAACATGTAGATCTATTTGTTAGTTTTTCTCAACACTTCTCAAATCTATGCTAGCTGTATATATAAAAAAAACATTAATAGAAGAGCTTCAACACTGAATTATGGTTATGAGAAACAAAATAAATGGAGTCATTTTGCCTTGTTTAGTGTGATTTAAAAATTAGAACTTACAAGATATACATGTGTCCCTTTAATAATATATAGAGGATCTTAAACGAGTTCCCATTTCATATAAGATTTATGAAACTAGTTATGAATTATTTTAATTTTAACGAGCCTTTTGGTGAGTTAAAATTAAAAATAATTCATAACGAGTTTCATAAATCTTATGTGGAATGGGAACGAGTTTAAGATCCTTTTTAATACATAACATTGCAATCAAATTAGTAAAAATTAATTCAGATGGACATAAAACCGCCACGACGTCAGACACACTTTAGCGCCAAAACGTCATAAAATATGTGACGTTGTAACGCCACGTCTCACACATAACGTTGCGTATAAAAGAGTTCGTGTTTTACCTCTTTAAAAAATAGCAGTTTACGCCAACTTTTTAACAAACCAACAACAATGTTTTGTATAACTTGCATTATTTTTATAGGCTGTCACAAATAATAAGTTTATGACTCAGATCTGGGTGAATTAGTAATAAATAAAATAGTTTCAGTTAATAAACTTGCATAGTGTTACAGGTTTAACTCAACCAATCGAAATCGTTCCAGGTTGTATTACACGTGTGTCATACGATAGAATATTAAATGGGTGTTCGACACTGCTAACAAGGCACGTTATGTGATAAAAAGTGATGTTTGTCGGACATATTTGATCATTTATACATTTGAACAAATCATAAAATTCAGAGGTTAAAGTTTCATTAAACAAAACAAGAATGACATATTTATACATGTTATATACTTGTGACCAGGACCTAAATTCATCCAATCGTTAAACACAATAATCAGACTCAATTTTTGAAAACACTATCAACACAATAGTTTGGGTTAGAATTGTGATTTTGAGACCTTTTCTTTGAAAATATCTTTAAAATAACTTGTTTCTATCAGTAAATATAGTAATTTGCTTGTAAGTGTTTTTTATTTGGAATTTAAAACAATTAGATTTTGAGTCGAGTCTGATTCGTGTGCTCAAAAGTTTGATGAATATTAGACAAGGTCAAATGGACAGCAGGAGAACTGCATATTAACATTAAAATAGTCTCAGACTAGCACATAACAACTTGGCAAATATCAGATTTATCACATGACAAGACTTGGCAAATATCACATAATATCCCTTGATTGTTCTACTATCACGTATAAATATCACTTAAAAAGTCTCAGACTAGCACATAACATAACTTAGCAAATATCAGATTTATTACATGACACGACTCGGCAAATATCACATAATATCCCTGATTGTTCTACTATCACTTATAAACATCACTTAGAAAGTCTCAGACTAGCACATAATATAACTTGGCAAATATCAGATTTATCAGATGAGAAGACTTGGCAATTATCACATAATATCGCTTGATTGTTCTACTATCACTTAGAAAGTCTCAGACTAGCACATAACATAATTTAGCAAATATCAGAATATCGCAAAACATCACTTGCAAAATGCTCAATATATCACTTTTACATCACAGATTTCAGAATGTCCCATAAATTAATAAGCAAATTTCAGATATTACTTACACAGACTATCATATAAAATCACTTTTGCATTATTTTAGACTAAACACTGGTGTTTGTAAAATGATTTACGATTCTGATGTTGATTATTATTATATCGATTAGTTTTTTAGTAAAAATAATCAAACAAATTGTAAAGAATTCTGGGTCATTAAACCTGTTCTTAGTGCCGCCTTTCTGAAAGGTACCTACATCGCTAGGGATTATGGGTATCCAAATTGTTTATGTCGGTCGCAAGAGAACTGATTTTTTGACAACAGAAACGGAAAAAACGTTTGATTAAATGCATTAAAATTTTGAAATCCATATTTTTTTTGAAATGACTTTTTATGTATTCATTATATTTATCAGTCATGTCAACTTTGCACGGAAAAGATGCACTCGGCGTTTGGATTTTTCTGCCGATTGATTCTTTTTCAAGTGCGATGTCGGACAAGTTGAAGTTGTCGGAAAATTTAGATTTGTTCCCAAAAATAAATCGCCAAAGGTGTGCACTCATGGTTAATTGGATTCTACGCGGAGTGACGCGGAGTGACACGGAGTGTGTTCACTCCGAGTGACTCTTGTGTACTTTCGCCACGTGAAATCGCCAAATCCAAACACTGACTTGGCATAGATTCGCTCGGCACTCGATAGGGCCAAACTCGGCGAATCGAGTAAAGTGTGTGCTTCGCGAGACCCGTACTGTACATGTTGCCCTTTACAGAGCTTGCTTTAATACCTTTAATTAATATATTACCAATTATAAGTTTGCAGAAACGTAAGTTTGCAGAGACTTGTTTTCTTGAAGGGAAATTTCCATTCATATTGATTTTCGCCATCAATACATTTGACATCGTCCTGAAAGAGAATAAGGACCTTTAAGAGAACAACCATTAGATTCTTTAGTATTTTACTCTTTCCACATGTTTTCATACTTCAGCTTCCAGTTGGGTAATGGCTGCTTAAACAATGTTGCTGCAAAACAGATTGATAACTCACCCTTTCAATCCTGCGCGTTATGTACAAAAATGTTTAAATGGTTATACAATTTAGTTTAAGCTCAAATCAAGATGGATATAAAAATAGCTGGGGCCAGAATTAACGATTGTTTGTTTGCCGTCACTTGACTCAGGTCTTTAGGTACTGCGAAAGTATAGCTGATGGGTTCATTGTCGTTCCGTGTACTAGAGAACGGTACCCGGGGTACATCTATGTATACAGAAACGTATCCGAAAATCTTTGAATCCAGAACGGTCCCCAAATATACAGAAACGTACCCGGATAAACAAGATCTCATTGGCGGATTTGAAACAATTTAGAACTTGATAAACAACTACTTAAACAATATTGTTTATCATTAACTATTGCACTATTGTTCTTAAAAACATATTTAGGCTACCGTAGTTAGTAATAAAATCTAGAACGTATTGTCATAAAACCGGAAGTTGTAAATCATCAAATTCCGCGCGAAATAATAAACAAATACACAGCTTGTCATTCAAGAATAGTTTAATGAAAGAATCCCTGTACTTTTATTTCCGAAGCCACTCGAAACACACACACACACACACACGCAAATTTGGGCGCCAAATTTGCATTGATAATTCTGATAATCGAATCATCAGAAAAGGGATATCAAAAATATTGTTTTTCAAAATATAAATTGGCGCCATTAAATACATTATAAATATGTAAGCTGAACATTTAAAAAAGTGAATCGTTAATGAAAGTTTCGTTTCCGTTAAGTAACAGGTAACTAACGCGTTACACGACATTGTACTCTCGCGAGATTTTGTCTCGGGTATATTTATGTTAATTTGAGGGCCTTTCTGGATTTCGATAATTTTCGGGTACATTTCTGTATACATAAATGTAACCCGGTTGCCTTTCTGTAGTACCCAGTACGACCCTGACCCCATCAGCAAAAGTATGAGCTATCTTTTGGACGGGATGTAAAGCTTTCGGCACTGTGTGCAGGGAGAGCCACACACATTGCATGCAAGATCTCACCGTAATTTTTATTCCAAGCATTCTTTGACCCTAAAAGCCTTCTTTTTATTATCTTTTTGTGTGTGGCTTTTTAGGCAGATGAAATATCAAAATCGTAAAAAGGGGCAGGTAGGGTCAGAGAATGCTCGGATTATGGTGTGTGTTGGGAGGTTGGGGTGGGGGTGGGGGCATAAAACCTTTTCTCCGAAATAAGGCTGCATTGATAATCAGAAATTGATTTTGTGCAGTATCGGAAAGAACATTATCCTCAAGAGACTGGTCGTTGGAGAATATTTTTTGAAAAAAGAATAGAAAAACTTCAAAAAAGATGGGCCCATTCCAACGAGTACGAAATCGATCGGGATTCGTTATTGTTCACAAACTTTTCCCATCAACCAAAGTAACACTGACTTACCACTTCGAACTTGATCACCGACGCTTTTGGAATATTCAAATAACTGTACTAAAACGATTTTATACACACATTTCTTTGTAAACAAGACACAATCTCAGTTTTAAACGTAAAATTTTATATCCCTGCATTTGATTGGCTTGGTCAGCATTTCCGTTAGTGGCCTCCTAGCGGATATCCAGGGGAGGTAACATCTGTTATAAACTGCCGACTTCGAATAATTAGCATACGCTGCCTTTGCAATAAAACGTATACGACATTTTATTCTTGCAATTAGGCCTAACGTACGTTACTTGCAAAACGAATACTTGCAAAACAAAATCCGCGGATGCAATTCGTCAATATTTATGTAAGTAAAAAGGGAAATTAAGGAGTACAGTATATAATTCTGCAATG
This sequence comes from Cyrtodaria siliqua, assembly GCA_037043455.1. Taxonomy (NCBI): domain Eukaryota; kingdom Metazoa; phylum Mollusca; class Bivalvia; order Adapedonta; family Hiatellidae; genus Cyrtodaria; species Cyrtodaria siliqua. The sequence continues at coordinate 226,431 of JAWPHD010000185.1, forward strand.
ATTAATGGTGTTATCTATCACATCTTTCATTTACCTTCACCTCGTTATTAGTAATTATATGATTGATATATCATATATCCACAATGTTGAAAGGTCAACCTTTTATCAACGTCTATACAACGTTACAATTCTAACGATATTCCAACGTTGTGAACGGTAACGTTGAATCAACGTTGATAACGTTGATACAACGTCATTACTCATACCCATACAAGTTGATGGTTGAAGGTTGAATAGGGCAACGTTGATTCAACGTTGAAGTAACGTTGATCGACGTCGTGACCAAAATCCAACCACATCTCAACGTTGAATATTTACTGGGATCTTATAATTTTTTCAAAAAGATAATTTTGTTTATTTTTATTGTAGATAAGGTATAACATTGTATTTCATTGTGATATTATGACATTTTATAAAGAGATATTTTTTTACAGCAACAGTCTCATTATTTCTCGATCACGCCTCGTATATATATTTTTACTTAATATTTGCAAAAAAATATTATAACTCATGCAGATTAAAAAATGTCAGCCTAATGTCGCAATATTTATTGAAGAACTAAAACGTTCTAGAAATCTTGAGTTGTACTCAACATACAAATACCCCATACAGAAGTCAAATCATATTAAAGCAAGATGGAATATTGTTCAATCTATGTTGAACAATTAAGGTTTTCAAACTGTGTATTTGTCTATCGTTAACACTTTTCTAAAGTTTGCGAGTGGTAAATTATTTCCTCTAATTCTCCCCTTTTCTCATGTTCAAATTGTATTTGATAATTGAAGTACTCTTGATGTCTGAATAAAATATTAAAAACAAACAAATAAATATTTATCATTATGTATACAGTTAATTGTACACGTAAACTGTCCATATAATGTATCATTTCAATACACAGAGTCGGATTAACCGTGCTCTCCTCGCGCCCCGTTACTATAATAAAATGGCGTGTGACTTGAAAATACGCAGCAATAACACAATTTGTATAGAAATACGTGATCCAATATTCAAGAAGAAAAAATCACCAGAAACAATTGTCAGAAAAAATAAAAATGAGCATCAACCATGGTTTGATCAGGAATATAAAACAAAAAGGAGCGATTTTTATAATAGACTAAATCAATTTAGAAATGACCATAGTTTGGAAAGTAGAACACTGATGACTAAATCAAGATCAGAATATAAATCACTAACTCGATCAAAACAATACTGTTTCAATAAACAGAAAACACAAAAACTGGAAATGCTCAGGTCCAAAAATGCAAAAGAATATTGGAAGATGTTAAAAAATGCCAGTCATATTAATTCAAAGACAAATATCTCATCATGGTCCATCGTAGTCCAGCAACCCTCCTTCGGTAATCGGTTTCCAATTTATTTTTCAGGTCAACCTAATACCTTAGTCCAGATAAGCCATGCATTAAAAATGCAGGGAAAACCTACCCTTGTCTTGAAATGTCATTAATTTTAAGCATGTTTTGCACATAACTCTGATTTAAAGACACTTTTTGTCTGAAAAAATGTTTTATTGATTAATTTATTGCTCTAATATGTTCTCAGAATGAAGGAGTCAAAGGAAAACAACACATTTTGCGGAAAATATGAGCTGAATTTTACTCGCCAGTAGTGTTGCTAAGCACGTGACCATGACGGTGAAGGTATAAAATATCTAACCGTGAAATTAGTACAAAACGTAGCCAGAGCCTTGAGTATGCGGAATACCAGTTTTACTTTGCGAACGTGTAGGGTTGGTGGGTGTGAGGTTGTTTTATTTGGGGGGGGGGGGGGGGGGTGGGGGGGTGCGTGGGGGGGGGGGGGGGGGGTACGGTGGCATGGTCCTACTGAAAATGCTATGAATGTAAAAAAAAGATATATTGAACGCTGGCAAAGTTCATAAAAGGGCAACCGCATGCTGGCGTGTTTGAATAGTTCCAGAATAGATTATTAGGATGCTAGTGCCATAGATTGTTAGTCTTCAGTATCAGATGACCATGAAGGAGAAGATGCCCTCTTTTTTTTTTTTTTTTACTTTTTTTTATATATTTAAAGAACCTTTTTTTAAAGCCGCCCCATATATGGGGACATAATAGATCGGGTTTACGGTGGCATGCTCCCACTGAAAATCTTATGAATGTAAAAAAAATAAAATAAAGAGAGTACATTGAACGCTGGAAGGTCAACGTCAATATCTCATATAAGGGCAACCGCATTCTGGCGTGTTTGAATAGTTCCAGAATAGGACGCTAATGCCATAGGTTGTTAGTCTTCACATTTAGATGACCATGGAGAAGATGCCTTCTTTTTTCTCTTTCTTTTTGTTTTTTGAAATATTTTTAAAAGCCGCCCCATATATGGGGACATAATAGATCGGAATTCGGGAACGTGCCCTACACCAGAGACGTAATAAACCATGATTTCTTAGATATGTGTCTAAACTTATTAAAGCTGGATTCCTGTGGTTCTTTTTCGGAAAATAGACTGAAATAGTTTAAACATATTTTATTCATTGTATTTACAAGTTAAGCATATATACAATAACAACAAATAAAGGATTGGAACGGAAGCGTAATAATAATTAAGTTCCTTTCCTTTTAATCAAATACACGAGACCGCCCGTTTTACATCCCTGTCCAATCAACGGGGCTAAGGGAAAGTGTCTTGCCCAAGAACTCACCGACGAATATGTGGCGTCGATGAGGCTTGTACATGGGTTCTCCGGGGTTTCACGTCCACTGCATTGGTCACGCCGAGATAAAACGACAAAAGGGATCGTAAATGACATATGGTCAGTACCGTGATTGTGGTAATATGTCCGATTACGTGCTAAGTTACTGATTAATAGCCCGTATATACATCTAATTGAATTTAATATCACTTTTAATAGCTTGTAGTTCAATCCATTTGCGTAACTGTGATGTTGAATTGATGTATTGTAACATATCTGCAATAAAGTATTAGTAAACTAAACTGTTAATAGCGCGTAAATAGTGTGGACGTTTACTTGTATTGCTGGATTGTGAGTGTAATGATCCCCCACCCCACCCCCCTCCCCCCGCCCCCACCCTCTCATGGACACGTTGAACCGTGGCTCTATCGTAAATGGAGTATATAGAATGTGCAGCAACTATGCAGTTCTGCAGGTAAGACGGTTCTATGCCTATTCTCCATATTGTATCTTGATGTAAATTGAGTATGAGCCGGACACGTTCATTCCTGTTAGGCGCCATATAACCGTTCATGTGTTGGTGCGCCTTAATTCAATTCATTCAGTGACTTACGGCAGATGCGGATTCAGGATTTGAGATGTTGGTGTACTTTTCCATTATTTCAAAGTACATCATGAACAATTACGTTGCCCTGTAACTACTGTTTTGTGAACATAAATTGAGTTAAGTATATGCTATTGGTGTTTTGGCGCGTACATGATGTTAAGATAATCGGTCACTTTAGGCGCCGCGACTGTGACATGCAAAACGGAACGTCAAGCAATGGCTCTGTTGAGAACCTTGCTATAACACCAAGAATATATAAACATGTTACCTGTATTTTATTAGTCCCATACCGGTTTAAACCGGAGGGTACTATAGGTCAACCCCTGTCTGTCTATCCGTCCGTACATTCGGATCCAATAATCTGTCAGTAAGAATTAATTGTTCCCCTGAGATATAATTAACACGGTGTGGCCAAACCACGTGACTTTTTGATCGGTTTCTTGGCAAAAAAATATATAAAAAAACGCTCGATTCAGGTTTTTGCTTCATAACTTCATTTAAAGAATTGTCTTCACCTAAAGCGTATATACCTGTACAAACTGAGATCTTCTCTTCTCCGAAAACGGTAGAAAATGTATTCCTCCATTTCTTTCTAAGATTAGCCTTCCTAAAATGTATACGGTCATAGATTTCTTTAAAAATCCGACACTTTCGAAGGGCTAGTCTCCGGAAGTACTGGATGCATGGAATTATTCTTTGCGGCGGAGGGGTACTTGTGTTTTAGTCGAGTACAATTCGTTAAATATTAAGAAAGTTATAAATCTGAATCAAGCGTGCTGTTTACATTTTACGATTAACAAGAGTCTCTATTGGACACAAAATACGCCCATTCTGCCGGCGAATATATTTGTGCATAGGTTTGCTAACATGCACTGGAAGGAGAAGTAATTAATGATAGCTCTTTTGTTTTTGTAAAGAACTATTAACGCACTAGTTTTACCAAATATCCTGATATGATATTGGTAATATATTAAAATAAATGTTTTAAAAATGTGTATATGCATGAAGTAACTGTTGAATTGCCGGCGAATTGATGCTTTGCATCATTTTTTTCTTGTTTGTAATTGTGATAAATGATTGTAAGTGTTAGTGCCGCGACATAATACGAACTCCGTTGTTACCAGGGCGATTGGTCTGGTTTTCGAAATTGACCGAGTTTCATCAAGATTGAAAAACAAATATAAAAGTTATTTAGCGGACATCATCAAAATTTTCAATAAGTAAATGGCCATGACTCCGTTCTTACCGGGACGATCAGGATGGTTTCCGAAACTGACCTAGATGTTATGCCCATAAACATTATTCCGAAGTTTCATAAAGATTAAACAACAAATACTCAAGTTATTGAGAGAACATCGTTAACATTGTCACTTTTCAATAATTAAAGGGCCACAACTCCGTTGTTACCGGGGCGATTTTCAATAAAGGGCCATAACTCCGTTGTTACCGAGGCGATTGGGCTGGTTTTCAAACTTGACCGAGATATTATGCTCGTAAACATTTTTTCCAAGTTTCATAGGGATTGGATACTAAGTGTTCGACTAAAAGGGCCGATATCGCAAAATTGTCAATTTTCAATAATTAAAGGGCCATAACTCCGTTGTTACTGGGACGATTGAGCTGTTTTTCGAACTTGACCGAGATATTATGACCATAAACATTATTTCCAAGTTTCAAAATGATTGGATAATGTGTTTGAGTTAGCAAGTGGACATCGCAAAACGTAATAGACAGGCGGACGCCACAACATAATACGTCCTGTCTTAGTACAAAAAAGTCAATTGGATTCGCCACCGCGATTAAATTAGAAGGGTGTAGACTGTCGTTTTTTATCTCTACCTCCACCACAGAAAATCGACCGTCATAAGAAGTGTTGAAAATGACCTAAAGCACCATACCAAAAATTAGCTTGTTATATATCTGTGTGCCAGTGTGTTGCATTACAGATATTTGAAGTAATTTCAAATCAAGATCAGCCTCTGAGAGGGTAACTTTTTGTACTCCCTCGAGGAGCAAGTAGAGAAATTACTACTTTAATTATCTCGCTCTATGAACAAATACATACATTGCCAGTCTGTTGGTTTAGTTAATAATCTCATAGTTGTTTATGATAATATATTAATTTAAAAACTAAGTTGTGATATTTTAACTGATGTCTGTTCGAAAATTTACCAATATATGGTTATAAAGGCTTGCAACTTAAAAGTAAAACATAAGTAAACTAACAGTGAATGTATCGTTGTGTAGCAACATGTCGATCAAAGTTATTTTTTTTCTCTCAAATAAACTGAATTGCTAATCAAGCCTAAAGCTCTTCCAGTGTCAATATTTAACTAAATTGTCAAACAAAGCCAACATACTACCAACTGAGGAAATACCATGATAAAATAAACGAAACCACATGGTAATAATAGTATATTTTATTATCATTTATCTTGCCGATAAAACAAAATCCAACCAATATTTAGTGAACAACATTTTTACCAAACTGAAATGGAGGTAATTTCAAAACAATTAATTTGATTTCACTGTTTTCCACTTATTAATTTAAAGGTACAATCTATGTTGATATTTTAAAACTCTCACACTTAGTTTTCCTTCATAACTTGCATTTGTTTAATCATTAATATAAATTATAAGAAAGAATAGTATAATGATAATTATTTTTGCTGATTGTTGATTGTATTGTTCCAATAATAGTTTCACAACATAGTAGAATAAGAACAAAACAAGAGGCCAAATATGGCCTGTGGACGCTCTACTGGCCAAAATGGCTCTTGTGCATGGGTTGTCATCATAAAATTCCCTTCAGTACTTCTTTTAAAAAAATTGCAAATAAAAACAACAAAAAAAACAACAAGAGAAATTTAAACCTTTGACCCATGTTAACAATTAAAACAATTGAATTGGGGTTTTAAGGCGCACCAACACATGAAAAGGTTATATGGCGCCTAAAAGGCATGAACATGCCAGGCTCATCTTCCATGTACATCGAGATAAATTATGGAAAATGGGCCTAGAACCTTCTCACCCTGAACTGCAGAGTTGCTGCAAATTCTATCGTAGGAACTCCATTTACGCTGGAGCCACGTTATTGTTTTTCTGCCACTGCTCTTTTGATGCAAACAAACTCACAATTTTAATTTTAAAATATAAATAATAATAAACATTAAACTTAAACAAGTTTCAAAAAAAAAAAAAAAAAAAAAAAAAAAGAACCAAAAATTAAAAAACACATGTAATGATCAAATCATAAATAAAAAATATTTAAATATTTCTCTTTAACAACCAAACAAATAATATAAAACAAGAGGTCAATGACCTTGAAGCTGTACTGGTAGGTTTTCATAGCTAGCTCAGAATTCCTGTGAAGTTTCAGGTGCGCCTTAAAATCCAATTCAAATTCATGAAACTCTGTGAGGTAGTTTCAGAGGAGTAGTCGTTATAAGTTTTTATTACTATATAACTCTATGTAAACAAGGATGGCCATTGGCAGCCATGTTTAATGTTGAATCAAAATAATGTTCAACAAGGAACCATTCTCGCCCTCGATCGATACTAGTATCATCTCTCGTGTTTGGCGCTTGTAATTATGGGGGAAAAATAGTCTGGTCAGGTGATTTGCATAATATAGTTAGGGACCAAAACCCAGGTTTTAGGACCCAATCTAGACAAGCTGGACAAAAGCATCAAACTTTCCTCAAATGTGTGTTTTATATTTCTATCTACTTTTAAAAGGGTCTCCAAAGGTTCGTGAATCCCTAAATGTATTAGGATTATATGCACACCGAAGTACCGCACCGCGGATGAAGTCCTGAAAAATCAGGAGGGCACCTGCCGAATATCAGTGATGAATTTGAAAAATTCGAAATGACGTCAGTATGAACAAGGATCAACATCATGTCTTGCTGATCATTTTAGAAAAAGTCCCTTATCAAAATCACTTATAGTTTTCAAAAAGTTAGTTGCTACAAATTAGTTTTTAAAAATCTACTTTTAGCAATGGCGGCCACCTTGAAATTCCGTCCGACCTGAATATATGCTAGGATCAACTAAACATCAAGAGCAACATTCCTGTGAAGTTTCATGAAAATCTGTCAATAGTCGCCTAAAAAAAAAGCTTACGGACAGACGGACGACGCACCACAGCATAAGCGCCGAGCTAATAAAGTAGAATTAAAATTAAGAAATAATAAATATGTACCTGTAATTTATCGGTGAATAAAATAGTTAGTCGTTCGGATGCGAGTAATTAAATCACTCGTGCTAACGCACTCGTGATTTAATTACTACGCATCCAAACTCCTAACTGTATTTTATTCACCGATAAAATACAGGTAGGTACTTATTTATTATTTTGATTCTAACACAACAATAACCCCATTGTTTACGCTATTGTTTGGGCACTATATATTATCTCGGAGGTAAAGATAATCAGGCTGCTATGTTTACAGGCTGTTCCATTGGGCGCCTCCGTATGCAAAATTCTGTGTTTCAATACACTAGTAGTCACGTCACAAACAATGAAGTCGTTGCTTACGTCATATAGCTTGCGCTGTATGACGTCAAACGTTCTCAGCTTGTTCAAGATGCTTATTAATGTTATATGTACTGATGCATATGATGGGTTTATATCGGGGTGTGCGCACGGATTGGGAGCATGGCAAGGTTTTTGTAATTAACATTTCATTAAAATTACTGTTGAGTTTGTCTGCGTGACGTTTATTTACCAAGTGACGTCATGAAACGCAGCGCTTCCAAAGGATGAAATATACGCGGGGAATTAATGGAACAGCTGTATTTTATCATAGAATAATGTACAGCTGTCTCTCTTCTTTGTGTATATGAAAGGCTGCGGAGGTCGTGTTAGAATAAATAATAATAAATTTGAACTCACGACCCCAAGTTCCTAATTTTGCATATTTAAGAAAATCAAGGGCCATTACTGTGGTGTAACTGGTCTGATCAGGCTGGGAGGGCTGGCGTGGCGCAGTCGGTAGCACGGCGGATTTGTAACTAGAGGCCCCGGGTTCAATCCTCCGTGGTGCCACTGAGTTTCGTCGGTGTGTTCTTGGGCAAGACACTTTCCCATAGCCTCGTCCGTCGGATGGGAACGTAAACCGGATGGTCCCGTGTATCGGTCTATCCTCCAAGCATGTTAAAGAACCATAGGAATCTATTCGATAATAAGAGTAGAGCACGTTTCCCGGATTTCTATGTATCTCTCTGGGGCGGCTCTAAATAACATATACTGTGTTGATGAGCTGTTAAACAACATTCAATTCTGATCAGGCTGGTTTTTGAACTTCGCCAAGCTTTCCTAGATACAAATACACTGACAAAGTTTGGTAAAGATCAACTTAAAAATGAAGGCCCTATCTTGTTAACAAGCAAAAGTTACCGATCGAAGACATATATCTTTGAACAGTATATCTTTGAACAATCTATTAACGCATTAATATGACCATGACTGTGAATATAAAATAGTGAGCTTCCATATTAGTATTGTTTAACCTGTGTCTCGTAATTTTGCATGATGTTGTCACAGTTGTTTTGACTAGTTCATTTAAAGGGACACACGGCAATCTTAATTTTTTAAAAACTCACGTTGTTCCGTGATTTTTTTCGTAACTTGCATTTGTTCAATTATTAATATTAGTTGTTAGAATAGTTCAAAGTAAATTGTTTTTATATATTATTGACTTTTGATAATATTGCAGCAATAATATATTTAAAAAATATGTAGAATAATGAAGGAAAACATTTTTTTTTATTTATTTAAATATCTGCAAGAAGTTTTTAAGTCAAAATGATACGGGATTAAGGGATTAATAAATCACATACTAATTATAATGCATGAAATAAAACTCAGATTGCCATGTGTCCCTTTAAGTTTGAACTTAAATGTATTTAACACTCCCTTTAAGGAATACTGTTGATTTTTTGACCGTCACTTTCCTGGTGGAGAGCTATTGCTCTCGCATCCAATATGTCTCAATAGAAAACAGCTATTCCAATGTCTTAAAATACACGGGCCATAGTTGTCTCTCTAATACTTTTTTATCATTTTGTTTTAATATCATTCTCACAAGACACTATTGTTGGTTCTATAGCAATGGGAATAATATATTCACTTGGCATTTGTGCGCTTTTAAATGCTGGTAGTAAATGGCAAATTTCATGAAGCGCGTTATCTTAACTGTACATCAGACAAATTGTCATTTATTTTGCCAATGTCGCTCTTATATAATGTCTACAGTTGTGGTGTTTGTGGTGTTAAAACTGCTTCAAATGGATTGCACGGAAGTGACCTCCCGTGTTCTGCACTTTGTACATTTTCGGAGGATCCCCGTACATGTACTTCATGTAGTCAACCTGAAAGAGAAAAATATTTTTGTCATCCAGAAAAGGCAAAAACAACTGAAACACCCCTTTCATGAATTATTCAACTTAAAGGGACTAGAGGCAATCTGGATTTAGTGTGATTGGTGAATATAGCACCATTAGTTAGCACTATAATTATATACATTCTCTTGTATATTGTGACCCTCCCATAAAAGTAAATATTTTCCATCTTTTTATGCCCCCGAAAAATTATAGTAATCGCACCGTCCGTCTGTCCGTCCCATTCTGTCCGGATTCTGTCTGTCTGTCCATCCGTCATTCCGCTTTTCGTGTCCAGACTGTACCTTCAAAACCCCTGCATGGATTTTTGATTAACTTGGCTCAAGTGGTCACTATAACAAAATGTGTCGCGCGCAAAACCCAGGTCTGTACCTCAAAGGTCAAGGTCACACTTAGTTCATAGGTCAAAAACAGGTACGCAATTTAGTGTCCGGACCGTAACGTCACAACCCCTGCAGGGATTTTTAAATAACTTGGCACAAGTGATCACCATAACAAGATGACGTGTCGCGCGCAAAACCCAGGTCCGTACCTCAAAGTTCAAGGTCACACTTGAAGTTCATAGGTCAAAAACAGGTACGCAATTTCGTGTCCGGACCGTAACGTCACAACCCCTGCAGGGATTTTTAAATAACTTGGCACAAGTGATCACCATAACAAGACGATGTGTCGTGCGCAAAACCAAGATCCGTACCTCAAAGGTCAAGGTTACACTTGAAGTTTATACAGGTACGCAATTTCGTGTCCGGACCGTAACGTCACAACCACTGCAGGGATTTTTAAATAACTTGGCACAACTGATCATCATAACAAAACGATGTGTCGCGCGCAAAACCAGGTCGTCAAGGTCACACTTGGAGGTCAAAAGTCAAATTGTGTCCGGTCAATAACTCTGGCATTCATGGACGGATTTTCAAATAACTTGGCACAAGTGCTCACCACAACAAGACGATGTGTCACGCACAAAATCCAAGTATGTGGCCCCAAGGTCAAGGTCACACTTAGAGGTCAAAGGTCAAATCGTGTCCAGTCAATAATTTTTGCATGCCTGGACGGATTTTCAAATAACTTGGCACAACTGCTCACCAAACGACGTGTCGTGCACAAAATCAAGGTCCTTGGCTCCAAGGTCAAGGTCATACTTAGAGGTCACTTCGGGGGCATTTATCACTTACACTTTCTTGTTCTGTTTAATGTTTCAGTGTAAAATATTTACCCATTTTTGAATTAAGAAGTTTTTCTTTCCTACTCTTTTGCTTTGGGAATAGTATAATTTTATGGGACCACTTATATAAGGGGAAAAAACACTGCTCTTGTCCCATTTTAACTGATTTCTTTCCCTCAAATTCCAATAGATCCACTATTTGTCAGGTGAAAATGTTTAAAAGTTATCCATCATTAACGGTCACGTCGAACGATATAAATATTTAACTGAACTGAACTGGGTTTTAAGGCGCACCAACACATGAAAGGTTATATGGCGCCTAACAGGAAAGAACTTGCCAGGCTCATCCTCCATTTACATCAAGATAAAATTCGGAGAATGGGCTTAGAACCTTTTCACCTGCAGAACTGCAGAGTTGCTGCAAATTCTATAGTAGACACTACATTTACGATGGAGCCACGTTTTCACGTTTGCATTTAAGAAATATGTTTTCATTCATACAAACTTGAACATGTTTTAACCCCCTGTGTTAGAATCGCTATTGGCCGTGATTCTTTTTAAGTAACTTATCTTATGATTGTTTGGGGCGCTATAGTTTCCGCCAAAGGTTTGTTTTACTTTTCAGACACAATTTGATAACCGAAAGTGCCTTAATATGTTTTATATAGTGGTAAAACAGACATTTTAGTGGTAAATGACGTATTTTTAAAATTGGTCGAGAAATAAAAATTTCACACGCGAAAATGGCTTTTTTTAGGGCATATTTATATTGATACAAACATTGTTTCCATCAAAAAATGTTGTTGTTTTTTGGAATTTCTATCAAACAATGGTTTAATTTGTTGGACAAGTCTCTAGTTATGGACGCTTCTTGCGAAAAATTGGGTAAGTTTCGTTTTTTGTCTAAAATGTTTTGGATGCTGCATACAGTCGTCATTGGTCATTCTGTACCCTGGCCATCAGATGTTTTGTACCCTGTACTCAGTTTACATGTTCCATGTTCAATTACGTGAAGAATATGTATGTGTACGAAACGTTCAATGTATGGGCATGAACAGGGGCGTAGCTGGCCTTTTTGAAGCTGCAGGTCCGCTTAATTTCTGAGCACTGTCCCACATAATTTTTTTGATAGTGTATCTGGCGCAATCTCGCGATGCATTTAAAATGCTAAAACATACGTGTTTTTGCTTAATTTTAATTAGACACACCTCCCCACTCGCAGTGTTTATTGCAGATTTGGCTTTACCAGGGAGTAAGTATACATGTAATTTGTATTTCCTGGAATTTTTCAGAATAATCTGCAGGCCCGGGCCTGCAGTGCCTTAGTGCAGCTACGCCACTGCTGAGTTACAGTCGTGAAAAATCAAAAAATGTGAAAACACTAGTAAATGCCATGAAATTCAGGTCAAGGGTATGAATGTCCAAAAGCAGGGAACAAAATGCTCATGGTCAAAAAGAAAAATAGATGTGTTTTCTATGCATGCTCTTGGTACTCTGTAGGCATTATTTTTCCAAAGGTCTCCCTGAAACCCCAATACATGTGTTTATAAATGTTGAATACTAAATCACTCCGACATAGTACACATGCAAAAAGGAGTGTCAGCAAAAGAATTATTAAAAACTTACCAGTTCAACATTGTCCAAGTTCCAGTCAGTCAGTGTTTATATCTGTGTTCCATTTTCGTGCATCTCCTGATGCTTCGGGAGTCTTTCCAGCAATTAGTTGTATTTTAGCAATAATTATTTCATTCTTGAACTCTGCCAGGACCTGTATAATGTTCACCACAGACTGTCAACAGGTGAAGACGATCTTGTTGTTGGCAATTTGTAGAGGTATTTTTTTACCTGAGCACCGTCTGGCCAGAAACGAACATTTTAATTTTTCAGATGTCACTGGGTGTTGTTGCTTGCCGATTTTAGTATCTTATCGGTCAACACTATTATTGTCAAACATACCATTCGATAGAATATATAATTCTTCTGTCAAAAAACATATTTTTATATCGATATTCCTCTTCGTATTTTGCACAAACACCCGCATAGAAACTGTGCGGGATTTTCCCCACATTTTCCTATGCGGCTTGTCATGAGTGTGTATTCGGTAGGACCAAGTAGACTGGTACCCGGTACGCAGTATGGTCTACTGGTCCCCGAATGCACACTCATGATTGCAGGGTTAGGTCCATCGCATCTTACCATCGACCATGGCATCTTACCATCGCATCTGACCACCGCATCTTACCACCGACCATCGCATCTTAACATCACATCTTGCCCTAACAAGACACTTTAGGTTACATTGCACCATTGATTTTCCTTCTTTGTTTTATATAGGACGAATGTATATCAAGAGATAAAAAATGCGCATTTTTCTCCGTAGAAAATGTTAAAACACATATCATTCAAACGATCGAGCGTCCGCCAATATAAAAATGCAATACAAACAGGGGGTCATGTATCATGTTAGAACAAAACCAATCTGTTGAATGACGTCACGTTCTATTTTGACATGTCACAGATACATTTACCCCATTTTTACTTTCGCTTTACTGTCTATGTCAGTTATAATTAAATTTCTCAAACAAACACTAATCAATGTTCACAATACATCATTTGGCTGATTTATAGGTAATAATAGCAAAAAGCAATCAAAAGTATGCATTTTGTATCACTAGTAAGGCAGGGAAACGTTTTTTATTAGGCACTATTTGACTATACACCACGGAAGCACAAACGCAATGGTGCAATGTAACCTGTATGGAATGTTTATTAAGGGAAGTAACTTTTCTAGCTTATGTATGTGCAAATGGCGCCCTCGCACAACTGTTTGGGAATGCACTGAATTAATTCAGTTTACATCGTATTAATTCTGTTCAGTATCGGCCATTTGTCTTTATGTCAAATTGATTCTGCTGTCATTGAATTGAGTGCTTTGGTCTTGCATTAATTCAGTTTCCTATCGATTGTTTTACATATTGGTAAATTGACTGGGTTACTTTTAAATTTACTACATTGAATCGTTTCAAGTTCGATAAGATGGTTTGAAAAAACACTCCGGATTATTTCACAAAGCATCGGATTGTTTTATGTTTGCTTAGATGGTTTCAAAAAAGTAGTAAATCAATTAAAGTTACATTGAATTACATATAATACCGATGAATTAATTCATCTTGGACTGGATGATTTATTAAAAACATACTTTTGGCGGTAATGGCCGCCCATATTTTCTGTCAAGTCAACAGCTTTCCTTCTTTCAGTGAACGTCGGTTTAACATCGTCACAAGACAGAAGTGAGGTTCTAATTACTCCTTAAGCAAATTTGAGGGCAGCGAATGTGTATTTTTGCCAAATGGTGATGAACGATTAGCAATGAATTAATGAAACATGATATGGAGAGACCAGCATCTGGCGGGGTTTGAACTCACGACCTTCCGCTTGTGGGCTCAGTGGTCTTACCACTGGGCTAGAGAGGCCTCACTAAATTGTTTAAACCGACAGACGACGAGGTACGTTGTATACATATACAAAGTATACATTTTGGGAATTTAAACTATATACACAATTCAAACGGCTTCAACCAGCCAGGCCAAACCCCACAATTGGAGAGTCGAATACGGAGTTACAAACTCATAGTTCATTTAACGCATTTCAAATCACGGATGTTTTAAGAAAGCGTGAATAAACGTTAACTTTAATTGGTACATATGCATTATTATATGACCAGAACACCTGGACAGAGATTTGATACACAGTTGTATCGTGTAATGTTGACGTTTTTTGATAGGTTAGTTTCTCAAAGAACGTCAATGCTATCAAAACATTGCTTGGTTGAAAGATAGTTTACGTTATTCAGCACATGCTAAGCTTTATATGACGATATATATTTCGTGATGGAGCCGATCTTCCACGTTTTCCTGGGTAGAACCAGTTCTGCATACCTCCCACCACCCATAAGAATCGACATTCATTATCATGACATAAACATATCTATTACGCTAATTATAAATCTAACATTTTGGTGTTGGAATAAACTAAACAAATCATTTCATATTACGCAACATTATTAAATTATGAACTAAACTATATTCATTGTTAAAAAATCTAAACAGCTTCAATGTGATAATCAACAACATGATATCTTTAGCATTTATGTGATAATCAACAACTTGATTGTTTTAGCATACAATGGGATAATTAACAAAATGATTCCTTTAGCATTCAATGTGATAATCAACAATATGCTTTAGTTATCATTAAATGTGATAATCAACAACCTGCTTTTTTTAGCATTCAATGTGATAATCAACATTAAGATTCTTTGGCATTCAGTGTGATAATCAACAGTATGAATTCTTTATTATTCAATGTGATTTCTTTAGTAGTCAATGTGGTAATCAACAACATGATTACTTTAGCATTCATTGTAATAATCAACAGCATGATTTATATTCCATTCAATGCGATAATTAACTGCGTAATTTCTCTAGCATTCAATGTGATAATCAAGAACATAATTTCTTTAGCATTCAATGTGATAATCAACAGTATGATTACTGTGGCATTCAGTGTCATAATCAACAGTATGAATTCTTTATAATCAATGTGATAATCAACAATATGATACCTTTTACACTCAAAGTGATAATCAACAACGTGATTTCTTTTGCATTCAATGTGATAATCAACAACGTGATTTCTTTAGAATTGAGTGCGGTAATCAACAACATGAATCCTTTAACACTCAATGTGATAATCAACAACGTGATTCATTTTCCATTAAATGTGATAATCAATAACATGGTTGCCTTATCATTAACTGTGATAATCAACCATATGATTTCTTTAGCACTGAATGTGATAATCGACAGATTGATTTCTTTGGCATTCAGAAAAATAATCAACAGTTTGATTTATTTTGCATTCGATGTGATAATTACCAACATGTTTTCTTTAACAATCAATGTGATAATCAACAACATGATTTCTTTAACACTCAATATGATTATCAACAACGTGATTTTTTAGCATTCAATGTGATACTCAACAACATAATTTATAAAACACTCAATGTGATAATCAACAACATTATTCATTTAGCATTCAATGTAATAATCAACAACATGATTTATTTAGCATTCAATGTGATAATCAACAGAATGATTTCTTTATCAATCAGTTTGATAATCACAAACATGGTTCCTTTAGATTTCTGTGTGATAATCAACAACAAGATTCCTTTCTTTAGCATTCAATGTGGTAATCAACTTTATGATCCCTTTAGCATAGAAAGTTATAAACAACAACATTATTTCTTAATCAGTCATTATTCCTTTTGCATTCTGTGTGAAAATCAACTACCTGATTTCTTTAGCATTCAATGTGATAATCAATCACATGATTGATATATCATTCAATGTGATAATGACCAACATGATTTATTTAACATTCAATGTGATAATCAACAACTTGCTTTCATCGGCAGTCAATGTAATAATAATCAACAACAATCTTCATTATCAATCAGTGTGATAATCACCAACATGATTCCTTTACCATTCGATGTGATAATCAACAACATGATTTCTGTACCATTCAATGTGATAATCAACAACATGATTCCTTTCTTTAGCATTCAATGTGATAATCACCAACATGATTTATTTAACATTCAATGTGATAATCACCAACATAATTCATTTATCATTCAGTGTCATAATCAACAACATGATTTCCTTAACATTTAATGTGATAATCAACAACATGATTCCTTTAGAAATCAATGTGATAATCATAAACATGCTATTTATAGCATTCAATGTGAAAACAATATTACTAACAAAACATCCTGTACCGATTTTCAAATCTAAGCCTATTTTATTTCACTCCTGTTTTATTCCTATTGACTTATAATACTAGTATACAATTCCACTTATGATCAAAGGTAACAATGCCCCTATGTATGTGTATCTTGATTCATATTCTCCTGAACATAAGCTTTGTAGATTTTAACGATTTATTTCCTCTCCAACCGCGATTAATCATTCCTCCCCAGCCGCCGATATATGATGATTGCTGACCTGGAGTGACATACTCTCCGTTTGGGTTCATGTATGAGATTGTTTTGTACCACCAGCCACCATGACATTGTTGTGCAGAGTGTCCGCCGCTCCATGTGTCATGATCCACATCTTTAGCACTGAATCTTCCTCCATTGTTATACTTCAAACTATCTATATAAATACACGTTAAACACGAGTTAATAGTATTAGGACATTTAAGGTTATGCACACTGATTAAGACAATACACGAATGTGATATATTGTTTATTGGTATTGGTGTTTTGAAAGAAGGAACACTTTATTAATGAGCGTAAATAGTAAAACATATCAATACTACATGCGGAATACAAATGGAGTGACGATTAAATAGTAAAACATATCAATACTACATGCGGAATACAAATGGAGTGACAATTAAATAGTAAAACATATCAATACTACATGCGGAATACAAATGGAGTGACAATTAAATAGTATGTTAGTTCAACACTACTATGAAGGGTTACTATTGGGTAAACATATACATGCATTGCTGGTCATGAGAAATAGTTCAAGGTCAAAATCTGGGATAGTCACGTTAATCATGTTAATTTAATTGTATAGTATAAACTCAATATATAATAAAATCACCCAAATTAAAAAGTATATACTCAAATTTAGTTTCAAATTCATATTTGAATTTGTGTTATTTTGTATGATTCAAATGTATATACTCAACCCATGCTTGTGTAAAAGCAATATATAATAAAATCACCAAATTCAAATATACAAACTAAAATTCAAATTCATACTTCAATTTGTGTAATTTTGTTTGATTATTTACATATTCACTTTGGAATCAACAACATTGCAGAACAGCATAATGCGTTTTTGCCTCTAACCCAGTGTGATGTAACTTCAGTTGCTTGTTTCACGTAACAAACATATACATGTATGTGCATATACTTACATGTCCACACGTGCATGTAAACTAGAGAAACGGCCGTGCAACACGTGCCAATGCCAACTCTGCACGTGAGCACATTTACATTGCGAAGTAAGGTGTGTCTATGACTATTCGACTTATAATACTTTATGACTGTATATCTAAGGTTCAACGCAACACTGGTGTAACTACATACACATAATGAAGAAGATACAACAGTGTGGCATTGTACCCTCGATATGTATAATTATATCAAGATGTTTTAAATTTCAATTTTAATGAACCTACCTACGACCTTGATGACCAGATCTGTTCACACTAATGTAAGTTTACTCTTACTTTAACGGTATTTTTAAAAATGTGAAACTCATACCGTAAATGAAACTGAGCTTTCATAGTTTGTACTTCTACATGACATTGTATCATCCCTGTAAGACGGTATACTTACCGGAGGATGTCGAATCATTCTGTTGTAAAAGTTCGCCTACATGTAACGTGTAGTCTGATCCGGCAGATATGTAAAAGTCACTAAATCGTTCCATCGCAATGTTTCCGTTACTATCCACGAAGTTCAGATAAATTTCGCTTTTGGTCTGATGAGTCATTTCGTAGATGAACTTTAATCCTAATGAAAGATAAATGAAATATCATGTTTATTTCGTGTTATTATTTGTGATTCTATATGAATATCACATTCCGGAGAGGGTGAAAGCAATAATGTTCACCCTGAGTATGTGATTATCGCCCGAGGCGAATTTCTCTGGAATATTGCGTGAAATTAAGTGTAGTTAATATATAGTGGAAATTCCCGAGTTACGTTTCTTTTTTCTTTAGTATATATTGTTACATGGCATATCTGTTAATGCGTCAATACATGTTTAACAAAACACATTATATATATTTTATTTCCCCGATCAATGTAAATTTTCTTTTTCGGTACATCCTACTATTTAATGGCGTTAATATGTTTAGCTCTACTAGCCGAAGGTAAGCTTATACGTCAGTCTGTTCGTCCGTTAACGTTTGTCGGGTGTTTATGTTTCATCTGATGCGTCTCCGTGGCCGAGGGATTAACGACGTGGCGTTGTAAACCTTCTCGCCTCTCACCGGTGCGGGTTCGAATCCCAATGGGAGCTCGACTTATAAGTGAGGAAGTGTCGATTCTTACGGATGTCGGGAGGTGTACAGTACTGATTCCATCCAGAAAGAGTGGGTGGTCTGCCTCCATCACAAAATATTCTATCGTCATATATAACCTCACATGTGTTGGAAATGACGTAAACAAAAAATACTAACAAACAAACAAACAGATTGTTTATATAATAATAAACGCGGATAACCAAGGCAGATCGGATTAGTAACACAAGAGTGATTGTCCTTGATGTGGTTGAATATATATTTGTTATATTTTGCTTCACTGGCCCTCTAACTTGTTTCTCTTCCATTCGATATTTTCCGAACTTTGTCAGATTGTTGTTATTTATGACAGATCTGACACGTTTGAACACCAGTTTAATTGAATTAGTTATATCGGAGTTATGGCCCTTGATTTATATAAAATGCTATATTTTGTCTTATTAGCACTCTAGCTCCTTCATCTGACAGAATATTAAATAGTTACAACCTTGGAATAGTTTCAATCAGAAAGAAGCAGTAGAGTTATGGTCCTTCAATTTGTCAAAAATGTTATATTTTTGCTATGCTAGCGCTTGTTAGCACCTTCGTTTTCTATCCGATATTTACCACGAGGACGCTAGGCAAGAAGGCCTAGTTACGCGGATACGAGTTACGTCACCGGACGTGAAATGCCGGGACTGGAGCCATCGCCGGAAATGGTCGAGCGAGTTGGCGTCGCGTGGGAACTACGTCACCGGAATAGGGTACCAGGACGAACAGAGTTCGCTAATGAGGGGCGTGCATAGGAGCATTGTAGCATTTCGTGGAAGTAAATTCTCGGGAGTGAAGTATTAGTGCCAGACACAGTGAACTGTACCGGAAGGACTCAGTTAGATATAGCTTTGAGACGACAATAGCTTTGATATAGCTTTGATATAGATTTATTACATAAATAGATACATAATTTTAGTCTGATTAAAACCGAACAGTGTAATTCGTAATTAAGATAGTGAATAGTGATTCTTATAACGTGTATTGAAATGCTTTAAACGTTGATATTTCTACTTT
Source organism: Cyrtodaria siliqua (assembly GCA_037043455.1). Lineage (NCBI taxonomy): Eukaryota > Metazoa > Mollusca > Bivalvia > Adapedonta > Hiatellidae > Cyrtodaria > Cyrtodaria siliqua. The sequence continues at coordinate 246,441 of JAWPHD010000185.1, forward strand.
GTCATTAATATTCATTTGTATCTATATATTCGTCTTGTTGTAAATAAATACTTAATTCTTCCTTGGTGAGTTGTCTCCACTTGATCAATAGTGTTACATGTTGCTGCAGCAATGTATGCGTTCACATTTCACCCGAATGATAGATATTAACACACGCAACACATACATAAACTGATATGTATTTAACTCTTGTCTAAAGAAACACTTATGAGTCTACTTACCCAGCCAAAACTCTCCATGAACGTCACCAAATCCAGTTTCGTATCGAGCAAATGATTCATAGAATTCCACTGACCCATCAAAGCGGTATTGGAAGACCTACAATAATAAAAATACGAAAGAATATCTTGAAATCCAAATGTTTGACCATTTTAAATATTTTCGTCAATTATGTTTTATGACTTTACCGATGCATAACCGAGACAAAACGTGGAATAGGTTATAGAACATTGAAATTATGTTCGAACGTTTTAGAGAAGGCATTATATTATCATTGTTCAATCTATACATTAGTAAGTTAATTTGTTTAGAATCTATCCAAGTGAGAAAAATGACGCTTCCATCCTACCGTCGGAAATTGCGCCAGGTTATCAGTGTTTATCAGTGGCTGGTTTGAAGCACCAGTCTCTTCGGAGGCATGGGCTCGAATCTCATCGTTGCCACCACGCCGGTAATCAGTTTATTTTTAAGGCATAACTTCTTTTATTATATCTTCTTAAATGGTTTTACGGAAATCTTTTTTTTTAAACACACAGTTTTTCTCCATAACTTGCATTTTTTCAATCACTAATATTAATTATAAAAATATAATAAAAAGAGATTAATTAACTGCTGGGATTAATTATAGGGAAATCCTTTACGAGATGGTAGACGTGTGTTTTTTTTTCACAAACGAGCGTATGCGAGTGAAAAAACAAAACACGCCTACCATCGAGATTTCCCTTTAATCGAGCACAGCAGTTAAATGATCTATTTATTACATTTTAAATCAGTTTATGCATGATTTTCACCGAAATTATTCGCTTTATTGAACCTTATCGGCGGATGACGTCGACGTCAGTAACACTTTATTGACGTCATAACTCAACGTCGCAGTTAGTTATTTTTTCGTTCGGAGTTAGTTATTAATATTTAGCGATTTTGAATATTCTTTCACTGAGAAATCCCAATCTTTCACCCACACAAATGTAATAAAGCAATTTATTGTTTGCATTTTAACTATTGATAATACTTTGCCAATAATATATTGAAACCTATAGTATAATAAGAAGTAAATAGAAAAACTTTTATTTTTAAACTCAACTTTTAAACTCAACCTTGTATTTAGTTATATGTAAGCAGGTTTAAAGTCAACGTGAGATTGGATTAATACAGTTTGAATGCTTGACAACAATTTCAAGATTGCCGTATGTGCCTTTAATCTACACGATACAAATGGAGGCTACCAAAGTAAGGGACGCATTCCACGTTGAACATATTTTCTAAAAATACTTTTTTGAACAGAGGACGTATCTAAGGTAGATTATTACTTATACACAATTAAATCCAGCAATGAATCACTTCCCAACAATCACCGTGTTATGTTCTGGGTCACCAGAAAACGTTCGGTTAAGGTTTTATGATCACGACGGTGGTGTAATTGTAGTGTGGCCGCGTCTCATGCGTGTTTCGTCATTTTTGACAATACTGAAGGCTCGTTTTGTTTTGTTTAGCTCCTTAACAATGTGCAACATGAAGCATTGTCTACAATACTGTGTGGTAAGCTCAGTTCAAAGTTAACGAGACAGTGTAACGCCTCCAACATTAGTCATGACTCAGAATGCTTGCACTGCATTACAATGTGAGGGTGTCCGGCACATTACCGGTGTATGTACATCGAAGTGTGATATATATAAATCAATCAAACTCTGATGATATTACCGACACTGATTCATACGCAATACATACAGCTTTCATACTGTATGTCCATCCACGTTCACATGCGATCATGTCAAAGTATTTGTGCACATCTATGTTGACCGTGGGTACTGTAATGGCGTGTATGCCATTTGCATTCATAATATAGACGTGTAATAAATATAACATTCCATATTTACAGTCTACCAACCTAAACCATTGCAAGTTCCATACTTGCTATCTTCCCTGTATCTGTGATCATGTCAAATGGATTATACATCAATACAGTCTTACACGCCTCGATCTGTGAGGTCATATCAAAGTTGTTATACTTACTGTCCATCCACCGCCATCAGTGGTCATGTCACAGTAGACGTTCACTAAGTCGTGGCTTTGGGGCATTTTAACGGTATACACGCCGCTTATGTTCCCAACGCCCAGGTGTAGGACATCATAGCAGTCAGTGGATGAAACTGGAAAATATACAAAACAATGATCCGTATTTCTTGTTGAATATAATTACCGCTACAAATATCAAAATATCCAAATGGCGGTTGTAGGTTTACATCCAGAAACGACTTTAATATATATATAACGTGTAAGCAATGAACTGTTTGTTCGATATCATTGACCGTTTCAATCAATTTATTGTCAGAACATACATGCCAATTTAAGAACTCTTCTGCGACAAGGCCTACCGGACTTCTATGGTGCCCTGATTTACAAACTTCGTAAGATCTTTGGTCATGATCACTTTCATACTGTCTTTGTTAAACTTATTAAAAGGTTTATTTAAAGAGGTTATGACCCTTTCCTTTTGCAATGCACTGCATGCTTGCTGGTTGACCCATTTACCCGGTATTGCTTTTTCTTGTATGTATATATACTAGTACACGAGCATCTTTGTGTTCTAATTATAATGCCTATTAATGCTGCCTTGTTGGTTAGAGAATAGTTCGTCTCACTCCACAGTTAGCTCCCTTGCATGTGACTGTAGGATGTGACTGTAGGGTGATTCTTACACCATAAAAAGTAGGGGCGTGTTCTTCGGTTTGAGCTATTTTTAATAACTACCCATGAATATTTTATTTTCCTGTTGAAGGTGAGAAAACAATAGTGTGAGATTGGATGAACAGCGATTAGACGACACTGACAGCAAAATGTGACACATTTGTGGGTGCTCAAAATGCGTATGAATTTAGGTGCAAACTGTTTAGTGAAAGCCGAAAAGAGTCCCTTGCCTGACACCACTCACATTAAAAAAAAAGTGGGCTATGTACCAGATGATTTTGTGGATTTATGAGTAGCAGTAACTGTACTTTACCAAAACAATACTTTTAGACTGTAAATGTTTCATTCAGAATGGAAAAGTGGACTTTACTGCCTATGGTCAACACAGTAAAATCACAGTGTTTGACCTTGAATGGCGGGGATTTTTTTGCCACTGACCGTTCCAAGGCGGTAACCCTATTGTCAGCCCTTTTTGTGTTTGTGACGTCATATGCCTTTATTCTTTATTAACATTGCCTGTTCCAATTATTCATTGAAAAACAAATCAGTGTCATCATCTTTCGTTTTGCGTGTTTTTGAGTTTACTGTGTTCTGTGAACAAATCAGCAGTAATGCCAGAATAAACAAGGTTGTTTTAATTGTGATACACGTTGTTCCGGTCCATGCTGCGACACTGTTGCACGTGTATTTGTTTTGACCTTTAGTGCACGTGGCGCCATTTTTGCATGGGCTGCTGGAACACTCGTTTACATCTTAAATTTGTTACATATTTTAATTGCAATGATTATATTTGTATGTAGGCGATCGTATATAAGTGCTCGTTATATATGAAAACATGTGAAATGAGTTGAATAAAAGTAATATAAAAGTCGAACAAGAAATGGGGGACTCAAGGACAAAATGGGGCACTCAAGGACAAAATGGGGCCCTCAAGGGCAAAAGTCAGTCAAAAAGCGTATCGAAACAAACAACAATAACAAGAAATGGGGCACTCAAGGACAACAAGAAGTGTGGCACTCAAGGACAAAAGTCAGTCAAAAACGCGTATCGAAACAAACAACAATAACAAGAAATGGGGCACTCAAGGACAAAGGTCAGTCAAAAACGCGTTTCGAAACAAACAATAATAAAAAAGTTTAATAAGAGCCAACGTATGTGACTTCACAAATACACAAGGGTTGCCAGTAAGGCTCCTGCCCTGGAACGATCAGTGGTAAAATGGCAACTGGGGGTTTAAACCAGATGCTAGGGTTCACCAAACCTCATCCTTACTATATTGGCATACCAATGAAATGGGACAGTGTAACTACAAATATCTCCGCCAGGTTATATCCTCTAACAAACTAGGCATCATTTATAGGCAATTATAACACAAAGATGATCATGTATATATGCATATAAAAAACAAAAATCATAGAAAGTCACAAGGTAAGTACTCTGTGACTTGGCTGAAGCCAGATAAACAAGATAATACACCAACGAGTGCACTACAAGACGAGATTGGAGACCAAAATCACACGTTAACGTCCTTTCAGGATTTAAGTAGACGTCATCATTGAGTCCACACGTTTTCCGATCATCGCACAATCAAGAAGAAATCATAGTGGCGAACTGTAAACGAGTTGCATCTTTACAGGGTCTCTTTAGATAAACTGTTTAACAAGTCTAATTTATAAGGTATAAACGTAATCATACCCGAGGACATTACGAAGGTTTGTAAATCAAGTCAATTTAATATGAATAAGGCACTGCCTCATGGCGAGCGTCGGTTTAAGTAAATAAAATGGTTAAATTGTGTAATATTACTCATACTGTAATACATTATAACATAGGGATTTTCTAAACTCAACTCAGTTGCTCCGTTCTAAGAGTCACACAAAAAACGCAACCCACTACTATTCACATACAAACTTTGCGATCATCACATAGAAGAAATCCAATTCAACAAACTATTTAAGCATAACTATTCGAAATCGAAATGGGGATATACACATTAACTATATTACTTCCAAATCAAACCAAGCACTGCAGTGTGATTTCCATTGTAATGTTTGCAGGGCTTTTCCCCCCTAAAAACTGTGAAGACTCCCGACCCTAGCCTGGTCATATTGTGGAGAAAAAAAGCGCAAAAACTGTCTAATTTGTGAAAAAAGTATTGAACGATTTATTGTTAAAAGCGATATTACTCAATACGTAGATCTACATACATTGTTTTTGTGGGAGGATGATAATATGAAACGTTTTAGATAAACTTTCTTCGATGAACATATCCAGAACAAAACAATATTGAAACAATTAAGATTAAAAAATAAATAAAAAAATTGTGAAGCAAATCGCCCAGAGTTGTGAAAAAAATAACTTGAATTGTGAAGTAACCAGATTTCGGTCCTTTTATAGAAGGGAACAAAAGCCCTGGTTGAATGCATTCACGTGTGCAGCATGTGTCAGGTGAACTTGAATAAACATGACCAGTATCAGTATGTATGCATACTTTTCTTTTTAATGAGACTTCTCAGGATGATCCAATCTATTCCTATTTCCTAAATGTAAATGCCTTCAGTTAGCAGCAATGATCAGGTAGGAAGTAATAGGAATGATCACTACTCTAACGTGTTCTATACATCTATATTTTGAATTGTTTTATGGGATACTGAACGTTGCGTTGTAAACCTTCTCGCCTCTCACCGCTGCAGGTTCGAATCCCACTGGGAGCTCGACTTGTAAGTGAGGAAGTGTCGATTCTTACGGATGGCGGGAGGTGTACAGTACTGATTCTACCCAGGAAAAGTGGGTGGTCTTCCTCCACCACAAAAAATCGACCGTCACATATAACCTTACAGCTTTCTTAGTCCTTTTGTCATATTGTATTTTAAATGAAATTGGACTGCTTTCAAGTGAAAATCACCGCATGACAATATTTTTTTTAATAATACAACAACAACAACAACAACAACAATAACGTTAAATAGATAGATCTATTATACTGTACAGTAATAAAACAAATTAGATCTAGTAAAACTTCTAATTTAGATCTAGTCTAACTTACAGTCACTTTAATTTAAACATAATCAAGCATTAAATCGTTGATTTTGTTGTTGTTGAACAGTGGCAATCGTCGTTTTATGTAAATAGACTAGAGAGATTAACAAATGTGTGCAATGCTCATACTGTCCCATATTGTTATGCCTTACAGTACAGTGTACATTAGTGGGAGTTTCTAAACTCAATACAATATCAAAACATCTGCTCGAGTGCTTCTACATCAAATTTGATACATATTTTGGATTGTTTTTAAATTTGTTGGTGTTTCTAAATGAATCATTATAACTTATAGCGAGCACAGCTAGCGAGAAGTGCCGAAGGCACTTCGAGCGCAAGCGAACTTTACGGTAACGGGAGAAAAAAAAAAAGAAAAAAAAGAAAAAAAAAAAAAAAAAAGGATAATTGCTAATCTATGCATCTCGATTTTGATGGTAAATCGTCGTTGTCACGCTTTAAGCATTTCTAACGCAGACACCGGCTCCCACTATAGGAGATTTAGTTTCGAAATTCTGATTGGTTTTCTTTAAAACAGTTTTCTGTGCAACGTTTCCCTTATGACTGGTTAGAGTAGAGTTTCAGAAATAATTTGAAAGTCTCTCCGACTCCTTCACAAAGTCCTATAGAATATGTGCAGCAGAATATTTAAAGAGTTCAAATGCGAAGCTAAGGCTTTCTAGAAAATATGTGGTTTCCGTGGGAAATTTCTAAATGACAACAAATGCAGGAATATGCTGAACATGTCATCAATTGCAGAGCGCACAATGATTAAACAACACTAGCAGCATATGTGAGTTATTCATTTAGTATGGTTTTTTATTTGTAAACACTCGGTATGAAGGTTAAATTGTCTTGGCCGGAAACTTTCCACATTATGCAAATTAGCGCGTGACGGTGTTTATTGACATTATTTGCAGACGACTATCGGATTGCTTTTACTTTGTACTAACACTTTTGTGAGTTGATGTTGAACTAGTTTAAATGATTAATTATGGACAAATCGATTATAATTGCTTTCACTTCGTACGATTCTACGAACACTTTTGCGAGTTTATGCAAGGATTTGTACAATAGATACAAATCCTTGGTTTATCATATGTTGATTAATTTTTTATGGACAAACCACCCTCGCCGCGAATGGAAAGCGTTTCTTCTGACTACCCCCTAGAATAATCTACAACCCCCCACCACCACCCAGAAAAAACTGAGGAGGTTTCCTCAGAGAGATCTCCCTCTCCTGGAAATTCTCAGACTACAAGCCACCCCACCACTCCCCAGCCAGCATGGCCATACTCCCCAGCCAGCATGGCCATATCGGATAAATTTCAGTAATTGGTCTGAATGTCGGCCCGATGTCTATCCTTTATCTGTCATAGACATTGGGCTGTTATGCAGACTGCCGTTCTGTTACCGATATCTATCAAATACCAGTAACAGAGCGGCAAGGCCCGATGTCTATCAGTTATCTGTATAATATAGGAAACATATCGATCCAACATCGGTCCGATATAGGCTTGCTGACTGGGTTTGTGTGTTCTTTTTATGATTTGCTGAAAAGATATTGATCAGATGTCGGCTAAATGTTGGATATGCCGACGTAGAGCCGATTAATACAATATTTTCCAATTTTTGAATTTTTTGTTTGTATGGCATGCTAAATTGATTGTTCAATGCATTAAAGTGGATGTTGCACTATTCTGAAACTAGTTTCATTTACAAGGGCTTTAAAAAACGTGGAAAAACTGAAAAAAATATCAAAATATCTTAAAAAATATATGAGATATGACCTTTTGAAAATGTGCAAAAAGACTCCAATGGAGGCAGCCATCTTTGAATGATGACGTCATCGCGCCTTTTTCCATGTATGGAAAATAGATAATAAATAGTGTTTAAAGCAAATAAATATATTAAATTATAAATAAAAGGTAAATATTTATTATACTGTAAATGCTTGTTTTACGATTTACATGAATTTGCAGTGATATTCTTTGTTTTAAATGATATTTAGCAATATGCAATAAATGGTAAAAAGGCGCGATGACGTCATCAATCCAAGATGGCTGCCTCCGTTTGAGAATATTTGCAAGTTTTTAAAAGATTGTATCTCCTGTATTTGTTACGATATTTTGATAATTCCTTTAGCTTTTTCCATTGTTTTTAACGCCCTTTTAAATGACTCTAGGTCCAGAATAGTGCAACAACCCCTTTAGTCTGAATGAATATAGCACATGTCTTCTGATGTCTATTATTATATCTTGGGCCAACGTCAGGCCGACGTAGTTTGTATCAGTTGATACCATATATCAGGCCGCTGTCGGTCCGATATAACACAACATAAATGGCGGTAATGGCATGTCATTTTGAATATTGTATATTTGTTGTTAATGTGAACAGATATTCCTCGCAAATGTCATTTTTTACATTGCAAAATGATGCTAAATACATTCACAAGAGTTTTATTTATTGCTAATGAATATTTTTCCAGTCAAGCTAATTGTGATAAGCACCTACAAAAAGATATATATAAGGTAGTCAGTATTCATTAAATTGATTTGATAAAAAAAATTGGACGGAGTTAAAAACGCCCGATAACCTTGTATGTTGCGAACATATACATGTATTTTGGATTGGTAATCCGATGCTCTAGCTACATACTGTGCTAGCTGGATGGTGACAATAGAACAAATTCGATGTTTATCTGACATAATGGGCCCACTTAGGTCGAAACTATATCGGATACATATTGGATAGATAACTAACCGATATTGGCCCGAAGATGGATAGTAAACTAAAAGGTTGTCTGACCGATGATGGATAGTAAACTAAAACGATATTTAACCGATATTGGATCGATGTGTAGCCGACAGGGCCGTCGATCTGCCGATATTGCGTCCGGTAACCGGACGCATTCCCCCTAAAAAAAGTATGTTTTTTCCCCCATTTCAGACTCAAAATTCCCCCCTGAAACCAAAAAAATAAATAAAAAAAAACTTCTGGTACGTAAAATATTGAGTACGAACTGTATTTAATACAAATAAAACATGTAGACTATTTAAAACAATGATTATAATCAAAATTATGACCACAAAATAATTCCCCCTTTCCTGTAAAAGCACGCTAAAATTCCACCACCCAAGGGTATGGGTCGCAGTCCCCCAAAACAGATCGACGGCCCTGCGCCTATCTCAGGCCGATATCGTTTGGGGCCGATGAAGGCTAGATATAAGATTGCTGGCTGGGTCCTCACCCCCTAGATTTGTTCATTTAAAAATACCACCCCCCACACACTCACACACACACCGACCGACCTACAAAACACACACACACACACACGTGTGTGTACCACAGTGTGGTATTCCAGTGTGGCAGCACTATAGACTGTAGAATGATACATTAAGTCGTAATCGTAAGTCCAGATTCTATTGTGCCCATACAGGTGGGTGTCCTATCGTTTAAAATGGTGGATGGTCTGGTTCTCATTTATTTGACTCAGATAGTGATTTGTAAGTCATATCTGTGGTATGGTAAAAATGACCTCATTATAGAATTTAAAAACCGGAATTGTTTGTATTTGTTTTATGACTTAATTATTGACCAGTGGTACGATTCACCGGAACACAACAGACCAGAACAGAGATGAAACACCAGGATGTACTGGAACTGCTTCTTCAGTGAAAAGCAAAAATGAGATTTACACTACAGAAGGGCTGCATCACACTGAACATCTTCAAGAAAAGAGTCATCTATCCTTTGTTTATATTTAAATGGTTGTCTGTGACTGATAGTTGCAATATTCTGTCAGGCATTTACAACTATCATTGGATGGTGACACTAGCATCTTTTAGGAGTGGCCCATTGCGTCAGTCACACACACATTGGATTTCTTCAAACCCATACACTGAAGTGAATGCAACTTGCCATCTTGTACAGACGGTTCTTATTCAAGGTAAGATCAGGACAGATGGACTGTGGTGTTAAAATTAAAACAATTATCCCTATCTCTCATCTATTTGTGAATCATATTTACTGTTATCGGCTAAATAAACAGGTCACAGTTTGCATATATTTAGTAATAAACAATAACATAAAAAATATCAACATTTCTGGCAAAAAGAAAAAAAATGTAAAAAAGCAATTGGAACAATGTATGTATAAAGTTAACAATCTTTCAGTTAAGTTATATCACGACAGTGTATACTTGAAGCAGTGAGGTAAATGCTGAATTTGGCAGTTTAGTTTCTTTCAAGCTAGTCTAAAACGTTTTTATCTAAATATACTGAGTTGCAAAAGAAAGTGTATACATACAGCAATGAGTTTTTTTTTAATGATTTATTCATTCTTCTTCTTATTATTGAGGCCCCCAGGAGGATGGAAGGTGTACATCTTCCTTTGTTCCCTGAAAATATTCAGTGTTCCCTTGTTCCCCAAAACTATTTTGCTTTGTTCCATAAAATTATTTGTCCTGTCCAATGTTCCCCTGTTTTCTAAAAGTATTTTTAATGTTTAAAAGATTTGCTAATGTTCCCCAAAATTCATTCTGGCCTACAGTACACTGTCATCACAAAAATATTGTTTAATATGTTAACTTTTTGTGATATTTTTTTTTATATTAAAACTAGATTTTAGAATTTTATTTCCTGTAAAAAAAAAATGTTCCATTGTTCCCTAACCTAAAAATATGTGTCGATGTTCTCTTTTCCACTGAAAATAACAGCCATTGTTCCCTTGTTCACCAAATACAAATGGCCATTCCCCCCCCCCCCCCCCCCCCCCCCCGCCAAAAAAACAACCTGAAAGGACCTCATTATTGTGTTGCTTTCAATTGTATTGTTCTTTCATTAAGTTTTATCAGTTTAAAATTTACTTTCACATTTTCTGTGCTCGCCTCAAGGTTTTACCTTAGTTCATATTACTTTTACTGCAATCAAAGACTGGTTATAGTTTTGCCCTTCACAAAGGTAGTACCTAGATCATGTTACTGTGAGTGTAATGCCAGTGATGGTCCTTGATTGGAAAATAAAAGTTATTATATTCTATTCTATTTTAATAAAGCGAACCAGGCTATTATATTCTATCTTTATTTTTTAAATAATAAATATTGACGCATTCATTTTTTATTTAAACGTAATCAAGCATTAAATCGTGGATTTTGTTGTTTTTGAACAAATTGGACTGTAAAAAACAAATAAAATATTGTATATATGTTGAATTGAATTGACTGAGCCTGCGAAACACTGAATCGAAGAGAAGAGAATCGAAAACAAATCTTAATTTACATGTATGTTATATTCAATGCACACGACCTCGCTTCGCTCCGTGAAATTAACTGCATAACGTCGCTTCGCTCGATGTAATATCGGTGTAATTCGCTTTTTTTTCCTTCGAGTAACACCTCGCTCCACTCGGCGTTAATGTGAGGTTATAACGACGTGCTAGAAATACGATTCACCGTTTACCGTCTCCCACAATGCAACTTTACGGGCAGGTAACTCTAGCTGGTTGACGAAGATTGTTATTGCCTTAGTATGGCAATTTTCTACATGATTTCAGAAAATCAACAACGCGTTAACCGTAAGGCGAGCTTACGCTCGCGATAATATAGATATAACAAAAAACATGCCACCTACTACATTGGTTACATACATATCAGTCACACACATGCCACCGACTACATTGTTTACATACAAATCAGTCACACACATGCAACCCGCTACATTTGTTACATACATATCAGTCACAAACATAACACCTACTGATATGATACATTTGTAACATACATATCAGTCACACACATGCAACCTACTACATTGGTTACATACATTTCACAAAAGTAAAGTCAGCCTCTGCACCAATTTAGTAGCCGGCATGTGTGTGTTACGAATGTAGTAGGTGACGTGCGTGACTGATATTTATGTTCCCAATGTAGTAGCTGGCATGTGTATGTCTGATATGTATGTTATCAATGTAGTAGGTGGCATGTGTGTGACTGATATGTATGTTACCAATGTAGTGGGTGACATGTGGGTGACTGATATGTATGTTACCAATATAGTCGTTGGCAGATATGTATGTTACCAGTGTAGTAGGTGACATGTGTGTGATTGATATTTATGTTACCAATTTAGTGGGTGACTGATATGTATGTTACCAATGTAGTGGGTGGCAGATTTGTATGTTACAAATGTAGAAGGTGACATGTGTGTGACTAATATGTATGTAACCAATGTAGTAGGTGGCATGTGTGTGACTGATTTGTATTTTTCCAATGTAGTGGGTGGCATGTGTGTGACTGATATGTATGTTATCAATGTAGGAGGTGGCATGATTGTGAGTGATATGTATGTTACCAATGTAGTAGGTGGCATGTAGTTGAGTATGTTACCACTGTAGTAGGTGTATTGTGTTTGACTGATATATATGTTAACAATGTAGTGGGTGGCAAGTGTGACTAAAATGTATGTTACCAATATAGTGGGTTGCATGTGTGTGAGTGATATGTATTTTACCAATGTAGTGGGTGACATGTTTTTGACGGATATGTATGTAACCAATGTAGTAGGTGGCATGTTTGTGATTGATATGTATGTTACCAATGTAGTGACTTGCATGTTTGTGAATGATATATATATAATCAATGTAGTGGGTGACATGTGTGTGACTGATATGTATGTAATCAGTGTACATATATTAATGATATAATACGATACATATCGACTTTTATTGCATTTTGCCTTTCGCTTTAACACGCGAAACCGACATAAACCGTGGGAATTGGATCATAGTCATCATCGATTTCTTTTGACAGCGCATACTAGGCTAATTTGCATACTTATATAGAACATTTTCCACTCCGAAACCGTAAGTTATGTGATAAAATCTGTTATTCACTCCAAAACAACAAATAGATTTTCACAGTCATGGCTGAGAATAACACACTTAGCTTTACCTGCGGAACACGTAGTTCCGGTCCATCCTGCGGTACAGGTGCATGTGAATTTGTTTTGGCCGTTAGTACACGTCGCTCCGTTCATGCATGGGGTACTGGCACACTCGTCTATATCTGAAACGTAGGTGAAACCAGATCGAAATCGTTTATGTGATGTTTAAATATATCTGTGAAAAATAAAACATTCCCGTGTCATGATTTCTCACAGTAAGGTTCTCTTTCTTTATCTCATCTAAGAATGCAAGAAAACCCAGTTGTTTTGCATACTTTACAGTGCTTATTATAACAATAACTAGTAGTCATGTGTTAGAGGGCTTGAATGGGAACACGGCTCTATAAAACTGTCTTCATCATTCTAAAAAGTATGCGGTTTATTATATTAATTCGCAATTAAGTTTTCCTTTGTACAATTGCAATGACATGACAATGACTTTTAGGCACCTTGTTCACTACTTTATAATTAAGTCCTGTGTCGCACCTACTTTTCATGATTCTTTGGTTGTTTAATATTGTGAGATTTGTCTTAATGTTACCTTTAATCTATTGTGGTAGGGTTTTCTTACTTTGTTAAATTAAATTTTACATGAAAGTTTTTCATTCAAGGTTTTAGTTAAGTCCTTTTCTCAGACACCGGAAGACGTAGAGCTTTCTAACCTTACGCATGTTTACCACGACATGACAGTAGTATGTTCCTTCCAAAAGTAGGTCAGTATGAATGACCTTGACCTTCTTACTTCGTTAATTTAGTTTCATTTGTTTTATCAATTCCATTACTCAGATACCAAAATCGATTCAGCTTTCAATCTCCATACTTACTTACATCGGTATGTCAGTTCCTACCAAAAGTACGTTAGTGAATGACCTTGACCATCCTTTCGCATTTGGTAAATTTACATTAAAGTTTTACATTCAAGTGTTTCATTAAGACCATTACTCATCTGCGAAAAGCCATACAGCTTTTAAACGTCAAATTACATATATATGCCAGTAGTATGATCCTGAAAAAAGACCTGCATTTCAATCTGTGTCAATTTAGTTGACTTGAAGGGTGACACAAAGCAATGATCGTGGCTCCAGCGATAATAAATGTGGAGTTTTTACAACATAATTTTCAGTAACACTGCAGTTCTGCAGGTGACAATGCTGTTAGGTGATGCTGTATATTTGTATATCGATGTAATGGAGGTTGGGTCTGGTTAACTGATTAACTGCATTAAAAGTTTGAAATATGCATCTGTTTCGAAATTTACTCGCTATATACATATCACTCCTACAACTTTGTATATAAAAATATGCACTCGCCTTTCTTTTTCTTTGTTTGAAAAACAAGTGTTTAATTCATCCACGGATGGTTCTATAGCATACTGTCCATACTGCCTGCCTTCCTGCCTGCTGCTGTCTGTCTGTCTGTCTGTCTGTCTATATATTTATCTATCATCTCTTCTATTTCATCTTCTTAGCATTATTAGTCAAGTCATTTCCGTTGAGTTATGGTCAAAGATGACAGCTCAACGTACATGTTGATGTAGATGTATAGCCAATAATCTGGCGCGAAAACAGGATGGAATGCAGACGACATACGCGTGACAAATCGTATACAGTCGTAACTAATCGGTAATTTCCGTATCACTCCGCTGAAAGAGTCATAAAGAACATTCGGTTGTTTCCGTGATATGACATTTGTTCACCCTTTACTTCACGGGCGTGAAAAATCTTTATTGCCCGGCAACTAAATCCTGATTGATATGACTAGCTAGTTCTATGTCGTATCGTATATTCAAAAACAACGTATTTATAAGGAAGTATGTGATACAGAGTTTTATTTTTTCACTGCCAGCACTACTTTTTCTTTCAATATCAAAAACAGTTTATTTTTTTATTTGTTTAGAAAATAACTGTTTACTATATATCATTCTACGGCAAATGGTCTAATAAAATGAGCTATAGTTTTTAAAACTGGTCAAGTATTTCAGAATTGTTGTCATTTACAGTGAAAAATGGCACTTGGTAATTTTTTTCAAAAACTACTTTTTTCAGAAAGTTGCTATAAAAGTTATATCATTTGATTAGAAATAACTTAAATAAGGAAATGTGTCGTACATTATTGAAATCGGTAGTAGTTTAGAAGTTATGGTGAATTAAAAATAGCAATTGTATCATACTAAGCCAATGGCGGCATCAACTTTTATTTATTTGTTCTGCATACTGCAGTACACTTTGAATATAACGCATACAATACAAATAAAAGGTGTCGTTTTGTCGTGAATAACAGATTTTGTTTCATCTCGAAGTAATCAAAATTCAATATTTGCATGAATGCTTTGCATTCGTGAAAATATAAAGTTTTCAGACTTCTCGGTGAAATAAATATAGGATCTTACATAAGTACTCATTCATTATTGTATTTATTAAACGAGTTGGCAAAATGATATAATGCGATACATATCGACTTTTATTGCATTTTGCCTGCCGCTTTAACACGCGAAACAGACATAAACCGTGGGAATTGGATCATAGTCATTATCGATTTTTTTTGACAGCGCATAAAAGGCTAATTTGCATACTTATATAGAACATTTTCCACTCCGAAATCGTAAGTTATGTGATAAAATCTGTTATTCACTCCAAAACAACAAATATATGTTCACAGTCATGGCTGGGAATAACACACTTAGCTTTACCTGCGGAACACGTAGTTCCGGTCCATCCTGCGGTACAGGTGCATGTGAATTTGTTTTGGCTGTTAGAGCACGTAGCCCCGTTCATACATGGGTTGCTGGCACAATCGTCTATATCTAAAACGTAAGTGAAACCAGATCAAAATCGTTTATGTGAGGTTTAAATATATCTGTGAAAAATAAAACATTCCCGTGTCATGATTTCACACAGTAAGGTTCTCTTTCTTTATCTCATCTAAGAATGCAAGAAAACCCAGTTGTTTTGCATACTTTAAAGTGCTTATTATAACAATAACTAGTAGTCATGTGTTAGAGGGCTTGAATGGGAACACGGCTCTATATTACTGTCTTCATCATTCTAAAAATGTATGCGGTTTATTATATTAATTCGCAATTAAGTTTTGCTTTGTACAATTGCAATGACATGACAATGACCTTTAGGCACCTTGTTCACAACTTTTTAATTATGTCATGTGCCGCACCTACTTTTCAGGATTCTTTGGTTATTTAATATTGTGCTATTTGTCTTAATGTAACCTTTAATCTATTGTGGTAGGGTTTTCTCACTTTGTTAAATTAAATTTTACATGAAAGTTTTTCATTCAAGGTTTTAGTTAAGTCCTTTTCTCATACACCGGAAGACGTAGAGCTTTCGAACCTCACGCATGTTTACCACGACATGACAGTAGTATGTTCCTTCCAAAAGTAGGTCAGTATGAATGACCTTGACCTTTCTACTTCGTTAATTTAGTTTCATTTGTTTTATCAATTCCATTACTCAGATACCAAAATCGATTCAGCTTTCAATCTCCATACTTACTTAATCGGTATGTCAGTTCCTACCAAAAGTACGTTAGTGAATGACCTTGACCATCTTTTCGCATTTGGTAAATTTACATTAAAGTTTTGCATTCAAGTGTTTCATTAAGACCATTACTCATCTACGAAAAGCCATACAGCTTTTAAACGTCAAATTACATATATATGCCAGTAGTATGATCCTGAAAAAAAGACCTGCATTTCAATCTGTGTCAATTTAGTTGACTTGAAGGGTGACACAAAGCAATGATCGTGGCTCCAGCGATAATAAATGTGGAGTTTTTACAACATAATTTTCAGTAACACTGCAGTTGTGCAGGTGACAATGCTATTAGGTCATGCTGTATATTTGTATATCGATGTAATGGAGGTTGTGTCTGGAGTGTTCATTCCCGTTGGCGCATTCTTGATGGCGCCATATAACCGTTTGTGTTGGTACGGCGTGAAACCAATTCAATTTAATTTACACAGTAACAGTCAAACAGATTTTGAACTTCATACACACTGACATCGATATAATAGCAACATGTTCGTGCTAAAGTAACTCAGTGAGAATGTCCTTATCCTACGTACACAGTGTATTGATTTGTTGCATGTGACTGACAGCGATAAATTGGGGCATCCGTGCCCCATGGAGACATTTGTTTAGGTCTGTTTAAATAGGGGAGACATTTTTAATGGAGTTTAACATTGCTATTTTCTCAATATTTTACTTTTTGTTCATCCAAAATAAATACTGTTTCTGCAATACAATAATGACATCATACAATGTTTAAAGGGCCACAGTACAATATGCTTTTCATTCGTGAACATATAAAGTTTTCAGACTTATCGGTGAAATAAATAGAGGATCTTACATGAGTACTCATTCATTATTGAATTTATTAAACGAGTTGGAAAAATGATATAATGCGATACATATAAACTTTTATTGCATTTTGCCTGTCGCTTTAACACGCGAAACCGACATAAACCGTGGGAATTTGATCATAGTCATTATCGATTTTTTTTTTGACAGAGCATACTAGGCTAATTTGCATACTTATATAACTAGTGGTATATCGAAAATATTCCACTCCCACATCGTAAGTTATGTGATAAAATCTGTTATTCACTCCAAAACAACAAATATATTTTCACAGTCATGGCTGAGAATAACACACTCAGCTTTACCTGCGGAACACGTAGTTCCGGTCCATCCTGCGGTACAGGTGCATGTGAATTTGTTTTGGCCGTTAGTGCACGTCGCTCCGTTCATACATGGGGTGCTGGCACACTCGTCTATATCTAAAACGTAAGTGAAACCAGATCAAAATCGTTTATGTGAGGTTTAAATATATCTGTGAAAAATAAAACATTCCCGTGTCATGATTTCACACAGTAAGGTTCTCTTTCTTTATCTCATCTAAGAATGCAAGAAAACCCAGTTGTTTTGCATACTTTACAGTGCTTATTATAACAATAACTAGTAGTCATGTGTTAGAGGGCTTGAATGGGAACACGGCTCTATATAACAGTCTTCAGCATTCTAAAAATGTATGCGGTTTATAATATTAATTCGCAATTAAGTTTTCCTTTTTACAATTGCAGTGACATGACAATGACCATTAGGCACCTTGCTCACTACTTTACAATTATGTCATGTGCCGCACCTACTTTTCATGATTCTTTGGTTGTTTAATATTGTGCTATTTGTCTTAATGTAACCTTTAATCTATTGTGGTAGGGTTTTCTCACTTTGTTAAATTAAATTTTAGATGAAAGTTTTTCATTCAAGGTTTTAGTTAAGTCCTTTTCTCAGACACCGGAAGACGTAGAGCTTTCTAACCTCACGCATGTTTACCACGACATGACAGTAGTATGTTCCTTTCAAAAGTAGGTCAGTATGAATGGCCTTGACCTTCTCACTTCGTTAATTTAGTTTCATTTGTTTTATCAATTCCATTACTCAGATACCAAAATCGATTCAGCTTTCAATCTCCATACTTACTTAATCGGTATGTCAGTTCCTACCAAAAGTACGTTAGTGAATGACCTTGACCATCTTTTCGCATTTGGTAAATTTACATTAAAGTTTTACATTCAAGTGTTTCATTAAGACCATAACTCATCTACGAAAAGCCATACAGCTTTTAAAAGTCAAATTACATATATATGCCAGTAGTGTGATCCTGAAAAAATACCTGCATTTCAATCTGTGTCAATTTAGTTGACTTGAAGGGTGACACAAAGCAATGATCGTGGCTCCAGCGATAATAAATATGGAGTTTTTACAACATAATTTTCAGTAACACTGCAGTTCTGCAGGTGACAATGCTGTTAGGTCATGCTGCATATTTGTATATCGATGTAATGGAGGTTGAGTCTGGAGTGTTCATTCCCGTTGGCGCATTCTTGATGGCGCCATATAACCGTTTGTGTTGGTACGGCGTGAAACCAATTCAATTTAATTTACACAGTAACAGTCAAACAGATTTTGAACTTCATACACACTGACATCGATATAATAGCAACATGTTCGTGCTAAAGTAACTCAGTGAGAATGTCCTTATCCTACGTACACAGTGTATTGATTTGTTGCATGTGACTGACAGCGATAAATTGGGGCATCCGTGCCCCATGGAGACATTTGTTTAGGTCTGTTTAAATAGGGGAGACATTTTTAATGGAGTTTAACATTGCTATTTTCTCAATATTTTACTTTTTGTTCATCCAAAATAAATACTGTTTCTGCAATACAATAATGACATCATACAATGTTTAAAGGGCCACAGTACAATATGCTTTTCATTCGTGAACATATAAAGTTTTCAGACTTATCGGTGAAATAAATAGAGGATCTTACATGAGTACTCATTCATTATTGAATTTATTAAACGAGTTGGAAAAATGATATAATGCGATACATATAAACTTTTATTGCATTTTGCCTGTCGCTTTAACACGCGAAACCGACATAAACCGTGGGAATTCGATCATAGTCATTATCGATTTTTTTTGACAGCGCATACTAGGCTAATTTGCATACTTATATAACTAGTGGTATATCGAAAATATTCCACTCCCACACCGTAAGTTATGTGATAAAATCTGTTATTCACTCCAAAACAACAAATAGATTTTCACAGTCATGGCTGGGAATAACACACTTAGCTTTACCTGCGGAACACATAGTTCCGGTCCATCCTGCGGTACAGGTGCATGTGAATTTGTTTTTGCCGTTAGTGCACGTAGCTCCGTTCACGCATGGGGTGCTGGCACACTCGTCTATATCTAAAACGTAAGTGAAACCAGATCAAACTCGTTTATGTGATGTTTAAATATATCTGTGAAAAATAAAACATTCCCGTGTCATGATTTCACACAGTAAGGTTCTCTTTCTTTATCTAATCTAAGAATGCAAGAAAACCCATTTGTTTTGCATACTTTACAGTGCTTATTATAACAATAACTAGTAGTCATATGTTACAGGGCTTGAATGGGAACACGGCTCTATATAACTGTCTTCATCATTCTAAAAATGTATGCGGTTTATTATATTAATTCGCAATTAAGTTTTCCTTTGTACAATTGTAATGACATGACAATGACCTTTAGGCACCTTTTTCACTACTTTATAATTATGTCCTGTGTCGCACCTACTTTTCATGATTCTTTGGTTGTTTAATATTGTGCTGTTTGTCTTAATGGAACCTTTAATCTATTGTGGTAGGGTTTTCTCACTTTGTTAAATTAAATTTTACATGAAAGTTTTTCATTCAAGGTTTTAGTTAAGTCCTTTTCTCAGACACCGGAAGACGTAGAGCTTTCTAACCTGACGTATGTTTACCACGACATGACAGTAGTATGTTCCTTCCAAAAGTAGGTCAGTATAAATGACCTTAACCTTCTCACTTCGTTAACTTAGTTTAATTTGTTTATCAATTCCATTACTCAGATACCAAAATCGATTCAGCTTTCAATCTCCATACTTACTTACATCGGTATGTCAGTTCCTACCAAAAGTACGTTAATGAATGACCTTGACCATCTTTTCGCATTAGGTAAATTTACATTAAAGTTTTACATTCAAGTGTTTCATTAAGACCATTACTCATCTACGAAAAGCCATACAGCTTTTAAATGTCAAATTACATATATATGCCAGTAGTATGATCCTGAAAAAAGACCTGCATTTCAATCTGTGTCAATTTAGTTGACTTGAAGGGTGACACAAAGCAATGATCGTGGCTACAGCGATAATAAATGTGGAGTTTTTACAACATAATTTTCAGTAACACTGCAGTCCTGCAGGTGACAATGCTATTAGGTCATGCTGCATATTTGTATATCGATGTAATGGAGGTTGGGTCTGCAGTGTTCATTCCCGTTGGCGCATTCTTGATGGCGCCATATAACCGTTTGTGTTGGTACGGCGTGAAACCAATTCAATTTAATTTACACAGTAACAGTCAAACAGATTTTGAACTTCATACACACTGACATCTATATAATAGCAACATGTTCGTGCTAAACGTAACTCAGTGAGAATGACCTTAACCTATGTACACGCTGTATTGATTTGTTGCATGTGACTGACAGCGATAAATTGGGGCATCCGTGCCCCATGGAGACATTTTTAGATTTGTTTAAATAGAGGAGACATTTTTAATGGAGTTTAACATTGCTTTTTTCTCAATATTTTACTTTTTGTTCATCCAAAATAAATACTGTTTCTGCAATACAATAATGACATCATGCAATGTTTAAAGGGCCACAGGACAATATGCTTTTCATTCGTGAACATATTAAGTTTTCAGACTTATCGGTGAAATAAATACAGGATCTTACATGAGTACTCATTCATTATTGAATTTATAAAACGAGTTGGAAAAATGATATTATGCGATACATATAAACTTTTATTGCATTTTGCCTGTCGCTTTAACACGCGAAACCGACATAAACCGTGGGAATTTGATCATAGTCATTATCGATTTTTTTTGACAGCGCATACTAGGCTAATTTGCATACTTATATAACTAGTGGTATACCGAAAATATTCCACTCCCACACCGTAAGTTATGTGATAAAATATGTTATTCACTCCAAAACAACAAATAGATTTTCACAGTCATGGCTGAGAATAACACACTTAGCTTTACCTGCGGAACACGTAGTTCCGGTCCATCCTGCGGTACAGGTGCATGTGAATTTGTTTTGGCCGTTAGTACACGTCGCTCCGTTCATGCATGGGGTACTGGCACACTCGTCTTTATCTAAAACGTAAGTGAAACCAGATCAAACTCGTTTATGTGATGTTTAAATATATCTGTGAAAAATAAAACATTCCCGTGTCATGATTTCACACAGTAAGGTTCTCTTTCTTTATCTAATCTAAGAATGCAAGAAAACCCATTTGTTTTGCATACTTTACAGTGCTTATTATAACAATAACTAGTAGTCATGTGTTACAGGGCTTGAATGGGAACACGGCTCTTTATAACTGTCTTTATCATTCTAAAAATGTATGCGGTTTATTACATTAATTCGCAATTAAGTTTTTCTTTGTACAATTTCAATGACATGAGAATGACCATTAGGCACCTTGCTCACTACATTATAATTATGTCCTGTGTCGCAACTACTTTTCATGATTCATTGGTTGTTTTATATTGTGCTATTTGTCCTAATGTAACCTTTAATCTATTGTGGTAGGGTTTTCTCACTTTGTTAAATTAAATTTTACATGAAAGTTTTTCATTCAAGGTTTAAGTTAAGTCTTTTTCTCAGACACCGGAAGACGTAGAGCTTTCTAACCTCACGCATGTTTACCACGACATGACAGTAGTATGTTCCGTCCAAAAGTAGGTCAGTATGAATGACCTTGACCTTCTCACTTCGTTAATTTAGTTTCATTTGTTTTATCAATTCCATTACTCAGATACCAAAATCGAATCAGCTTTCAATCTCCATACTTACTTACATCGGTATGTCAGTTCCTACCAAAAGTACGTTAGTGAATGACCTTGACCATCTTTTCGCATTTGATAAATTTAAATTAAAGTTTTACATTCAAGTGTTTCATTAAGACCATTACTCATCTACGAAAAGCCATACAGCTTTTAAACGTCAAATTACATATATATGCCAGTAGTATGATCCTGAAAAAAAGACCTGCATTTCAATCTGTGTCAACTTAGTTGACTTGAAGGGTGACTCAAAGCAATGATCGTGGCTCCAGCGATAATAAATGTGGAGTTTTTACAACATAATTTTCAGTAACACTGCAGTTCTGCAGGGACAATGCTGTTAGTTCATGCTGCATATTTGTATATCGATGTAATGGAGGTTGGGTCTGGAGTGTTCATTCCCGTTGGCGCATTCTTGATGGCGCCATATAACCGTTTGTGTTGGTACGGCGTGAAACCAATTCAATTTAATTTACACAGTAACAGTCAAATAGATTTTGAACTTCATACACACTGACATCTATATAATAGCAACATGTTCGTGCTAAATGTAACTCAGTGAGAATGACCTTAACCTATGTACACGCTGTATTGATTTGTTGCATGTGACTGACAGCGATACATTGGGGCATCCGTGCCCCATGAAGACATTTGTTTAGGTCTGTTTAAATAGAGGAGACATTTTTAATGGAGTTTAACATTGCTTTTTTCTCAATATTTTACTTTTTGGTCATCCAAAATAAATACTGTTTCTGCAATACAATAATGACATCATGCAATGTTTAAAGGGCAACACGACAATATGCTTTTCATTCGTGAACATATAAAGTTTTCAGACTTATCGGTGAAATAAATAGAGGATCTTACATGAGTACTCATTCATTAATGAATTTATAAAACGAGTTGGAAACATGATATAATGCGATACATATAAACTTTTATTGCATTTTGCCTGTCGCTTTAACACGCGAAACCGACATAAACCGTGGGAATTTGATCATAGTCATTATCGATTTTTTTTGACAGCGCATACTAGGCTAATTTGCATACTTATATAACTAGTGGTATACCGAAAATATTCCACTCCCACACCGTAAGTTATGTGATAAAATATGTTATTCACTCCAAAACAACAAATATATTTTCACAGTCATGGCTGAGAATAACACACTTAGCTTTACCTGCGGAACACGTAGTTCCGGTCCATCCTGCGGTACAGGTGCATGTGAATTTGTTTTGGCCGTTAGTGCACGTCGCTCCGTTCATACATGGGGTGCTGGCACACTCGTCTATATCTAAAACGTAAGTGAAACCAGATCAAACTCGTTTATGTGATGTTTAAATATATCTGTGAAAAATAAAACAATCCCGTGTCATGATTTCACACAGTAAGGTTCTCTTTCTTTATCTCATCTAAGAATGCAAGAAAACCCATTTGTTTTGCATACTTTACAGTGCTTATTATAACAATAACTAGTAGTCATGTGTTACAGGGCTTGAATGGGAACACGGCTCATTATAACTGTCTTTATCATTCTAAAAATGTATGCTGTTTATAACATTAATTCGCAATTAAGTTTTTCTTTGTACAATTGCAGTGACATGACAATGACCATTAGGCACCTTGCTCACTACATTATAAGTATGTCCTGTGTCGCACCTACTTTTCATGATTCATTGGTTGTTTAATATTGTGCTATTTGTCTTAATGTAACCTTTAATCTATTGTGGTAGGGTGTTCTCACTTTGTTAAATTAAATTTTAGATGAAAGTTTTTCATTCAAGGATTAAGTTAAGTCTTTTTCACAGACACCGGAAGACGTAGAGCTTTCTAACCTCACGCATGTTTACCACGACATGACAGTAGTATGTTCCGTCCAAAAGTAGGTCAGTATGAATGACCTTGACCTTCTCACTTTGTTAATTTAGTTTCATTTGTTTTATCAATTCCATTACTCAGATACCAAAATCGATTCAGCTTTCAATCTCCATACTTACTTACATCGGTATGTCAGTTCCTACCAAAAGTACGTTAGTGAATGACCTTGACCATCTTTTCGCATTTGATAAATTTAAATTAAAGTTTTACATTCAAGTGTTTCATTAAGACCATTACTCATCTACGAAAAGCCATACAGCTTTTAAACGTCAAATTACATATATATGCCAGTAGTATGATCCTGAAAAAAAGACCTGCATTTCAATCTGTGTCAATTTAGTTGACTTGAAGGGTGACTCAAAGCAATGATCGTGGCTCCAGCGATAATAAATGTGGAGTTTTTACAACATAATTTTCAGTAACACTGCAGTTCTGCAGGGACAATGCTGTTAGTTCATGCTGCATATTTGTATATCGATGTAATGGAGGTTGGGTCTGGAGTGTTCATTGCCGTTGGCGCATTCTTGATGGCGCCATATAACCGTTTGTGTTGGTACGGCGTGAAACCAATTCAATTTAATTTACACAGTAACAGTCAAATAGATTTTGAACTTCATACACACTGACATCTATATAATAGCAACATGTTCGTGCTAAATGTAACTCAGTGATAATGACCTTAACCTATGTACACGCTGTATTGATTTGTTGCATGTGACTGACAGCGATACATTCGGGCATCCGTGCCCCATGGAGACATTTGTTTAGGTCTGTTTAAATAGAGGAGACATTTTTAATGGAGTTTAACATTGCTATTTTCTCAATATTTTACTTTTTGTTCATCCAAAATAAATACTGTTTCTGCAATACAATAATGACATCATGCAATGTTTAAAGGGCAACACGACAATATGCTTTTCATTCGTGAACATATAAAGTTTTCAGACTTATCGGTGAAATAAATAGAGGATCTTACATGAGTACTCATTCATTAATGAATTTATAAAACGAGTTGGAAACATGATATAATGCGATACATATAAACTTTTATTGCATTTTGCCTGTCGCTTTAACACGCGAAACCGACATAAACCGTGGGAATTTGATCATAGTCATTATCGATTTTTTTTGACAGCGCATACTAGGCTAATTTGCATACTTATATAACTAGTGGTATACCGAAAATATTCCACTCCCACACCGTAAGTTATGTGATAAAATATGTTATTCACTCCAAAACAACAAATATATTTTCACAGTCATGGCTGAGAATAACACACTTAGCTTTACCTGCGGAACACGTAGTTCCGGTCCATCCTGCGGTACAGGTGCATGTGAATTTGTTTTGGCCGTTAGTGCACGTCGCTCCGTTCATACATGGGGTGCTGGCACACTCGTCTATATCTAAAACGTAAGTGAAACCAGATCAAACTCGTTTATGTGATGTTTAAATATATCTGTGAAAAATAAAACAATCCCGTGTCATGATTTCACACAGTAAGGTTCTCTTTCTTTATCTCATCTAAGAATGCAAGAAAACCCATTTGTTTTGCATACTTTACAGTGCTTATTATAACAATAACTAGTAGTCATGTGTTACAGGGCTTGAATGGGAACACGGCTCTTTATAACTGTCTTTATCATTCTAAAAATGTATGCTGTTTATTACATTAATTCGCAATTAAGTTTTTCTTTGTACAATTGCAATGACATGACAATGACCATTAGGCACCTTGCTCACTACATTATAAGTATGTCCTGTGTCGCACCTACTTTTCATGATTCATTGGTTGTTTAATATTGTGCTATTTGTCTTAATGTAACCTTTAATCTATTGTGGTAGGGTTTTCTCACTTTGTTAAATTAAATTTTACATGAAAGTTTTTCATTCAAGGTTTAAGTTAAGTCTTTTTCACAGACACCGGAAGACGTAGAGCTTTCTAACCTCACGCATGTTTACCACGACATGACAGTAGTATGTTCCGTCCAAAAGTAGGTCAGTATGTATGACCTTGACCTTCTCACTTCGTTAATTTAGTTTCATTTGTTTTATCAATTCCATTACTCAGATACCAAAATCGATTCAGCTTTCAATCTCCATACTTACTTACATCGGTATGTCAGTTCCTACCAAAAGTACGTTAGTGAATGACCTTGACCATCTTTTCGCATTTGATAAATTTAAATTAAAGTTTTACATTCAAGTGTTTCATTAAGACCATTACTCATCTACGAAAAGCCATACAGCTTTTAAACGTCAAATTACATATATATCCCAGTAGTATGATCCTGAAAAAAAGACCTGCATTTCAATCTGTGTCAATTTAGTTGACTTGAAGGGTGACTCAAAGCAATGATCGTGGCTCCAGCGATAATAAATGTGGAGTTTTTACAACATAATTGTCAGTAACACTGCAGTTCTGCAGGGACAATGCTGTTAGTTCATGCTGCATATTTGTATATCGATGTAATGGAGGTTGGGTCTGGAGTGTTCATTCCCGTTGGCGCATTCTTGATGGCGCCATATAACCGTTTGTGTTGGTACGGCGTGAAACCAATTCAATTTAATTTACACAGTAACAGTCAAACTGATTTTGAACTTCATACACACTGACATCTATATAATAGCAACATGTTCGTGCTAAATGTAACTCAGTGAGAATGACCTTAACCTATGTACACGCTGTATTGATTTGTTGCATGTGACTGACAGCGATACATTGGGGAATCCGTGCCCCATGGAGACATTTGTTTAGGTCTGTTTAAATAGAGGAGAGATTTTTAATGGAGTTTAACATTGCTATTTTCTCAATATTTTACTTTTTGTTCATCCAAAATAAATACTGTTTCTGCAATACAATAATGACATCATGCAATGTTTAAAGGGCCACACGACAATATGCTTTTCATTCGTGAACATATAAAGTGTTCAGACTTATCGGTGAAATAAATAGAGGATCTTACATGAGTACTCATTCATTAATGAATTTATAAAACGAGTTGGAATCATGATATAATGCGATACATATAAACTTTTATTGCATTTTGCCTGTCGCTTTAACACGCGAAACCGACATAAACCGTGGGAATTTGATCATAGCCATTATCGATTTTTTTGACAGCGCATACTAGGCTAATTTGCATACTTATATAACTAGTGATATACAAAAAATATTCCACTCCCACACCGTAAGTTATGTGATAAAATATGTTATTCACTCCAAAACAACAAATATATTTTCACAGTCATGGCTGAGAATAACACACTTAGCTTTACCTGCGGAACACGTAGTTCCGGTCCATCCTGCGGTACAGGCGCATGTGAATTTGTTTTGGCCGTTAGTGCACGTAGCTCCGTTCATACATGGGGTGCTGGCACACTCGTCTATATCTAAAACGTAAGTGAAACCAGATCAAACTCGTTTATGTGATGTTTAAATATATCTGTGAAAAATAAAACATTCCCGTGTCATGATTTCACACAGTAAGGTTCTCTTTCTTTATCTCATCTAAGAATACAAGAAAACCCATTTGTTTTGCATACTTTACAGTGCTTATTATAACAATAACTAGTAGTCATGTGTTACAGGGCTTGAATGGGAACACCGCTCTTTATAACTGTCTTTATCATTCTAAAAATGTATGCGGTTTATTACATTAATTCGCAATTAAGTTTTTCTTTGTATAATTGCAATGACATGACAATGACCTTTAGGCACCTTGCTCACTACTTTATAATTATGTCCTGTGTCGCACCTACTTTTCATGATTCATTGGTTGTTTAATATTGTGAGATTTGTCTTAATGTAACCTTTAATCTATTGTGGTAGGGTTTTCTCACTTTGTTAAATTAAATTTTACATGAAAGTTTTTCATTCAAGGTTTAAGTTAAGTCTTTTTCTCAGACACCGGAAGACGTAGAGCTTTCTAACCTCACGCATGTTTACCACGACATGACAGTAGTATGTTCCGTCCAAAAGTAGGTCAGTATGAATGACCTTGACCTTCTCACTTCGTTAATTTAGTTTAATTTGTTTATCAATTCCATAACTCAGATACCAAAATCGATTCAGCTTTCAATCTTCATACTTACTTACATCGGTATGTCAGTTCCTACCAAAAGTACTTTAGTGAATGACCTTGACCATCTTTTCGCATTTGATAAATTTAAATTAAAGTTTTACATTCAAGTGTTTCATTAAGACCATTACTCATCTACGAAAAGCCATACAGCTTTTAAACGTCAAATTACATATATATGCCAGTAGTATGATCCTGAAAAAAATACCTGCATTTCAATCTGTGTCAATTTAGTTGACTTGAAGGGTGACTCAAAGCAATGATCGTGGCTCCAGCGATAATAAATGTGGAGTTTTTACAACATAATTTTCAGTAACACTGCAGTTCTGCAGGGACAATGCTGTTAGTTCATGCTGCATATTTGTATATCGATGTAATGGAGGTTGGGTCTGGAGTGTTCATTCCCGTTGGCGCATTCTTGATGGCGCCATGTAACCGTTTGTGTTGGTACGGCGTGAAACCAATTCAATTTAATTTACCCAGTAACAGTCAAACAGATTTTGAACTTCATACACACTGACATCGATATAATAGCAACATGTTCGTGCTAAATGTAACTCAGTGAGAATGACCTTAACCTACGTACACGCTGTATTGATTTGTTGCATGTGACTGACAGCGATACATTGGGGCATCCGTGCCCCATGGAGACATTTGTTTAGGTCTGTGTAAATAGAGGAGACATTTTTAATGGAGTTTAACATTGCTATTTTCTCAATAGTTTACTTTTTGTTCGTCCAATATAAATGTTGTTTCTGCAATACAATAATGACATCATGCAATATTTAAAAGGCGACACGACAATCTGGATTGTTTTAAAAACTCGCAGCGTCGCGTTAGTTTGTCTACATAACTTTTATTTGTTCAATTATAAGAACAGAATTAAGGAAACTGTTTTTTTTGTATATTTCCAACTGTTTATTATATCGCACGAATATTATATTTAAACCGACGGTAGAATAACGAAAAAAAATAATAATGTTAATTATATGCAAGCAGGTTTTAAGTTAAAATGATAATGAATTAATAAATCGAGACGCTAATTTTAATGCCTGATGAAAACTACGAGATTTCCATGTGTTCCTTTAAATATAACGTTTGATTCTACTGCATGTCTGTTTACTAGTACAAGGGCGTAGCGAAGGGTTTCATATTGGGGCGTCCATAATTTTGTTTACAACAACAACAACAAACATATAATACAACAACTATTTTTCCATAGTAATACATACTACATATCTATATATTGTATTAAAACGTACGTACATATTAACTGTTCATCGTGCTCTATTTAAATTATTTCGGCAGGTAGATTAGAATCTACCAACTTTGATAGAAATTGTCTACAAAACTGTTGATTTGGATAAAAAATACACAAGAATGACGCTTTGTGTCCGATTTTCGTCAGAATTATTGAGGCGTCCAGACGCCCCAATATTTGATATTGGGACGTCCATGGTCGGGCTGGTCATGAAGGCGTTACGCCCCTGTAGTATATATAGTACTAGAATAAATACGCTGTGGCAGTTCTATTTTACTAATTCGACTATTAAAGTAGCTATCCCGCCACAGCAGCCAAATTTGACAACATATGTACACCGTCTCTAAATCTACTGACGTAAGGAATATGATTATATAACAATACATATTCTGAGAATCTAAACTCTATATACAAAACATAAACGGCTTTAACCATCTAGGCCTTAACTCCAATACTTGAGCTACCAACTCATAATTTATTTTACGCATATTCAATCACGGGTATTTGAACACGTGAATAAAGCTATACTTTAACTGGCACATATAAATTATTATATGACCTAAATACCTGGATAGAAAGAGTTTGGATACATGATTTTGTATTGTAATTGTGCCGTTATTTAAGTTTTTTTGCCCTTTAAGTATGTCGATATTGTGAACTTTTATGATAAGTAAGTGTTTTATGTTGTACGAATGAGACATTGCTAGTTGAATACATATTTATTTGTTATTACTACAAGGTTAATTAGGTTAATTAGATAAATTTGTTTTCTCTGTCAGTAGATAAGAGGTCGACAGCCAATCAATTAAAGTACTGAAAGTAGTGAGCGGCGTAGGTTGGTCGCAGAGGATCCTTTGTCATGTTGAAATAGTTTGAAAAAAGTCGAATGCGTTGCATTTGTTTTGTTATATTTTTATTGAATTTATGCCATTGATGTGAAGAAGCCTGCTAACAGTTTTATTATGACAATATTATCAAATGTAGAATGTATTGTAGACTGCAAGCAATCTTTGTTGGTGCAGATGCTCGCCTTCCAATGTCTAGTCGCTTTATTGGTGAATTAACTTGAAGGAGATAATTCAGTATAACAAATAGTGTGCGAGGTACAAGAACATACAACAGAGCTACAGATGAGCTTTTTGATCAGTTGGGTATTTACCCGTTTTTATATATTTAAAATGGATATTTCATGATTTTAATTGGGTAAAATAAAACGATAGCATGTTGTGACATTGTTTTGGGATGGCATTCCACTAATATTGTAAAGCATTACACAAAATGTAACTCATCCAATCTACTTGTTTTCATAATAAGCTTTATACTATGTGACCGGATGGTCCTTCAACAACCCATGCATTTCTCAATTTGCATTGGTTGTTTTATTATTTGACAATTTCGATTACTTTATTGGTGCCTATGCTTTTGGTTTTAATTGGAAATGTTGACATTTTTAATTGGGTATTTAGGCTGCTTATCTGTAGATATGCATACAAAGTTTTAAAGAGACACATGACACTCTTGAAATGGTTATCAAGCATTGAAATAATTATTTATCCAGTATCATTTTGAAATGGAATCTGCTTTCATATATATATTTTTTATGATTTTTCGGTTTTTGTAGTCTTCAACAATATCTGTTAACATATTATTGGTGCAATGTAATCAACAGTTAATACTTTATATATACACACAAAGAAGTTGCTTTATATTATTCCTATGACCAGATGTATCACTAAAGATGAGAAATACCCCCCCCCCCCCCCACAAACATTTTTCAGTAAGATCAAGGGCAATAACTATGCATCCGCACTAAAATTGTGTCATTTACATTTCATGTTTATCTAGTATTTTGTTGTTGTTGTATTGAGAGCAGCTAAAAGTAGCCGACCAGCTTACCAAAGTAGGAGGGTAAATCACCCGCCTACCGGCTATAAAGGAAAGCCCTGCAACTAAGACCGAAATGTTCGTGAAAGGGAGGTAACTTCATACAGATGCGAAATATACCTATTGTTTTTACAAATATTTCTTTTAAAATTATATATATATTTGTTTTGATTGACTATTCAGTTCATATAACTGATTAAAGTAAAACAATATATCACCATATACATTTTAAACGGTGTCATGAAACCTTTAAGTATAAATAGAAATGAAACGCAAAACAGAATAAAAACTGAGAAACAAATCTTCAATAAATTTGATCTGAAATTCCATGAAAGACATTTTTTAAAGCGATTTTCCATCAAAATAACGATTTCCCATCAAAATAGCATAACAACTAGGTACAACATGCTTTAATTCCATCATTGTGGACATAATGGGTGTGTGTTACTGTTACAAAATAATATACATGTTGACGCCCGTATCGAATGAGTATTCAAAGCACGCACCTATCGCTTTCTCGTTCAAAATAAAGACAAATACCGAGAAAAAAGTTATTAATTCATCTATATTCTACAAATGGAATAATAACCGAAAAGAGTCATTTTTAACGGCTGAAATCAACCACGACGCTGAAACAGATGTTCTTGTCAATATATTTACTACTTATTTAAACTCTAAAGGCACTACATATTTTGAAAATATTATCCAACCGAACGATACGCAGTTTAACACAAACAATAAAAATAAACAAAAATGGTATAATGAAGAATGCAAACGCAAACACGAACTGTACAAACACGCCATTTAACAATACAATATAACTAAAAATAACGACACTCGGAGAAACGTATTCGAAAAGAAAAAAGACTATAAATATTATTGCAGAAAGTCTAAAAATACTTTTAACAGAGACCTAGGTAAGAAAATGAATGACATGAGACGCAAACGCCCGCGAGAGTTCTGGAAAATATTTAAACAAAAACCTATGAATAAAAATGGCGAACAAATACCCAAAGAAGTATTTTATAATCATTTTAAGAATTTAGCAGCAAATACGATCTCTCATACAAATGAAGAAGGCGTCGAGTTCCTGCAAGATTTTTTAAATAACAATCTAGCCGAACCTACATATAGTGAACTCGACCGACCGATTACTATTGAAGAAATAGTACGCGCATCAAAGTTGTTAGGAAACAATAAAGCATGTTCATTTGACAACATCCTATACGAATATTTAAAAAAAAGCATAGACACGATTGCAAAATCACTCGAAATACTGTTTAATTATATCCTAGACAAAAACGTATTTCCACGTAGTTGGTCAACCGGCCTCATAATACCAAAATACAAGAAGTGGGATCCGTCTGACCCAAATAATTACAGAAGCAGAATAATCACAAGCTGTTTTGACAATTTTTTTACAGTTATTATTAACGAGAGATTAAAGAAATGGGCATTAGATAATGATATACTCACTGACGCTTAATTCGGATTATAACCCAATTATGGCACAGTTGACGCTATATTTTCACTGCACGCACTAATTGAACAACAACTCACGAATAAAAGCAAATTATTCTGCTGCTTCGTTGACTTTAAAAAAGTGTATGACTTAATTGACCGTAACTGTCTCTGGTTCAAATTAATCAAATCCGGAATAGATGGCAAACTTTTTTCACTAATCCGCTCAATGTATGATGAAGTCAAATTATGTATCAAACATTTAAATACTTTAACAGACTTTTTCAACAGTGACCTAAGGGCTATTTCAAGGGGAGATAACATCACCGATATTGTTTTCCCTGTTCCTGAATGACATTGAACATCATCTACAACACAATTTAAATGTTGGTATCACAATAGAACAAATTTCTATATATCTTTTATTATTTGCCGACGACACCGCAATATGCTCAGAAACAAAAGAAGGCCTACAAGAATCTCTAAACAATCTAGAAAATTATTGCTTAAAATGGAATCTAAATGTTAATATCGAGAAAACAAAAATCATAGTCTTTAGAAAAGGCGGAGCGCTTAGACAAGAATACTCATGGACATATTCTGGAACGTTGATCGAGGTAGTAAACAGTTTCAATTGTTTAGGCATTGTACTATCCAGCGGTGGTTCATTCATACCAGCAACTAATGCACTTAAAGGTATGGCTATTCCAATTAATATTATGTTTAATCTTTTTGCTTTATACGTACTGTCTATTTTAAATTATGGTTGTGAGGTATGGGGACATATCAAGGCAGATAATATAGAGCTGGTTCATAAAAAAATTGTAAATGGATACTAAATGTTGAAACGTCAACAAACACTTTATCGCTTTACGCAGAAGCCGGTCGATATCCATTATACATTTCAAGATATATACGAATCATCAAATACTGGCTAAAGATGTACGGTAATAAAGATAATAATTGTATATTAAAAACCATTATCAACAAACAAAGAAATGAGATAGATGGCAGTCCCCGCATTATAAACTGGTCTACAAAGGTACGAGGTATCCTACAAAATTCGGGATACAATGAGATATTGTTGTACCCAGACTCTGTTAAAATAAATACCTTCACTCCATTACTACTTAATCGCCTTAACGGTCTCAAGTTGTGTTATTTAAACAACTCCCCCAACATGTCACAATTAAAAAAAAATTGCGACCATTAGTAACTGTTATATACCGTCGCAAAATACAGAATTTCAATTCAGTAAACCCTATAACTGCCACTGTATTAACTTGCTGTTAACAATATTAAGGATTATGATATAATATCCTGCTGTTTTATTGTTAGGAATTAACTGAAATTTAAAAAAAATAATAATATTGAATAATTTCAAATAATCTTCAACAGTTACTGTGGCATTGATTTTTTTTAATTCCACACACAGATCCCACCAATGCTAAAAAAACACATCATTATTATTGATTTAAACAAAATAAAAAACATTTCTTAAAACTTTATAGCTTATTCACAACATTTTCCCATTAACAGGGAATGAAAGATGCTTAATTTTGGTTAAAATATCTTAAATGATAATAATAATAATAAAGAGATAAATAACATTAGAGCAAAACGCCAGTAAGTGCACATACAACATTTTTGCACGTGTGTGTGTGTGTGTAATTCTAAGGTTTAAAGTCCGTCCGCCAACGAACACGTCAGGGTATACCTGACGCGATGGGCACAATAGAGTCTGGACTTAACAAACATTTTTGCACTCAAACTTTAAGTACAAAAAAACAATAAGTGATCTTACATGGGTTTTTGCGTTCAAGTTTTCATTGCAAAAATATTGTGTCTTTTTTTAATTTCACTGTAAACTTTTTTTTAAAAAAAAAATAGACATATAAACTGTTATGTCTAAAGTATAACTGTAATTGCAGCTTAAGTATGAAAACTTAACCCTTAATAATACCAATCTAAAACTTTTAACAGTTTTTGGTCTCGCCTGAAAAGTAGCAATAATGCACTTACATCGTTTTTGCGTTCAACAGACGAATTATTAATGTAAGCTTGATACAGTTAATCTCCTGCCTTGTTGACACAAATAACATGACAAACTATGGCGGGCTTGTCAAGAGGAAAAATTGCTGTGAGTAAAATCCTTAAAAATAATAAAGATAGGATAGAACAATCCATGGAACTAGACATTTTAAAATATGACTGCAGAGCTGCAGATAATTTTTGACAGCAATGAGTATTTACTCATCAGATTCAAATGGAATGAGTAAAAGGAAATCATTCAGCAGTGTTCAGAGTAAACACTTGCTTTAAATATTTCATGTTTTCAAAATGGATGTGAATTAATATGTTTTAAAAGAAACAACTAATTACTGTTCAGATTAAATGGAAGTTAAGTAAAAACAAAAGAAATCATTTAGAGTAAACACTTGCTTAAAATATTTGATGTTTTCAAAATGGATGTGAATTAACATGTTTTAAAAGAAACAACTAATTACTGTTCAGAATAAATGGAAGTTAAGTAAAAACAAAAGAAACACTGTATGATCTTAATATTAGACACATGATTGGAACAATTTTCATCATGTAAATATGGAATAAACTGATCCACAGGACCATACATACACATATAATGCTCATGATTTCTAAAAGTTATGATTTTTTGTAGTAAGTTGATGAGTAATGATATTCACAATTTAAAAAACTGAGGGTTTTTGTAAAAAAATATGAGTAAAATACTCAACACCTCAGCCTATCTACAGCTCTGATAGTATGTTTTATAAAAGGCCACAGCAAGATGATCACATCTAACTTCTATGGAAGAATTAAAAAAGCATTTTAATTATTTTCTTTCACTAGCTCCATTGAAAATTATTTCAAAATATGTTTTGGTGCATAATCCTACGATTTCATTCCAAATTATTTTCAAATTTATCTTTTTCAATCATACTACATAATCTGCTTTAGAAAATAAAGAACATGAATTTATTGTCTCAATACTCAATACTTATATTTTATATATTATAGATTTGTCTGTGATTTGTATAGGAAATACTGGGAATAGAAAAGCTATATCTACTCGTTTGCTGTACTGGGAAATATCTCAGTGCAATGGGAGATATTTCCCAGTACGGAACATTGCTCGGCCTTTTCTGTCAGTAGCGGGAACGCCAAATGATTTTCCGATTGTTTTTCGGACGTCGTCGTCTGATTCCGCCACTAGGGAATAACGATTACGGAAATTAATGAAGAGTTCCGGTTCCACTTGTTTTGTTTGTATGACGTAACGTCGTCTTGGCGTAAAACTGGTGTAAAAAGGCGTGAATCATTAGAAATGTTAATAAAATATCATTTTAAATTATGTAACATATAGTTTAATATTAATCAGTGTTTTTGAGATACTAAAACTCTCCCTCGGCCGAGAAATGGCCGCACTCGTTCTTATATCGGGACCATTTCTCTACCTCGGGGATATATTTCCTGTATCTCAAAAACACTGGTTAGGCCTAAAAGAAAAAATGGTTTGTTTCCGCTAACCCGACCGACCCTATTTTTAGCCGCCGACCCTACGCGTTTTTATTTAAAAAAAACATTAAATAAAAAAAAAGCAAATTTACTTCATGATACATCCTTTATTACCCGAGCACTTGCTATTTCCGATACTTTTCGTTATAAATACTACCAACGAATTGATGCATCAAAAACATCTTGTGTTTCTTGAGATTATCAGACGCATGTAAAACCCAACAACATTTTTCCAAAGAATACACAGTAGCAGTAGCTGCCTCAATATAGCACAATACAATGCTGAAAACAGTATGAAAATTAAAGCTGACAAGCTTGAAACCTTTCAAACATCTTGTGTTTTTCATGGCAAGATACATGTTTTTAAAAGATATATAATATAATTATATGTATTATTAAAGGTATTTTTACTGGAAATGATTTTGTCATAGCATACAGGTGCTATTAATCTTATACTACTATTTTAGTATTTAAAATAAATGTTAAGTACAAGTATTAAAATATTTTCCAATGAAAAAAGGAGTAACTTAAAAAAAAAGCGTACCTACATACCCTATATTTTTTCAATGCGTTAGCGGAAACAAACCATTTTTTTTTCTTTTTGGCCTTATTAAACTCTTTTCTCAATGCATTGCGGCAAGAAATTCAAAGCAATTAAATATATTGAATGTTTTTAGTGAATACGAACTAAAAATAGTCTGTTTCTGGTATTTTCCCCCATAAAATGTGGGTAGGTCAATAGGATTTATTTTTTTATTATTATTTTATTTTTATATATTTTTGTCTCATCTTTTTGAAACAGAAACAGAGACATAGGTGTTGCTTTTCCGGTGACTGTGAAAGCGTCAACATTCAAGTTTAGCGTTTAGGTCACTTTCTCACAAACTGTATGCACTAGACCTTTCGAATTTTGCTTATAGTTGTATCATTCATGGGTGGTACATCACATCGTGACAAAGCAAATGTGGATGTGACCTTGACCTTCCAAGCAAGGGGTTGATAACTTAATAAGTTTTACGTTCATCTTTTGCGTTTAGGTCACTTTATTTACTTTGTAATATTAACATTCAAGTTTTGCGTTTAGGTCGCTTTCTTACAAACTGTATACACTAGACCTTCAAACTTTGGTTATAGTTGTATCTTGGGTGGTACATCGCAACGTGACAAAGCAAAGGTGCCTATGACATTGACCCTCCAAACAAGGGGCAGATACCTTAATACTTTAAATTCAGCTTTTGCATTTCGCTCAATTTCTCATAAACCGTATGTATTAGACCTTTCAAACTTTGCTTGTAGCATGGTCGGTGACATTTCCTTTGATGAATGCACAAAATTAAATCGGTTACTTTAGGGTAACTAAAGGAGCGTGGCTAAACCGTACTACAACTACCAGATATAGGAAGTTAGAGTACGGTCACTCTGACGTCACAATGTTACGAAGTCGACCATGCTACAGAAACGATAGAGTCTGTCTCAGCTCGTTGGTCAATACGAGTGGAATGTTCGTGCCCTGCCTTTACCTGCTACAGATATATTAAAATGGACTGTTCTTTCTTTGAATTTATAAGTGATATTGATATGGAACTTTTTCTAAAATGATCAGCATGACATGATGTTGATCCTTCAATGGTTTCATTATGTTTTTCAGTATGCTACAATATTCGGAAATCCAGCTGTTAAAGGGACACGGCGATCTTTATTTTTTAAAAAACTCACATTGTCCCGCTAGTTTTTCTGCATAACTTGCATTTGTTAAATCATTAACATTAACAGGGGTAGAATTTAACTTTTTTTACACATTTGCTTTTTTTGCGTGTGCAAATTAAATTCAACTCACAAAAATTATCAATGGTATTTTGCTTCTCCGTCATGTCCGTTGGGTTGAAGACATTTCTGGGCCCGAGAACAGTTCTATTTGCAAAAACGTGAATTGATATATTGCAGCATAACATAGGAATACTCTACTAGATTCATAAGTACCTATAAGCATCAATTTGTTATTATTTTTAATTGTTTTTATTAACTTATTTTTAATGATATTGTCTATAGGTATATCTGTAATTGATTAAGTGTGTTATATTCACAACGAAGCAGCAAACAAATGCGAATTAGGGAAATAAAACACGTTTGTTCTTGTGTAATTTCCATCGATTTCTCAGTCATGGAAAGAGCCGAAGTACCGGTCTGGACCCAAACGTACTGCCAAAGCTAAATACCGTAATACTGCACACCTCTATCGGAATTTGTTTTGAATGTTAACATTTTGCATTTTTTTATGTATTTAAATGCCTTGTTTTATGTAAATAAAAGATGGCCGACTAATTAAATGAATGAATTATTATTATTTGAATATACATGTACCATATTTAGTTGTCTCAGTTGCTTGTGTTTTTCACACTCCGAGGAGTCTTAATTCAGGGGTGGTAGTTGTACAGTACATATTGTAGAAAAGACATGCCTGAACATTTTCATATGATGATCCATTTGATGTTGTGAAGGACATGAGGATACACAGTAAAATCACAGAGGATAAACAGTTACTACCTGGTAACTATTTCTGGCTTTTCGTTATGCGAGAATTGTTGTATTTATCTTAAAAACTGCTGTGCCATTGAAGCTACCGATGGATTGGTTTACAAGCTGCAGAAATTTGCTTGGAAACACTTATTGCTAGGCCTACTTTTTTAGAAACATGAAACTTTAAACATATCAGGACAATTATAAAGAAAGTTACATGAATAAAAATATCCTTATCAGATTATTATCATGCTATATTCTATGTTATTATCGGAATTTAGAGTTGGGTACCGCGAAATATAAAGTACGGGGGTATTCCGCGTTTCTTTTAGCAAATACCACAGTACGTACCACTGTATACTGTGTAAGTTTTGTAGCTGCAAAAACATGAATTCATATTAAAAAAGTTAATGGGGTAGTTATCAAAAACCTATCAGTAGAGCTTCAATGTCGGATTTGTAACCGGAAGCCCCGGGCTCAATCCTCCGCGGTGCCACTGAGTTTTGTCGGTGTTTTCTTGGGCAAGACACTTTCCCTAAGCCTTGTCCGTCGGATGGGGACGTAAACCGGGCGGTCCCATGTATCGGTCTATCCTCCGAGCACGATAAATAACCATATGAATCTATTTAATAATAAGAGTAGGGCACAGTTCCCGGATTCCTATGTAGCCTTCCTCTCTCTCTGGGGTGGCTCTAAATAAACTATACTGTGTTGATGAGCCGTTAAACAACATTCAATTCGGGGTCATTGACCAGTTTTTATCTTTACGAAAACTTGACGTTGGCTATAACTTTCTCATTTCTTAGTATTTCTTCATCAAACTTTCAACATATACTCATCATGACAACATCGACATGACCATACTAAAATATAAAAGTCAAGTCACACTGAAGGTCATAATACGGGTTAAATTTTCTTCATGAAAACAAAACAAAGTTGGCAAAAACATTTTCATTTTTGGATACTTCTTCATCAAATTTTCAATATATACTTATCATGAAAACATCGACATGACCATAGTAAACTATAAAGGTCAAGGTCACACTGAAGGTCATTATATGGGTTAAATACTCGCTTTTTTTCTTCACGAAATCTTAACGTTGTCTATATCTTTCTCACTTCTGGATATTTCTTCATCAAACTTTCAACATATACTCATCATGACAACATCGACATGACCATAGTAAACTATAAAGGTCACGGTCACACTGAAGGTCATTATATGGGTTAAATACCCGCTTTTTTTCTTCACGAAATCTTAACGTTGTCTATAACTTTCTCATTTCTTGAT
Organism: Cyrtodaria siliqua; assembly: GCA_037043455.1. Classification (NCBI taxonomy): domain Eukaryota; kingdom Metazoa; phylum Mollusca; class Bivalvia; order Adapedonta; family Hiatellidae; genus Cyrtodaria; species Cyrtodaria siliqua. The sequence continues at coordinate 286,688 of JAWPHD010000185.1, forward strand.
ATTCCTTGATCAAACTTTCAAGATATACTCATCATGACAATATCGATATGACCATACTAAAATACAAAGGTCAAGGTCACACCGAAGGTCATTATATGGGTTAAATACTCGTTTTTTTTTCTTCACGAAATTCACGAAAACTTAACGTTGGTTATAACTTTCCCATTTCTTGATATTTCTTCATCAAACTTTCAGTATATACTCATCATGACAACATCGACATGACCATACTGAAGATCATTATATGGGTTTAATACTCATTTTTTTCTTCACGAAAACTTACTTAGGCCAGTTTGTCAGGGTCATTTATCTGGGTCCAAAAAACCAAAATCTTGGGTCCAAAGGATTGTTGCTCTTGATGTCTTGTTTATCTTAGCAAAATGTCAAGTCGGCCATACATTCAAGATGGCCGTCACGGCTAAAAAAAATGTAGCGACTACTTCATGAACACTTTAAGTGATATTGATATGGGACTTTTGTAAAATGATCAGCATGCCATTATGTTGGTCGAAAATCATTTTGAGTTGACGATAAGCATGGGTACCAGCGGCCATCTTTGTTTACATATAGTTATATTGTAGGTCTGAGGTCTGGCGGGAGGCGTGATTTTGGATGTGACAAGAAGATTAAAAAATGTGTTCTACAACTGGCTAGATGGGGTAGATGAAGTGAAATCAGATGTGCACAACGCATATATTGCTGGCAATGCCACAAGGAAGTCGACCTATCACGTATGGGCGAGTGTGCACATCAGTCGCATATGAAGGTGGAGAAACACAACAAAAACGTGGAGTTGACAGTTACTTTCCATATAAATATTTTTTAACGGGACGTATTATGGTATGGGTTGTCCGACTGTCCGTCCGTCCGACTGTAAACAATTGCACATTATGGGGATAATTTCGAAACCGTAACACCTACACTCATGAAATTTGACACGTACATTGCCCTAGGTGAGAGGAGGGTCCTTATTGTTTTGGGATCAGTAGGTCAAAGGTCAAGGTCACCGTGACAATCTATAGACAAACGCATTCCGGGTGATAATTTCGACACTGTAACACATACACTCTTGAAACTTGACAGGTACATTGCCCTAGGTGAGAGGAGGATCCCTATTGTTTTGGGGTCAGTAGGTCAAAGGTCAAGGTCACCGTGACTTTGTATAGATAAACGCATTCCGGACGATAATTTCGACACCGTAACACTCATGAAACTTGACAGGTACATTGCTCTAGGCTTGGGGTCAGTAGATCAAAGGTCAAGGTCACCGTGACATTATGTAGAAAAACACATTTTGGACTATACCTTTGAAACAATAACACCTACATTCATGAACATACACATTGCAAATGACAATCTCGGAATTATGAGGAGGAAGCCTATTACCTTTGGGTCAGTAAGTCATCAAGGTCACATTGAACTGACAGTGACTGAATTTCTGAGACATTTTCCTCACTGTAACTTACAACTATTAGACCTACAATTGAATTTTTACAGAAATAGTAAAAACAACATCTATTAATTTTAAGCTTAGTAGTTCAGAAGTCAAAGTCACTGTGACCTGATCATGACAAATTCCTTCCCAGCTGTTAGTCACAAATATTTGATCTAAAGTATTGAAACTTTATACAAATTGTGCTCTTAGTTAAACAACATCCCTTATCAGTATTTTTTTGTTGGAAGGTCAAAGGTAAGGGTTACATTTACCTGACACCTGGGAAATGCATTTAACATAAAACTTTAGGAAACGGGCGTATAATGCCCGTTAGGCGGCGCTCTTGTTCATTAAAGCTACAGAGTCTCTACATAAATCGATTTATTCTTTGTAGGCGTGTCTTTATTTGTAATTTTCATGTTCACCAGCTCATGTCGATATCGGGTATTTAAGCGAGCAAATATAACGCAGGACATCATTTATTGTATAGACATCGACCAGTGCACATCGCACCTCTATACAGGTAACATTATGATTTACAGAAGAATTTGTTTTGCCTCTTTCGGGACTCGAACACACGACCTTCTGATTTCAAGTCCGGTTCTCTACCACTGAGCTATAAAGCTGCTTGAGTAAGTGGTAATACAAACTACCATTTATTATGAGGCAAAATAATTGAACGCAAATCAAGATGAATCCATAAATATATAGTCTATCTTGTCGGACGTGTAAATTAACATTGCCTGGTGTAATACTATATGCTATCAATATGAAATCAATATTTCGCCTCAAAACAACCATATCTCGACTTGTTATTTAGTTCTTGATGAGTTTGTTCGCGCGCTAGTTATTACGTAATGCCTAATTAGTTTTAATAATGCTAGAACAAACTAATAAATAGCCTTGGTCTAGTGGTGCAATAAACGGCCATCAAAACTTAAAAGCGCAACGGTTGTGGTTCAAATCCCCTTCCGGGCAAGTATATTTTTTTTATCGCATATATTCTGAAGTCGTATATTTATCGATGTTACCCGTACGATCTGCCTTATATATCGACTTTTGGGGTGTTCCTCGATTTTAAACTACTTCACACGTGACTCATTCATATTCATGAGTTATTACCAGTCAATATAGAGACTCTGTAGCTTTAAGGAAGAAGTCCAGTTAGAAACATTAAGTGTAGATGACTATAACAATATTAACTTTAAACACTAACAATGAGCAACACACTGCTACATGTAGTCCTACTTGAAAAAAAGTAAAACTAGAAAAAGATGCAGAAACATTACAGGAAAGACCCAGTATTTCAGCATACAACAAGGTAACATTATGGTCCTCCTTCATCATACCAGGGTCGATATATAATGTATATCGACCCTGATAATACTGACAACAATAAATAACGCACATGTTAAGCAACTTAAATATCAAGAAACAAGCAAGAAATTACACGAATCTGTAATCTGTTTCATTTTACATACTAGTATATTTGTTCCAGAATTATTACGTGTTATAAAGTTAAACTCCAGTTTACGGCACATTACTTGACACTTTTGCAATAAAAAACAACTGCAAAATGATTTTCTTTAGTAAATTCATTTTCTCTGAACCGAGTTATTAAGGTGTTTATTGAATGATAGCAAAATACCATTTGCAGGGATTGTGTATGTCCTGACAATTTCGAGTTTATACTTAACCTCTCCACCAGAAAACGAATACAGTCGTCCATTGTCACGAATGATTGAACAAAATTGAGGATTCTTGGCTAAAATGATACGAGAACGTAAAACTTCAGTCCTTTCCGGCCCGTACACACCATACCTTATCCTAAAATCATGGAAATACCTATATAAATAAAGTGTTTGTTTTACGTCACTCACCTATCCCCGATCGATGTCAAGTGGAATGGACAATGAATTGAACTGAATGTTGTTTAACGGCTCATCAGCACAGTATATGTTATTTAGAGCCGCCCCAGAGAGAGGGGAAGGATACATAGGAATCGCCCTACTCTTATTATCGAATAGATTCCTATGGTTCTTTAACGTGCTCGGGGGATAGGCCGATACATGGGACCGCCCGGTTTACGTTCCCATCCGATGGACGAGGCAAGGAAAAATATCTTGCCCAAAAACAGACCGACGAAACTCAGTGACACCACGGAGAATTGAACCCGGTGCCTCCAGTTAAAATTCAGCCGCGCTACCGACTGCGCAATGGAGTATGAAGCGAGTTCGCAAAACTGAAACAAAATCAACGTTAGACCGTATATGACGCGTTCTAGGTTAGACAGGGTGTTAAAGGTTTTTTTCAACATAGGAATTCATTACTCAAGATTGAATTTCAACCGAAAGTTTTGGCTATTCTGAAAAAAGGAATTTTGCTGATATATGCTATGGCGTGAGCAGTGTTGCTTTATACATTGCTGCTCTGGAACAGTATCGTAAAACCATGTCTGCTTTTTTGACGTGTGTCTTGTGCTTCCATAAAATCACACTTACTCAGAATTTGAAATAATGTTATTGGATTGACCATTGACCATTTACTTCACGTATTTTCCATTTTTATAGCCATGAAACAGATGCATATATTGTCTTTATTTGCATGTGTGCAACTTTAGGCTGCTGTTGTCCTCAGTCGGCATTGTAAGTCAATGCGTGTGTTTGTCCTCAATTGATACGAAGTCCTCAGTTAGCAGTGTACGTCAGTGTTTGTGTGTTGTCCTAGATTGGCAATGTACGTCAATGCGTGTGTGTTGTCCTCAATTGATACGAATTCTTTAGTTGGCAGTGTACGTCCGTGCGAGTGTGTTGTCCTCAATTGATACGAAGTCCTCAGTTGGAAGTATACATCAGTGCGTGTGTGTTGTCCTCAATTGATACGACGTCCTCAGTTGGCAATGTACGTCAGTGCGTGTGTGTTGTCCTCAATTGATACGAAGTCCTCAGTTGGAAGTGTACAGATGCGAAGTCCTCAGTTGGCAGTGTGTCCTCACTTGAAGGTGTTTTTTCGAAATAGGCATTTATTACTCCAGATGAATTTAAACCAAAACATGGACACTAATAAATATGTTTAGGGTACCAGGACGTCAATAGTATGAAGAAAAAAGACCTCAACTGATACGAAGTCCTCAGTCAGCAGTGTACGTCAGTGCGTGTGTGTTGTCCTCAATTGATACGAAGTCCTCAGTCGGCAGTGTACGTCAGTGCGTGTGTGTTGTCCTCAATTGATACGAAGTCCTCATTTGGCAGTGTACGTCAGTGCGTGTGTGTTGTCTTCAATTGATACGAAGTCCTCATTTGGCAGTGTACGTCAAAGCGTGTGTGCTGTCCTCAATTGATACGTAGTCTTCAGTTGGCAGTGTACGTCAGTGCGTGTGTGTTGTCTTCAATTGATACAAAGTCCTCAGTTGAAAGTGTACGTCCGTGCGTGTATGCTGTCCTCAATTGATACGACGTTCTCAGTTGACTGTGTACGACAGTGCGTGTGTGTTGTCCTCAATTGAAACGACGTCCTCAGTTGGCAATGTACGTCAGTGCGTGTGTGTTGTCCTCAATTGAAACGACGTCCTCAGTTGGCAGTGTACGTCCGTGCCTAAGTTGTACTCAATTTAATACGAAGTCCTCAGTTGGCAGTGTACGTCAGTGCGTGTGTATTATCCTCAATTGATACGAATTCCTCAGTCCTCAGTTGTCAGTGTACGTCAGTGCGTGTGTGTTGTCTTAAATTGATACGACGTCCTCAGTTGGCAATGTACGTCAGTGCGTGTGTGTTGTCCTCAATTGAAACGACGTCATCAGTTGGCAGTGTACGTCCGTGCGTGTGTTGTACTCAATTTAATATGAAGTCCTCAGTTGGCAGTGTACGTCAGTGCGTGTGTATTATCCTCAATTGATACGAAGTCCTCAGTCCTCAGTTGTCAGCGTACGTCAGTGCGTGTGTGTTGTCCTCAGTTGGTAGTGTGTCCGCACTTGAAGGTCTTTTTTCAACATAGGCATTTATTACTACAGGTTGAATTTAAGCCTAAAAAAATGGACACCAATAAATATATTTAATGTACCAGGACGTTAATAGTATGAAAAAAAAACACACACAAAATGGTGTCCTCATTTGGGGCCCAAAAGTCACGTGTCCTCAATTGACGGTCTATACACGTATGTGTGTGTGTGCGTGTGTACGTGTGTATGCGTGTACGTGTGTATGTGTACATGTGCGTTTATGTTTACGTGTGTATGTGTATGTACATATGTGTAGTAGTGTGTACGTGTGTGTTTGCGTGTTGTAAGTGTGTGCGTTCGTGTGTGTATATGTATGTACGTATCGGTACGTGTCCGTCTATGTGTGTGTGTGTGCGTACGTGCGGTTGTGTGCGTGCGTGTGTGTTTATGTGTGTCAGTATGTGTGTGTGTGTGTGTGTGTGAGTGTGCGTGCGTATGCGTGCGTGCTTGCGTGCGTGCGTGCGTGTGCCTGCGTGCGTGCGTGAGTTCAAGCGTGGTTTCGTGCGTGCGTACGTACGTACATACATGTGATTGCGCGTGCTTCGTGCGTGCGTGTGTTTGTATACATGTCTGTACGTGTGTACATGTGTGTACGTGTGTACATGTGTGTACTTGTCTTTACGTTTGTGTTTATGTGTTGTTAGTGCATGCGTGCGTGTACATGTATGTACGTACGTGCGTGTAATTGCGCGCGCGCGTGTGTGTGTGTGCGTGTCTGAGCGTGCGTGCGTGCGTGTGTATGCGTGCGTGTGTGCTCGCGTGTGTGTGCGTGCGTGCTTGCGTGCGTGCGTGTGTGCGTGCGTGCGTGCGCGCGTGTGTATGCGTGGGTGTGTTCTCGCGTGTGTGTGCGTGCGTGCTTGCGTGCGTGCGTGCGTGCCTGCGTGCGTGCGTACATGCATACATGTGTTTGTGTGTTTGCGCGTGCTTGTGTGCATGCGTGTACGTGTGTGTACATGTGTGTACGTGTGTGTACATGTGTGTACTTGTCTGTACGTTTGTGTTTACGTGTTGTGAGTGCGTGCGTGCGCGCGTGTGTATACATGTATATACGTACGTGCATACGTACGTACATAGACGTGCGCGTGCGCGTGCGCGTGCGCGTGCGCGTGCGCTTACGTGTGCGTGCGTGCGTGTCAGCGTGCATGCGTGCGTGCGTGCGTGAATAATATTGAATTAAATAAGAATTAAATAAGAATTAACATGAATTGAATGTTGTTTTACGGTCAACAACAAGTCACTTACATAGGCATCCGAAATTATATATGTATATCCTTAGTGGACATTTCGTAAAATGTTGATATTTGGCATGTTATCAGGAGTTCAGTCCACTAACGGATATTTCCCTATGATTACAGCCGTTCGTGGCCATGTGCACGACCGGTCGCAGAATACTCACTGACATATAGATCTATAAGTCTACGAACGGCTGTTATTTTTCACTCGAAAGAAACTCAACATGCCCAATGAAATTATATTCAAGAAATAATAGATATGGATCGAGAGGTGTATTCTAAGTAGGTTCATTAATCGGTGAACCATTTTATTCATTATTTATTTGACGTCACATATTTTATAATATGACGTCACGTTTTTACGTCTCACGTGAAGCCTTAACTTAGATGACGTTATTGATTATTTTAGTATACCTGCACGACTTCCAACAAACAGTCTTGACACTGTATCGATTAATTTATTTTAAATAATGATGAAAAATAAAAATGATGAAAAAAATCATATACAGTACAGTAGATCTAATGTACCAGTAGATCTAGAGACTAGTATTTAAAGAAGCTAACCCGCCAAATAACGGCAACATTACACTACAAACCGTTGATCAAAACTCTATCCAGGTGTTCAGGTCATATACTAATGCATATACATGTGCCGATTAAACAGGGAAGGTTTACTCATGGGTTCTTGAAATACCCATGATTGACTATGCGTAAAATGAATTATGAGTTGGTAACTCTTAATTCGAAGCTACATTTTTGGGGTTTGGCCTGGATGGTTAGTTATACTGTTTCTATACAGTAGAGTTTGGGATTCTCAAAATATGTAAGTTATATATAATGTTTACCTCGTCGTCAGTAGTTTTAGAAACGGTACAGATCTACATATGTTGTAAAATGTGGCCGTTGTTGACGTGATAGCTACTTTAACAAAAAAACAAATATATATATATACTGGCGTTCAGAGGCGTAGCGTGGTTACTTTTCAAGTCACTCGAGTGACTCGTAAGTGAAAAAGTGTTGATTCTTATGGATGGCAAGAGGTGTACATTACTGGTTCTACCCAGGAAAAGTGGGTGGTCTGCCTCCACCACAAAAAATAATTGATCGTCATATATAAATGTTAAATGTGAAAATGACGTAAAACACCATAGAAACAGACACTCCTAATACATTGTATGAAGCGTCGAGTTGAATAAAAGGGCACGGAGGTGGTGGTGGAGGTAGGGGGATGGAGAGAGGGGCAGAGGGCATAGGGGATATTGTTTTGTCTTTGGTGCTTGTAAAAGCGATATTTATCAGGTATATACTAGATCTATACACTTGCAATGCTCGCAAAAAATGTGCTTTCCACAATAAGCCCTACCCTTACTGACTTTTATTGCGTTTTCAACTTTTTATGTTTTATAAGCTAACAGTTTCGGCTAAGTAGATATCCCGCCAACAACAGACACATTTAACAACGTATTTACACTTTTTCTTAACCCACTGACGACGAGGTATATACGAGTATATATAAATTATCCTATCTCATAGACACAATATAAACGGCTTTAACCAGCCAGCCCAAATCTGGAGCGTCGAATAAAAGGTTACCAACTCATAATTCATTTTACGTATAATCAATCGTCTGTCGCGTAAGTGTAGATCTACACGACATTTTCTTTTCTCCGAAATTTTATTGCACATGAATGCTATTGAATGAAATTGTCTAATTCAGAAAATGAATGGTCACAAGTGTTTAATTCATCCACGGATGGTTCTATATCATACTGTCCATACTGCCTGCCTTCCTGCCTGCTTCTGCCTGCCTGTCTGTCTGTCTGTCTGTCTGTCTGTCTATCTATCTATCTATTTATCTATCATCTCTTCTATTTCATCTTCTTAGCATTATTAGTCAAGTCATTTCCGTTGAGTTATGGTCAAAGATGACAGCTCAACGTACATGTGGGTGTAGATGTATAGCCAATAATCTGGCGCGAAAACAGGATGGAATGCAGACGACATACGCGTGACAAATCGTATACAGTCGTAACTAATCGGTAATTTCCGTATCACTCCGCAGAAAGAGTCATAAAGAACATTCGGTTGTTTCCGTGATATGACATTTGTTCACCCTTTATTTCACGTGTGTGAACAATCTTTATTGCCCGGCAACTAAATCCTGATTGATATGACTAGCTAGGTCTGTGTCGTATCGTATATTCAAAAACAACGTATTTATAAGGAAGTATGTGATACAGAGTTTTAATTTTTCACTGCCCGCACTACTTTTTCTTTCAATATCAAAAACAGTTTTTTTTTTTATTTGTTTAGAAAATAACTGTTTAATATATATCATTCTACGGTAAATGGTCTAATAAAATGAGCTATAGTTTTAAAACTGGTCAAGTATTTCAGAATTGTTGTCATTTACAGTGAAAAATGGCACTTGATAATTTGTTTCAAAAACTACTTTTTTCAGAAAGTTGCTATAAAAGTTATATCATTTGATGAGAAATAACTTAAATAAGGAAATGTGTCGTACATTATTGAAATCGGTAGTAGTTTAGAAGTTATGGGGAATTAAAAATAGCAATTTTATCATACTAAATCGATGGCGGCATCAACTTTTATTTATTTGTTCTGCATACTGCAGTTCACTTTGAATATAACGCATACAATACAAATAAAATGTGTCGTTTTGTCGTGAATAGCAGATTTTGTATTATCTCGAAGTAATCAAAATTCAATATTTTCATGAATGCTTTGCATTCGTGAAAATATAAAGTTTTCAGACTTCTCGGTTAAATAAATAGAGGATCTTGCATGAGTACTCATTCATTATTGAATTTATTAAACGAGTTGGCATAATGATATAATGCGATACATATCGACTTTTATTGCATTTTGCCTGTCGCTTTAACACGCGAAACCGACATAAACCATGAGAATTGGATCATAGTCATTATCGATTTTTTTGACTGCGCATACTAGGCTAATTTGCATACTAATATACTAGTGGTATATCGAAAATATAGAATGGTGTTATTCCACTCCCATACCGTAAGTTATGTGATAACATCTGTTATTCACTCCAAAACAACAAATAGCTTTACCTCTACACGTAGTTCCGGTCCATCCTGCGGTACAGGTGCATGTTAATTTGTTTTGGCCGTTAGTGCATGTCGCTCCGTTCATACATGGGTTGCTGGCACACTCGTCTATATCTGAAACGTAAGTGAAACCAGATCAAAATCGTTTATGTGATGTTTAAATATATCTGTGAAAAATAAAACATTCCCGTGTCATGATTTCACACAGTAAGGTTCTCTTTCTTTATCTCATCTAAGAATGCAAGAAAACCCATTTGTTTTGCATACTTTACAGTGCTTATTATAACAATAACTAGTAGTCATGTGTTACAGGACTTGAATGAGAACACGGCTCTATATAACTGTCTTCATCATTCTAAAAATGTATGCGGTTTATTATATTAATTCGCAATCAAGTTTTCCTTTGTACAATTGCAGTGACATGACAATGACATTTAGGCACCTTGCTCACTATATTATAATTATGTCCTGTGTCGCACCTACTTTTCATGATTCATTGGTTGTTTACTATTGTGCTATTTGTCTTAATGTAACCTTTAATCTATTGTGGTATGGTGTTCTCACTTTGTTAAATTAAATTTTACATCAAAGTTTTTCATTCAGGGTTTTAGTTAAGTCCTTTTCTCAGACACCGGAAGACGTAGAGCTTTCTAACCTCACGCATGTTTACCACGACATGACAGTAGTATGTTCCTTTCAAAAGTAGGTCAGTATGAATGACCTTGACCTTCTTACTTCGTTAATTTAGTTTCATTTGTTTTATCAATTCTATTACTCAGATACCAAAATCGATTCAGCTTTCAATCTATATACTTACTTACATCGGTATGTCAGTTCCTACCAAAAGTACGTTAGTGAATGACCTTGACCATCTTTTCGCATTTGGTAAATTTACATTAAAGTTTTACATTCAAGTGTTTCATTAAGACCATTACTCATCTACGAAAAGCCATACAGCTTTTAAACGTCAAATTACATATATATGCCAGTAGTATGATCCTGTAAAAAGACCTGCATTTCAATCTGTGTCAATTTAGTTGACTTGAAGGGTGACACAAAGCAATGATCGTGGCTCCAGCGATAATAAATGAGGAGTTTTTACAACATAATTTTCAGTAACACTGCAGTTCAGCAGGTGGCAATGCTGTTAGGTCATGCTGCATATTTGTATATCGATGTAATGGAGGTTGGGTCTGGAGTGTTCATTCCCGTTGGCGCATTCTTGATGGCGCCATATAACCGTTTGTGTTGGTACGGCGTGAAACCAATTCAATTTAATTTACACAGTAACAGTCAAACAGATTATGAACTTCATACACACTGATATCTATATAATAGCAACATGTTCGTGCTAAATGTAACTCAGTGAGAATGACCTTAACCTATGTACACGCTGTTTTGATTTGTTGTATGTGACTGACAGCGATAAATTGGGGCATCCGTGCCCCATGGAGACATTTGTTTAGGTCTGTTTAAATAGAGGAGACATTTTTCATGGAATTTAACATTGCTATTTTCTCAATATTTTACTTTTTGTTCATCCAAAATAAATACTGTTTCTGCAATACAATAATGACATCATGCAATGTTTAAAGGGCCACACGACAATATGCTTTTCATTAATGAACATATAAAGCTTTCAGACTTATCGGTGAAATAAATAGAGGATCTTACATGAGTACTCATTCATTATTGAATTTATTAAACGAGTTGGAAAAATGATATAATGCGATACATATAAAATTTATTGCATTTTGCCTGTCGCTTTAACACGCGAAACCGACATAAACCGTGGGAATTCGATCATAGTCATTATCGATTTTTTTTGACAGCGCATACTAGGCTAATTTGCATAGGTATATAACTAGTGGTATATCGAAAATATTCCACTCCCACACCGTAAGTTTTGTAATAAAATCTGTTATTCACTCCAAAACAACAAATATATTTTCACAGTCATGGCTGAGAATAACACACTTAGCTTTACCTGCGGAACACGTAGTTCCGGTCCATCCTGCGGTACAGGTGCATGTGAATTTGTTTTGGCCGTTAGTGCACGTAGCTCCGTTCATGCATGGGTTGCTGGCACACTCGTCTATATCTAAAACGTAAGTGAAACCAGATCAAACTCGTTTATGTGATGTTTAAATATATCTGTGAAAAATAAAACATTCCCGTGTCATGATTTCACACAGTAAGGTTCTCTTTCTTTATCTCATCTAAGAATGCAAGAAAACCCATTTGTTTTGCATACTTTACAGTGCTTATTATAACAATAACTAGTAGTCATGTGTTAGAGGGCTTGATATGGAACACGGCTCTATATAACTGTCTTCATCATTCTAAAAATGTATGCGGTTTATTATATTAATTCGCAATTAAATTTTCCTTTGAACAATTACAATGACATGACAATGACCTTTAGGCACCTTGCTCACTACTTTATAATTATGTCCTGTGTCGCACCTACTTTTCATGATTCTTTGGATGTTTAATATTGTGCTGTTTGTCTAAATGGAACCTTTAAGGTAGTGTTTTCTCACTTTGTTAAATTAACTTTTACATGAAAGTTTTTCATTCAAGGTTTTAGTTAAGTCCTTTTCTCAGACACCGGAAGACGTAGAGCTTTCTAACCTCACACATGTTTACCACGACATGACAGCAGTTTGTTCCTTCCAAAAGTAGGTCAGTATGAATGACCTTGACCTTCTTACTTCGTTAATTTAGTTTCATTTGTTTTATCAATTCCATTACTCAGATACCAAAATCGATTCAGCTTTCAATCTCCATACTTACTTACATCGGTATGTCAGTTCCTACCAAAAGTACGTTAGTGAATGACCTTGACCATCTTTTCGCATTTGGTAAATTTACATTAAAGTTTTACATTCAAGTGTTTCATTAAGACCATTACTCATCTACGAAAAGCCATACAGCTTTTAAACGTCATATTGCATATATATGCCAGTAGTATGTTCCTGAAAAAAGACCTGCATTTCATTCTCTGTTAATTTAGTTGACTTGAAGTGTGACAAAAAGCAATGACCGTGGCTCCAGCGACAATATACTTGTAGTTTTTACAACATAATTTTCAGTAACTCAGCAGTTCTGCAGTTGACAAGGCTGTAAGCCCATGCTGCATATTTTTATATCGATGTAATGGAGGTTGTGTCTGGAGTGTTCATTCCCGTTGGCGCATTCTTGATGGCGCCATATAACCGTTTGTGTTGGTACGGCGTGAAACCAATTCAATTTAATTTACACATTAACAGTCAAACAGATTTCGAACTTCATACACACAGACATCTATATAATAGCAACACGTTCGTGCTAAACATAACTCAGTGAGAATGACCTGAACCTACGTACACGCTGTATTGATTTGTTGCATGTGAATGACAATGATAAATTTGGCATCCGTGCCATTTGTTTAGTTCTGTTTAAATAACTACAAGCCCCTCACTTTCGCGTCATGATTGACAGGTGAAGCCAAGCCCCAAGCGGATGGCTTCACGCATAAATTATAGAAAGGGTATCTAAAAATAGATCCGTATCTAAGGTGACCTCGAATAGGTACGCGTTTCGACACGTTTTTTAACAAGCGCGCGTGATTTGATAAGTCAAAAGGAGTTTTGTGGAGTATGCATTTCCTACAATACAGTGCTATAATTATTAATTATAAATTACAGTTTTACAAAAGCAACGGAGTAATCATCAAGTTATAAATTACTGTCACACGTGAACATTCGGGATGATTCTACAAGTTTAATATGGCTATCCTGGGTGCGTAACCAGAGTTAGGAAAATACCATCTCTGGGTCTTTTGTTCAGTGCCATTTATTTTGGTCGTTCATTTTGATCAATTTAATATAGAAATAATTTATTTTGAACATTTCTAAAAGAATGACCAATCCTGATGTACTCCCTTTAAGTAATCCATAATTCCAGTATACGTTTCCTGATTAAACATTAGTTCATATTGTTGTAAAACAAAATATTGAATTAATCCATGACAAACAACTATACAATCAATAAAGTCCAACGGTTTAAAACTATATAAATATATATACTAATCCTTTTTTTTTTGTGTTTGTGAAATAACACATTCGTATTTGTTTTCACGAGTCTATTCGAATAAATTTTGCTTCTAAATGTATATGAAATATATATTGCGATTTAAATTAATATATTCGAAATGTTAAACCTCCTTTAGAAATACGTGATTGTCACGGTGGATAAACGGCATCTCCCACTAGGTGAAGTGTATACATCTTGTATTTTTTTCGGAAAAAACAGCGGTTTATAGAACATGTAGAAAGCTGATACACTGATAAAAATGTACCTAATTGTAAAATCGTTATACCTATTTATTTTGAAAACTAAAGCGATGACCTTAGGCATATACTACATTTTTAGAAAGGTCTGGGATAAGAGAACTGTTTTTTTCTGAATCAAAAATCTCTTTTTTGAGTTTAAAAAAAAAAAGAAAAATGTTTTAAATGTTTCTTTTTGCCGTTTATAATTATTTCAATTTTGAAACTATATATATATCGAATGAAAGGACATTTTAAAAGTTGGAATCTCGATACTTGCATAGTATTCGGATAGTAAACGGAATCCGTCTCCAGCTTTGACGGACGCTGAACCGGGTTTGATAGCATTGTCATTGTACTCAACCATCGTACTGTATCCTAATTCGACTGTTCTAGAATGACGTGTGTAAGGTGGACACAATTATCATTGCTGTCACTGTAGGGTAATTAAACAAGAGGTCAATGACCTTGAAGCTCTACTGATAGGTTTTTGATAGCTAGATCATCATTCCTGTGAATTTCATGAAAATCCGTCAAGTAGTTTCAGAGGAGTAGTCGCTACAAGTTTTTACTAAATAACGCTATGTAAACAAAGATGGCCGCTGGCAGCCATGTTTAACGTCAAATCAAAATAATTTTCGACAAGGACCAACATCATGTCATGCTGATCATTTTAGAAAAAGTCCCATATCGAAATTTCGAACGGCGGCGGCGGCGGCGGCGGCGGCGACTTGACAGAGAGCTGCGCGCACATTTTAGCACATATTTGGGCACAACTCAGCACATGCGCTTTCTGTCAAGTCGCCGCCGCCGCCACCGCCGCCGCCGCCGCCGCTCGAAATTTTAGCATATGCGCGCGCATCTTAGCACCTATGTGCGCATATTTCAGCACATGCGCTCTCTGTCAAGTCGTCACCGCCGCCGCCGCCGCCGCACATTTAAGAACATTTCATTAGTACATTACATGCGCACATATAAGCACATATTGCATTAGTACATGCGCACATTTTAGCAGATTCTAATAGCACATTCGTACATTTAAAAACACATAATTTTATGACAACATCCCAGTAGCTGTTTGCTCTCACATGGGTAAACATCAGTGTCCACACTGTATTAAAGAATACTGTCGACTGTTTACTTTGAAAAGACACATTGAAACCGGTAGTTGTCAAGTAATCGATATTCATTCATCTAGTGACCGTAAAAGTATCAAGGGAAATATGTCGGGAAATGTTAGGTACCAGTTCAAGGACGAGGATGGTGATATGGAACTAGAAAATGACATGTCGGAAGGTGAAAGCGAAATGGACTCAGAAGATGACAATGATATCTCTGAAACAGAGGAGGATCCCTGGCAAAGTTTTATTGATGATGCTTTTGCTAATTGTCAAGAACAATTCCGGGAAAAGGTCAAAAGTCTGATGCAAGATGACCTAACCGAAAATGAGGCAAGACAGAAAGCTTACAAGGAGCTATTGCCAGTATACAGAAAAGCAGTGATCAACAAATTCCTAGATAGGATTTTATGGTTTAAGACTCTTTATACAGAGCGATCCAAAAGACGGCAACACGGCTTAAAGATGAGGAAGACTTTCAATCAGAATAAGCAATGAAGTCAGCAACCAACCAGCGGAAATATTTGTTTGATAAACTATTAATGGAATATAAACCACCGTTGTTAAAGGGAGAAAGTGACGTCAGCGATGACTAAGCGGACAGTGTAACAACAGCTTATCCATCTATGCTTGAATGGACATGAATTATTAACAATGTCAACAGTTCAATTGCGCATTCTAACGCTGATGTGTTACTATATTGAAAGTAGACTGCAAAAATGGCACAAGCTATGTTGCACTATAGATATCAATGTATTATTATTTTTAAAGGAAACAGGTCTGTGGTTTTTACTATGATGAATGGATATACACTGAGAGTGTCAAACATCAAAGGTACAATGTTTATAAATATACAGAAAGGAAAAAAGGATATTTCCATATCAAAATATTTTTTTAGAACAACTATGTTAACTTGAAAGAGTTAATTCAGTTACATAGCCGACTGTTGAGAAATAGACATGAAAAGAAGGATGTTATACATTATGATAAGAACTATTAACCATAACACCTTTTATTTTGGAATTTGAACATTTTAAGTATGTGGATTCATTAGTGACAATTTAAATATTATCAAAACTTAGTGACATAACGTAGGTGAAATGGAAGAACTATCCAAAATAGTGTGACAGTTTGGTGAAACCCAGTAATATGACTTAGAAACATTAACGCAAGATGTGTTTTTTTTTGTGTTTTTTTGTGTTTTTTTGTATAAATGCCTACTGCTTTGTATGTAATGTATCATGTGTTTGTTGATCAATAAAAGTAAATTGCACTTACCATGTGTTTAAGCCTCTTTTAGTACAATATAATTATTTATTTTTCAGCTCTACTGATCAGAGATCAGCAGAGCTTTTGCCGTGGTGCGGCGTCCGTCGTCCGTCTGTCCGTAAACTTTTTTTTTTGTAGGGACTACTCCTCTGAAACTACTGAATGGATTTTCATGAAACTTTACAGAAATATTGCCCATGAAGTCTAGTTGATCCTAGCAAAAAAAGCATGTTGATGTGAAATCCAAGATGGCCGCCAAATCTAAATATAGATTTTTAAAAAACAAGTTTATAGCGACTACTCTAAGTGATATTGATATGGGACTTTTTCTAAAATGATCAGCATCACATGATGTTGGTCCTTGTCGAAAATTATTTTGATTTGAAGTTAAACATGGCTGCCAGCGGCCATCTTTGTTTACATAGCGTTATTTAGTAAAAACTTGTAGCGACTACTCCTCTGAAACTACTTGACGGATTTTCATGAAACTTCACAGGAATGATGATCTAGCTATCAAAAATCTATCAGTAGAGCTTCAAGGTCATTGATCTCTTGTTTAATTACCCTACAGTGACAGCAATGATAATTGTGTCCACCTTACACACGTCATTCTAGAACAGTCGAATTAGGATTCAATACGATGGTTGAGTACAATGACAATGCTATCAAACCCGGTTCAGCGTCCGTCGAAGCTGGAGACGGATTCCGTTTACTATCCGAATACTATGCAAGTATCGAGATTCCAACCTTAAAAATGGCCTTTCATTCGATATATATATAGTTTCAAAATTGAAATAATTATAAACGTCAAATAGAAACATTTAAAACTTTTTTCTTTTTTTTTTAAACTCAAAAAAGAGATTTTTGATTCAGAAAAAACAGTTCTCTTATCCCAGACCTTTCTAAAAATGTAGTATATGCCTAAGGTCATCGCTTTAGTTTTCAAAATAAATAGGTATAACGATTTTACAATTAGGTACATTTTCATCAGTGTATCAGCTTTCTACATGTTCTATAAACCGCTGTTTTTTCCGAAAAAAATACAAGATGTATACACTTCACCTAGTGGGAGATGCCGTTTATCCACCGTGACAATCACGTATTTCTAAAGGAGGTTTAACATTTCGAATATATTAATTTAAATCGCAATATATATTTCATATACATTTAGAAGCAAAATTTATTCGAATAGACTCGTGAAAACAAATACGAATGTGTTATTTCACAAACACAAAAAAAAAAAAGGATTAGTATATATATTTATATAGTTTTAAACCGTTGGACTTTATTGATTGTATAGTTGTTTGTCATGGATTAATTCAATATTTTGTTTTACAACAATATGAACTAATGTTTAATCAGGAAACGTATACTGGAATTATGGATTACTTAAAGGGAGTACATCAGGATTGGTCATTCTTTTAGAAATGTTCAAAATAAATTATTTCTATATTAAATTGATCAAAATGAACGACCAAAATAAATGGCACTGAACAAAAGACCCAGAGATGGTATTTTCCTAACTCTGGTTACGCACCCCGGATAGCCATATTAAACTTGTAGAATCATCCCGAATGTTCACGTGTGACAGTAATTTATAACTTGATGATTACTCCGTTGCTTTTGTAAAACTGTAATTTATAATTAATAATTATAGCACTGTATTGTAGGAAATGCATACTCCACAAAACTCCTTTTGACTTATCAAATCACGCGCGCTCGTTAAAAAACGTGTCGAAACGCGTACCTATTCGAGGTCACCTTAGATACGGATCTATTTTTAGATACCCTTTCTATAATTTATGCGTGTCGTCATCCGCTGGGGGCGTGGCTTCACCTGTCAATCATGCCGCAAAAGTGAGGGGCTTGTAGTTAAATAGAGGAGACATTTTTAATGGAGTTTAACATTGCTATTTTCTCAATATTTTACTTTTTGCTCGTCCAATATAAATGTTGTTTCTGCAATACAATAATGACATCATGCAATATTTAAAAGGTGACGCGACAATCTGGATTGTTTTAAAAACTCGCAGCTTCGCGTTAGTTTGTCTAAATAACTTTTATTTGTTCAATTATAAGAACAGAATTAAGGAAACTGGTTTTTTTGCATATTTCCAACTGTTTATTATATCGCACGAATATTATATTTAAACCGACGGTAGAATAACGAAAAAAAAAAATTGTTAATTATATGCAAGCAGGTTTTAAGTTAAAATGATAATGAATTAATAAATCGAGACGCTAATTTTAATGCCTGATGAAAACTACGAGATTTCCATGTGTTCCTTTAAATATAACGTTTGATTCTACTGCATGTCTGTTTACTCGTAGAGGGGCGTAGCGAAGGGTTTCATATTGGGGCATCCATAATTTTGTTTACAACAACAACATCAACCATATAATACAACAACTATTTTTCCATAGTAATACATACTACATATCTATATATTATATTAGAACGTACGTACGTATTACCTGTTCAACGTGCACTAATTAAATTATTTCGGCAGGTAGATTAGAATCTACCAACTTTGATAGAAATTGTCTACAAAACTGTTGATTTGGATAAAAAATACACAAGAATGACGCTTTGTGTCCGATTTCGTCAGAATTATTGAGGCGTCCAGACGCCCCAATATTTGATATTGGGACGTCCATGGTCGGGCTGGTCATGAAGGCGTTACGCCCCTGTAGTATATATAGTACTAGAATAAATACGTTGTGGCAGTTCTATTTGACTAATTCGACTATTAAAGTAGCTATCCCGCCACAGCAGCC
The DNA here is from genome assembly GCA_037043455.1 of Cyrtodaria siliqua. NCBI lineage: Eukaryota > Metazoa > Mollusca > Bivalvia > Adapedonta > Hiatellidae > Cyrtodaria > Cyrtodaria siliqua. Next base: position 305,923 of record JAWPHD010000185.1, read on the forward strand.
AAATTTGACAACATATGTACACCGTCTCTAAATCTACTGACGATTAGGAATATGATTATATAACAATACATATTCTGAGAATCTAAACTCTATATACAAAACATAAACGGCTTTAACCATCTAGGCCTTAACTCCAATACTTGAGCTACCAACTCATAATTTTTTTGACGCATATTCAATCACGGGTATTTGAACACGTGAATAAACCTATACTTTAACTGGCACATATACATTATTATATGACCTAACTACCTGGATAGAAAGAGTTTGGATAAACGATTTTGTATTGTAATTGTGCCGCTATTTAAGTTTTTCTGCTAAGTATGTCGATATTGTGAACTTTTATGATAAGTAAGTGTTTTATGTTGTACGAATGAGACATTGTTAGTTGAATACATATGTATTTGTTATTACTACAAGGTTAATTAGGTTAATTAGATAAATTTGTTTTCTCTCTCAGTAGATAAGACGTCGACAGCCAGTCAATCAAAGTACTGAAAGTAGTGAGCGGCGTAGGTTGGTCGCAGAGGATCCTTTGTCATGTTGAAATAGTTTGAAAAAAGTCGAATGCGTTGCATTTGTTTTGTTATATTTCTATTGAATTTATGCCATTGATGTGAAGAAGCCTGCTAACAGTTTTATTATGACAATATTATCATATGTAGAATGTATTGTAGACTGCAAGCAATCCTTGTTGGTGCAGATGCTCGCCTTCCAATGTCTAGTCGCTTTATTGGTGAATTAACTTGACGGAGATAATTCAATATAACAAATAGTGTGCGAAGTACAAGAACATACAACAGAGCTACAGATGAGTTTTTCAATCAGTTGGGTATTTACCCATTGTTATATATTTAAAATGGATATTTCATGATTTTAATTGGGTAAAATAAAACGATATTATGTTGTGACATTGTTTTGGGGTGGCATTCCACTAATATTGTACAGCATTACACACAATGTAACTGATCCAATTTATTTGTTTTTATAATAAGCTTCGTACAAAGTGACCGGATGGTCCTTCAACAACCCATGCATTTCTCAATTTGCATTGGTTGTTTTATTATTTGACAATTTCGATTACTTTATTGGTGCCTATGCTTTTGGTTTTAATTGGACATTTTGACATTTTTAATTGGGTATTTAAGCTGCCTATCTGTAGATATGCATACAAAGTTTTAAAGAGACACATGACACTCTTGAAATGGTTATCAAGCATTGAAATAATTATTTATCCAGTATCATTTTGAAATGGAATCTGCTTTCATATAAATATTTTTTATGATTTTTCGGTTTTTGTCGTCTTCAACAATATCAAGATCAAGGGCAATAACTATGCATCCGCACTAAAATTATGTCATTTACATTTCATGTTTATCTAGTCTTTTGCTCTTGTTGTATTGAGAGCAGCTAAAGGTCGCCGACCAGCTTACCAAAGTAGGAGGGTAAATCACCTGCATACCGGCTAAAAGGGAAGCCCTGCAACTCTAGACCGAAATGTTCGTGAAAGGGATGTAACTTCATACAGATGCGAAATATACCTATTGTTTTTACAAATATTTATTTTAAAATTATATATATATTTCTTTTTGATTGACCATTTAGTTCCTATTACTGATTAAAGAAAAACAATATATCACCATATACATTTTAACCGGTGTCATGAAACCTTTAGGTATAAATAGAAATGAAATGCAAAACAGAATAAAAACTGAGAAACAAATCTTCAATGAATTTGACTGAAATTCCGTAAAAGGCATTTTTTAAAGCGATTTCCCATCAAAATAGCGATTTCCCATCAAAATAGCATAACAACCAGGTACAACACGTTTTAATTCCATCATTGTGGACATAATGGGAGTGTGTTACTGTTACATAAAACCCATATTAACTACTCATGAGTTATTGACATTGGTGGCAAACAGTCATTTTCCATATCGTAGAAAATGCATTGAGGTATACAGGTTTTGCGACGGGCGCCGCCATCTTGGATTTTTGTTCTAGATTTGACAGTGGCTATCATTATAATTATTATTCCTTATCCTTCCGCATAATTCGAAGTGAAAAGAACCATCTATCAATTGTTAATAAATCAAAGAATCATATTAAACCGAATACTGAATGAAATCGCTCGATTTAAAGCAAAATGTTGAAGCAAGTTTTCTAACTTCGTTCCTCGTTAATTTTAGTTCATCTGCCTCATTCCGAAATTGGGAATAATTAACAATCTATTTGTTATTGTTTGGTACTCGCCTTTACTTTAATAACTCAGTGCAAGAAGAAAAATTGATGCACAGCAGCAAGTAGCTGCAGACAATTTTGCATTTAAAAAGAATTAGCCAAACAGTACAGAGAAAAAGCAGAATGCAGCAAATAATTATAGTAGTGCACACTATGATACAGTTGTTCGGTATTACTAAAATAGGAAGTCCAGACTGTATTGGGCCTATACCATTAGGGTATCATTTTGGTTTAATTGGTGGACTGACTATCAACCTTAATTTAAAGGAAGTTATTTAATGAAAAAAACACGAGAGATTACGCTTAACACTTACATTGTACATATCTATTAAAGTTACAAGTCCAAAGCGCTATTCACTGAGCCACGCCAGCCCTCGTAAAGAGAAAAGGAAATCTTAATAATTTGAGAAACGTGGAAACATATACAAGATTAATGTTCGACATGGGGAGCTCCGTGCACACATACACACCTCCCTGGCCAAAACTGTTTAATGCAATAAACAAGTTTTGTTCACGATATATTTGTTCATATATAAAAGCTCTTTGAATACGAACAAAACCATAAAAGAACAAGAACAATTGTCCTATTATTGAAAATAACTGATTTAAAACAAATAACTACGACCTACTTGATTTATTAAAAAAATAAAAGCAAGTAATATGTTTTCGCTTTCACCGGGAATCGAACCCTCAACATCGTGCATTGAAATCAAAACATGCACTTAGGGCAGCTATGCTAACCTCTAGACCACGGTCGAATGTTATATCGGTAGGTCAAATTTATGCGATTATATTACATTCAGTCATTCAGTCAACGGCAGCAAATGACTTCAGTTGAAAACAATTTTTGACGATACGCTGCTTTATGCCGATAAAGTATTGTGGGAAACCAGCATAGAAATAATCGAGACCTGTACTGCACTGGTCTTGACCATTTTTGACGCTTGATTGTAAATACAAACGTTTGTCTTGAAAACAAGCAATCGTCGCAGATGATCTAGACTGGTACTGCAAACAGTATCTCAAACTTGTCGCTAGATGGGGCTCAACTATAATGGGGTGTCGCCATTTTGAAAATGACGATGATGGCAATAGGCGCAGATAGAGTCTACGCCTAAATTTCTCACACCACTATTATCTCCCCTGAAAGCTCAGGGACCTAGAGACAAAAGGAAAATAGAAAATAATTCAATTTTGTCTCAATTTTAGGCAATTTTTAATTTGAAAAAAAAATAGGTTTATCTTTGCTTTAGCATACATCTGCAGTGTGAAAGACAAATGATACAGAAAAAATGAGGTTTCATTGAAAAATTTCAGAAGTGTTTGACCAAATCACCACATACACAGCTAGCTAGCGTATGAATTTTGTATTTTCCATAGGGTCACATAAACATGAGCGAGAAAAACAAAACTGGCTAACTCATGTATTTTATTGTTTTAACTTACTGGTCTTGGCTATACTGAAGATATTAAACCAACAACAATGTCTGCTGGCCAGCTTTGAAGCTCAGATGTTGGAAAAGGCTGTACAGTAACCCTATGGGGAAATTAATTGATGTGTGAGACCTGAAAATAGCACACGTCTCTGCTGTTTACCAAAGATGTCACATTACATGCATGACTTAACGGAAACAAATAGTGTTTGGTAGAGAAATGGCGAGATATTACCTGTGCTGCTATAAATGTAAATATGCATGCAAACATACCGTTCTCACAGTGGACGCCACCATATCCTGGGTTGCATTCACAATAGTTATGGTTATGACTTGAATCATGTACGAAAGTTCCATTGCCGCACAGTAAACTTCCTGTAAGAAAAAACAATAAACTTGAATGTGTTGTTATACACGTCTATCAGTATAGACTGTAATAAATCAATTGGAACTATAAAACAATCAGAAGAAGTAAAACACGAAGCTGGGCATGTATTTATGATTATATATAAAAACAACAACATAGAAAGCCACAAAGCAAGTACTCATTGACTTAACAGAAATCAGAGCAATAGGAGTACCAACCTTAAAGGGTACGATTTCATATTTCATATTAAAGATAACAATTAAACGTTTCCATCCCTTTCAGGATTTAGGTAGAATTCATCATTGTGTCTACCATATGAGGGGCACCTGGGGTCTTCCTCCACCAGTGGAAGCTTGAAAGTCGCCAAATGACCTTAGCTGGTGGTGCGACTATAAAATCCAATTCAATCAATTCAATTCAATGTCTACCATATGCCGGGTCATGGCACAATCAAAGAGAAATGCATATACTAGTAGCGATTGTAAATGCGTCAACCACAAAACATGCAGTGCGTTGCAGAATGATATGGTCCTAAACTCGGTTGATACACTTCGAATATCTTTAATACACATTGTATTAAGTGATGATGACCGAGTATCTAACGAGGTTTGTAAATCATGTCACCATGGAAGCCAGTTTGTCATAGTCCTTGTCGCAGAAGTGTTCTTCATTTATATTTGAAAGTAGATCAGGGAAGCGAAAATAAACGTTTCAAAGTTTTTCGAGGTTTATGGTAATGATAACATATTCGTTATTGTAAATGTAAAAAATAACGAATATGGTAAAGTCACCAACTCGACTGCAAGCTCTAGAAGCTGAGAAACATATTCCCCACAATTCAAAAAGTTGCTAGGAGAATATCCCCCTAAGTAAGTAGGGATTAACAATTTCAAAATTGAAATCATCTCACTTGTTATAGATTTTGCATATTTTTTCTGCATTTTTATTCTGATTATTATGCATTTGCATTTCGGTGTACATCGAGAAAAGATGCAACAGTATCAGAAATGTTAGCTTTGTTTGGTTGAAGTTGTGTAGAATAGATATTATTAATCATAGTAGAAAAGAAGGTGTTGTCAATGTTCAATTCATAATCCAAATATAGAGCGGTGTTATTAAATGATTCAATACGTCTGCCTGAGTATCTGATAAAATGAATTTGTGATCTTAGGAATTACTATGTCAACACATTTTAGGAGTCTGGTTGCATTACTTATGACAGCAAAAATAAACGAAATTAAATCATTACTAATGTCCTGGTCAAAAAGAATACTCACAGCCTTTGGAAAAATCACTGTCATAAAAAGTTTAGCTCTGTCAAAGTTAAATCACTTAATTTCACCATTACCTAATCCACCTGAAGACCAGGTCACACTTGCAAAACATGTGTTTTAATTTCCTCTGGAATAATCACCCAGACAAAATAAAGAGATCTGTTGTAACTCAAGACTATGATTATGGTGGACTTAGAATCATCAATATTAAACAGTTCATATATCCTCTGAATTTAACGTTGATTATTAGACTTATGACTAGGAATAAAACATGTATGGAAATCCATAAACATATGTACCTATTCAGCACCAATATGCTATTTTTCGGTAACAACTATGTTAACAAATAACTTGCAAAAAATATGCAACCCTTCTGGAACGATGTTTACACAAGTCTTAACATTCTATTAGATATTATAAACATATTGTCATGGAAAGAATTCTTAACACAAGCGTTATGGTACAATAATAACATTACGACCGGAAGATCAAGTGTTTTTTGTTTTTATAAAAGATGTATGATACAGGTATTTTATTTATTAATGATGTAATCGATAACAATGGTAATCTTCTATCTGTTATACTGTTTATCGAACAGTTTGTTGTACATTCACATTTTTAGAATATGAAGTTATGACTGCAACAATCCGGGGCTACCTTGAGAAACAACATTTTGCTCATCTTGCATTCAATTTAGAAAATCCAATTGCCCATCAATAGTGTCCGTGATAACAAGCGCACAGAAAGGCTGTCGTCCCATTTGTGATATACTTATTAAATAAAATGTACATCCAACATCTATAGCCAAATGGGGGCAATATGGTATAAATACAGACAGAGATTGGAATGACTTATTCAAAATACCTTTCAATTGTACAAAATATACTAGATTACAAGGGTTTGTTGATAAAATAAACCACAGAATTACTGCTACAAACATCCTTTGGACAAAAATAAAAAATAAAAATGATAACTCCTGTAGCTTTTGCACAGAGTCTCCAGAAACCATTACACATTTATTTTGGGAATGTAAATAAATATACCAAAACAGTTTTGGATATTTTGTAAGATTATTTGCAATGACAATAATATAATAATCCAACCGGAATGGACTACCAAAGAAATAATATTTGGGTCTAGTGAATATGACAATGTTCTAAATAAACTAATTTTGCATGAAAAATACTTCATATATAAATGCAAGTTAGATGGAAGATTATCATTGTTCGGAAATTTCAAACCACAAATTAAATACATATATCAAACTGAAAAAATAAACCCAATTAAAAGTTTTGCATTTGATAAATTTGAAAAACCTTGGTTGACTTATCCCTTCTAAGTTATTAGTTTTGTCTTAAAGTTAAAGAGTTACACTGTGCAACACATCTATTTTGTTCCTTTTACTTGTTGTTTGTTGTTTGGTCTTTTTTTTGAAAAAAAGAAACATCAAAAGGAAAATCCCAAGAAATGTGTAATTATATCTGTTAAATTATGTTCCCCGCTGTTCCCACTGAATAATGAAGAGTCACACCTCCATAGAAATATCTTGTCTTTTCTTTATATATTTATTTTGGATAACACCATTTTTGTTTCAGTCAACTGTACGACAACTCAGCAGAGATGTATGTGGATCTTGTATACAAACCGAAGCACCCATACGTTGATTATGTTAGCATTGTATTTTTTTAAGTTAAACAATTCTTTATACAAGATATATATGCTGGGTTTTGTAAACAACAACATTTCTTTACAATTATAAATGAAGGCATATTAAAGTAACAAACAAAATATTTTGACAATTTTGTGAATGTTTACTGCTTTCAGGATTTAAAGGGACACACAGCAATCTGGTGTATTGCAAATAAAAATATTTTGAAAGACCCTCAGATTGTAGAGACCCGCTTTCATCAAAATTGTGTTTTAAATCTTCTTTTGAATATTGTAAATAAACAATAAAAAACAAATCTCCATGTAATACTATACAGTTTCCAATCATGATATGCTTTTTATTTCTTCTAAATATTTTGAAAACGGTTTATATATAAATATTATGCAAATAACATCCATATCTGTACGTTTGTTTTAGGGGTGGCCCACCCCGACCCTCGCAGACCTATTACGGGGTGAATAAATTGATTACCATTAATTTGGTAATCGAAATTAAAAAAAACAAAAAAACAGTAGACTGTTCTGTAGCAAAAGCCTTTTTAAATAGAAATATGGTAATCTTTGATACAGTTGTGTGACAAAGTTGTATATTATGTGAAAAAGTCATCAGTATATATAGAGATGGCGTTTATTGAAAATAGTATTAGCAAGAACATCTACTGAATTTGTATCTGAACAAAAGCTTAACACAGTATTGTTGATGTGCTCTTTAACGGCCGTAAGGCAAGAAGTAAACAGTTTGAAAACGTGTACTGTTGCAGGATGAATCATTATAAATACTATACATATATAAATACTAGAGCTTTATAAGGTGTTTTATTGTATAATTTGGAAATCCAGTTTGAGGTTTTACTTTTCGTCTGCCTCAGCATTGAGTTATTGGTGTGAAAACAACATCATTCTCATTAATATACCTTTTACGTTTGTTATTACTTGCTTAGAATGATAATTGTAAATGAAGTCAAAAAGTCCCACCACTTTAATCCTAGCTAGCAGAGAGAGAGAGAGAGAGAGAGTATTCTTACTTGTCACTGATGCGTATTCTTTAAGTTCGGATACATTATTAGCAACGTGAATGTTGTTTTCGTCCATCACCTTCAGCGTGTGTGATATTTTGGTATTAGTTTCGTCTATGAAATGATTCTGGCTTTTATTTATATTTGACATTGTTTCGTCAATTTGTTTTTTCACTTCATTTTCAAAGCGTTTACGGCTTATCTTTTCGGCTTGAAAAGCATGATTCATAGCTGTAGTCCAGGGAACATTTGATTCTTTTAGTTTATTGATGTCTTTTGTAAGTTCCGTAATGTCGTACTTAAGTTCCGTAATGTTCATTTGAGCACCAGCGGTATCTGTTTGAACGTTTACAATCGCGTCTCCAGATTCTAGAACGAAAGTACAAGGTAAAAGATATTAGTTAAAACCAAACAAATAGAATGCAAAAAAGTTTACAAGTGTGTGTGCGTGCATGTGTCAGTTCGTGCGTACGTGATTGTGCGCATGTGTATATGCGTGTATGTATGTGTGTATGTGTGTGTTTGCCTGTGTGCGTGTGTTCAAACTTCACATGTTTAGACAGCATGACAGCATGACAGCATGACAGCAGAGTGTGTGTGTGTGTGTGCGCGCATGTGTGTGTGTGTTCAAACTTCACATGTTTACAACAGTATGACAGCAAGTGTGTGTGTGTGTGTGTGTGTGTGTGTGTGAAATGTGAAATGTGAAATTTAAAAATGTTACTAATTTATATGTACTCTAAGTAAGTCTTATCAATATAATAAGATACCCTACCCTGATTGACGCCCGTCGTTGGGTCCTCAGACATCGGTTGATGGTTACTCAAGCCGGCTGTCAGGAGTTTTTCTGCCTGTAACTCCGATTTTAAGACTTTCAACTCAAACTTCATGAAAGAGATTTCGCGTTCAAGTGAAATACCTTTTTCGAACGTTTCTTGCCGCACCAAATTTATTTTTCTATTCAAACTCTGATATTCCCTGGTTGTCTGACAACATATATAACTAAATGAAAGCAATGCGACAAAAGAAAGCAATGCCACAGTACATGTAGCCATTTTGCAGCACTAGATTATTAAGCTGTGTCAACACCTACACAAATAAAACACTAAGCGTATGCTACATATCCTGTTCGCCTTTTATATCTACACTCAGGTAATTATGGAAAGTGTTTACCTCGTTTTCCAACATCTGCACTGGAAAGCGATACGTGATGTACAATTACGCAAGCAAGTTGTTATCTATCATACTTATACATTCTTCGCAACATATTTTACACTTTTTTTTCTTCTATTTAACATGATAGAAAAAAAAATATTTTCAAGAAAGTCAATGTTAACCACGGTATCTACAATTTAACTATATAATTTAATTATATAACATACTCAAAAGGGATATTAAACGAGTTCGTTCATTTCACACATTTAATGGATGTATGGATGGATGGATGGATGGATTGATGGATGGATGGATGGATTGATGGATGTGGCTGGACGGACGGATGGACGGACGGACAGACAGACAGACAGACAGACAGACAGACAGACAGACTGTCAGACAGACAGACAGACAGACAGACTAACACAGGATATCTTTTATGAAAAACAATAATTTTGTAATGTAATTCAGACGGATTTGTTTAGTATGGACTCGTTATCGTGATGGAATTGTTAATCATGGAATCGTTATCGTGATGGGATTCTTTATGACGGATTCGTTATCGTGGCGGAAATGTTAATGACAGAATCGTTACTGTGATGGAACTGTTAATGACGGAATCGTCATCGTGACGGAACTGTTAATGACGGAATTGTTTCCGTGGCAGAAGTGTTAATGACGGAATCGTTACCTTGATGGAACTGCTAATGACGGAATCTTTACCGTTGCGGAAGGGTTAATGATGGAATCGTTACCTTGATGGAAGTGTTAAAGACGGAATCGTTACCGTCACGGAACTGCTAATGACGCAGTCGTTACCGTTTTGGAAGTGTTAATGACGTAATTGTTTCTGTTGTTGAAATGGTATCTACAGCATTCGGTATTATTCGTTCAGCTCTGCCTATGCTCCTTACCGAGAGTAAAATTAAATCACAAAACAAGTATACATAACAGTCTGTAAACGGTTGGTAGTAAGAGTGCATGTGATGATGGGAAACGGCGCATGTAATCCAAACTACAAATGCGTTTCTTGATTTATCGTCGCCAGTGCGGTTTCTATTCGGTAAAAAAAGCAAACCAAACTGTGAATATGGTTCATAAAAGTTAAGTTTTCATTTAACTTTAGGAAATAAATCACTACAGGGATATTATTTCCTTGCTTGAAAGATACATCTACATATGAGTAAATTGCTAAAACATGTTTTTGTTTTATTTTATTGTATTAAGCATCGTTTTCATAGAACACCAGGATTCTAGTCATTCTAGCAACCGGATTATATCCATATTGGCGGAAAAGAAGACACCAGTTTGTTTCTGTTAACAGAAAACAGCTTACAATTGGCAAGAAAACGGCGCACGTGGTTGCGTTTGGTTGTCACACAATTCTGGAAAATCCCCTCCCCTCCAAAATATTATGTCATATTCCCCTCCCACTCAACCCCACAATAAGTGAAACGCTCATACGCTCTTGGTCTAAACAAAAAATTCAATTCAACGCACCAAGTACAAGGGCATTAGTAAGGTGGTAGCCACCAAAGTCCATTGGTACTAGTAATGTGGTAACCACCAAGGTCCATGGACACTAATAAGGTGGTGGCCACCAAAGTACACGGGCACTAGTAAGGTGGTAGCCGCCAAAGTCCCTAGTAAGGTGGTATCCACCAAAGTACCTTGGCACTCATAAGGTGTAGCCATCAAAGTTCATTGGCACCTGTAAAGTGGTAGCCACCAAAGTCCGTTTGTGCTAGTAACGTGGTAGCCACCAAAGTGCATGGGCACTTGTAAGGTGGTAGCCACCAAAGTCCATCGGCGCTAGTAAGGTGGTAGCCACCACAATCCATTGGCGCTAGTAAGGTGGTAGTAAGTGCTAGTAGGGTGGTAGCCACAAATATACATGGGTACTATTAAGTAGGTATCCACCAAAATCCATTGTCACTAGTAGGGTGGTAGCCGCCAAAGTACATTGGCAGTAGTAAGGCGGTAGCCACCAAATTAAATGGGCACTAGCAAGGTGGTAGCCATAAAAGTCCATTGACGCTAGTAAGGTGGTAGCCACCAAAGTCCATTGACACTAGTAAGGTGGTAGCCACCAAAGTCCATTGACACTAGTAAGGTGGTAGCCACCAATGTACATGGTCAGTTGTTAGGTAGTAGCCACCAAAGTACATGGGCACTAGCAATGTAGTAGCCACGAAAGTCCATTGGCACTAGTAAGGTAGTAGCCACCAAAGTATATGGACACTAGGAAGGTAATAGCCACCAAAGTCCATGGGCACTAGGAAGGTAGTAGCTACCAAAGTTCATTGGAATTAGGACGGTAGTGGCCAAAATACATTGGCACTTGGACGGTTGTAGCCACCAAAGTACGTTAGTACTTGTAAGGTAATATCCACCAAGGAGAGTCCATGGACACTAGTAAGGTAGTAGCCACCAAAGAACAAAGGCACTGGTAATGTAGCAGCCCCGAAAGTGCATTGGCACCAGTAAGGTAGTGGTCTAAAACCATTCGGTTATTAGGTCTGTTGGCAAGCGAGAATGAGTATAGTATACTATTAACAGTGATCTGCGTATTTAGTAATATTCACGGTATTGTGTTTCTTACACGTTTTCAAACTCCGCCTATCTCCCCACATCTAATGAAGATGTGGTGGCTATCAAATATGGTAGTTAACAATTAGCGGGGACCGACGCCCATCTCGATATACTTAGAACACATTAAACGTAATGTGTTTTAAATCCATGTGAATAACATTAGTTTATTAGGTGATGTGCACATGTGTATCATAATCAGATAAGTTTCTCGAAACGTGTGTTAAGCTACCTTAATGCTGAAGTGCAATTGCCTGCAGATCATTGCAATGATGCCAAAACTTTCATTATCGTAAATGTTCTGCGTTTTCTCAGACATAACAAACAAGCGAGGAATGTGGTAAACATCCTGTTGCAAAAAACTAAATTCTTGGAAGCAATATAGCCTGCAGATTATTTCTTGTGAAAACAACATTTCTAAGAATGCAACGGTATCTCCGTGTTTCTGTCTGTATATAAACACAATATGTTTATCAAAAACTTTAGAAGTTGAACACATTTTAGAAAATAAAGTTTCGACATGTGTATCTACGTTTAATTACAAGTTAATATATGGCTAAGTAGTGCCTTTCAGTGATAATAGCCATGGAATGATGATAATGGCCCGAGGACAAAGGCCATTATCTCCGACGGGGCTATAAGGCATTGCTTAACCACATATTTACCTACTTATTATTATATGACTGCCTAAATGTAGTGACAAATTTGTCATTAAGCATTTCGTATTATGAAGTCTCTCGACTCATTATTGCATTTTAGCCCTAGGGCCAAAAGACGATAGTGATAATGGCCCTGCTTCTAAAAAATGGTCAATATTTGTTGTTCTTGTTAAAACTATAAATCAATTCATGAAATATGCAAAACCCGTCACATTTAGTGAACTTACGCACGTGAATCTACGAACTTTATGAACGACAGGCAGAAATGGCTGCGGGCGACCGAACGTTACATTCCCTTTCCAACTTATTACTGGATTTAGACGGGCTCATTGAGCGTAATACAATACTTTTTTCCGAAGAGGAGACAATTCAGTTTGTTGAAAATAAAAAAACATCAATAACACGTGACATTTGTATTTGACTGTTTCCATACTGTCAAGTTGTTGTTTGTTTGTGTTGTTTTGTTTTTTTGGGGGGTGGGGTGGGGGGGGGGGGGGGGGGTAGTGGGGGGGGGGGTAAAATTATCTTAGACTCACTGTTTTACAAAATTTTGTTTAGATGAGACTTTAACAAAATTCTGTTAAGATTTTTTTTTTTTTCAAATCGTTAATGATAGTATTTTAACTGAACAGAATTTTGTTAAGGTAAATTTGACTAAGTCTTCCTAATCAGTTTCACCATAACAAAATTATGTTTTTTTGTTTTTTTTTACAAATTGACAGTCTTCCACGTTAACAAAATTCTGTTAAGATTTTTTTTTTACAAATTGACAGTCTTCCGCGTTCACAAAATTATTTTAAGATTTTTTTTTTTACATATTGACAGTCGTCCACCTAAACAAAATTATGTTAAGATTTTTTTTAATCGACGGTAATAAAATTCTGTTAAGATGTTTTGTATTTTTTTGAGTGTGTATTTTTTTTTATTACAGACAGGCAGATATTTTGTATTGATTTAAACTTTACAAGTTTATCATCATATACAATATGCAAACATTTTTTCGTGACAGAATAAACAAAACAAACAAACAAAAATATAATTTTGCACACTAGTTTCAAATAAATTGTATTATTGAATAAATATGTGGAAATGACACTGAACTTTAACTTACGCAAATTAAATTAAATATTAAATTAAAAAAAAAAAAAAAATACAAATTGACGACCTTAACAAAATTCTGTTCAGTTTTTTATTTTTTTTTACAAATCATTAATAATAGTATTTTAACACAGAATTTTTTTAAGGTACATTTGACTAAGTCTTCCTAATCAGTTTCACCGTAACGCAATTATGTTAAGATATTTTGTTAAATCGACGGCCTTCCACCTCAACAAAATTATATTAAGATTTATTTTTTTTAAATTGACCGTAACAAAATTCTGTTAAGATATTTGGGGGTTTTTTAGCGTGCGTTTTTTTTTTTTTTTTTTTTTTACAAATTGACGGACTTCCACCTTAACAAAATTATGTTAAGATGTTTTGTGTTTTTTTGTGTGTGTGTTCTTTTTCTTTACAAATTGACGGCTTTCCACCTTAACAAAATTCTGTTAAGATTTTATATCGACGGTCTTCCACCTTAACAAAATTCTGTTAAGATCTTTTTTTATTTGCAAATCCACAGTCTTCTTAACAAAATTATGTTAAGATGTTTATACTTTGTGTTTTTTTTGTTGTTGTTGTTTTTACAAATTGACGGTCTTCCACCTTAACACAATTCTGTTCAGTTTATTTTAAAACGACGATCTTCCACCTTAACAAAGTCTTCCACCTTAAGGAAATTCTGTTAAGGTATTTTTTTGTTGCAAATCCACAGTCTTCTTAACAAATTTATGTTAAGATGTAGTTTATGGGGGTTTTGTTGTTGTTGTTTTTTTAACAAATTAACGGTTTCCACATTAACAAAATTCTGTTAAGATGGTATTTCGTTTAAAAATCTTATGTCTTTCAACATAAGATAATTATGTTAATATTTTTTTATTTATTTTTTTTAAATCGTAAATTATTGTTTTTTAACAGAACAGGGCCTCGTTTTATTAAACATCTTACGATAAGTCTCAAATTTTAAAATCTCCAAACTGTTCATATGTTTGCACCTAAGCATTCAATGTAGACAAGTTTGTATGCATTATGTGCAGAAATATCAAATGTATTAGAAAATGTAATGAAATCGCGTTCATTTTTGAATTGTAAATCACTTCAAGAATTTAAGAAATTACTTTACGATCAAAATTGTCGGTTTACTTTTGACGTTCAACATAACATACTTTGCTAAGGTGAGATTGCACACATCTTTCCTAGGCTGTCTTTCACAAAATTATGTTAAGCTGATATTTATTTTTTTGATATTGCAGTCTTTAAGATTATTCATGGACTTTAGTGAAACAATACTTGCTACCGTTCTCGCCTTCTAGCCTCGGGTTGAGTATTTAAAATGTAAATAGTACAACAATTTGAGCAAACCCTAAGATGATATGCATATGACGGTGACCATACTACAAACTACTCTAAAACTGTGGGTTATCATCACAACAACTTGATTGAGATCACGCTGTAAGTATGGTTTTTAATTTAATCAATTTATTTTTGCTACATCGTTTCATATGAACAAACTATTATGTAGTTCGGATGTATACGCTGTACATGTGAAAGTATATATCGTGTGTACAGCCTTCGCATAGACCTTTATTGCAATTTCACAATAACTGTCTAATGATATGTTGCAGGAAGGAAATGTATCTTCCACATAATTACGACATGTTGTTTGAATATTTATTAACATTTAAGGTATGCTGTCTTTTCTTATTCAGCACATACTCTGTCGAATTCCGTAACACGATAAACTATACGATATGCTACGTAACACTATTAAGGTACTATATAAAATGCGGAAGTGTCAGCGTTAAATTATAAAATATATATGATTGTACTAAAGGTTGTCTTTTAGAAATATGATTTGTCTCGCCCACCCCGCCACACCAACACACCCTCGTCATTGGGCGCTTCTTATATATTTACATAGTATGATATGCGAACTGTTTTATATATAACAACTCTATATCGACGCTATAATGAATACAATGATAGACATAATTCAAGATAGAAAAGATATCCATAAATGTGTGGTAATGATAGCTATACATATGTGCAACTAGGATTGGCACTGATCATTCCTATCACGTTTGGTTGAAATCCGACAAGGCGTTCAAGAGAGCTGCTGGGACAGATAATGAAGAAAAGTTATACATAGAAAATGTAGGATGAATTTTAAGTATAAATATAACTGAGTATAATTTTTCCTAAATTCGTTAAGATGATGTTGGTAGAATTTGATCATGATTGTTTTATTTGTAAGGGTTCTATCGCGTTCTGAAATGCAAGGTTTTAGATTTGATCATTTAAATGGAGGCATGTGTTCGTATATTGGATATCATTGATGGATTTTGTTTAAAAGTATGCATTCAACATCAATAGTTTAGGATTGTTGTGCAAATTATTTCGTCTGCACGTCCACATACGCTAGCAGGACATTGACGTCTGTAGAGAGACAAGTATCTACAGTATGAAAGGCTTCAAATACAAATATTTATAAGCGCTCACGAAGCTTCGGCTAGGATACACATCTGGGTTCATGAGATTGCAACCATATACATGTTCAGTCAATTACGTGTCAGGTCACATGAACACAGCTGATATTCTTAGCAGAACAACAAATACCGAGAAATATTAAATTATATCACACAATGTAACTTGCCTACATATGTGACATTAGACGAACTACAGTTTAAACGCATATTCTGACCAAATGCTCCAGGCAGTGCATATTGTTGATCAAATCTGACCTCGAGCGACATAAGTACGAGTAAACATTCAAAGATTCCGTTATACTGAAATGCAATAAAATAATGATTCCTAAAGCGATTCAAAGTCGTCTACTTGAATTAGCACAGGAATCGAATACGGCTGAGTAAAAACAAGTAAACAGTGATACAGAGTCACAAGCCAGTCAAAACAGTTACATAAGAAAACAGTAAGGGAAATGAATATGATAAAAATAAACGAACAGCATGTAGAAGCTAGAATTCGTTGTTTTTTTAAGTGTCAAAAATCAGAATACATTTATCATGAAAGATCTGAGCACTAGATACACTAGTCACCATGAGACAAAATGAACATGTTTTTAATTGTGGCATCTGGGTTGTATAATGTTATAATATAGCGTCGGTAATCTCAGCTTTTAGAAATGTAAATTTTCATTAGAAGAAATGGTTTAATGTTAGATGTTTTTTTATTTTTGAAATCTGATTAGTAGTTCATGAGAATAATTAACAGTAGAGCAGACCTATTCAAACTCTTTAGAAGATGCTTCAGTTAAAGATTCATCAACTTTTTAATGACTGAAAATTTATTGCTTATTTTAAAATCAGACAGCACCAAAAGGAGGGACATATATAGCCGTACGAACAAACAGTTATCAAAGGGAATGTAAAGACACAGCGAAACAGCTCTACTATTGAGAGTTCTGACAAACCTGGAAACATGTGAAGGAATTATCAAAATCGGATTATAAACAAAAAAGATATGACCATTTAAACGTTGTTCTAAAACGGTTATGGGAGCCGCCATTTTGAGAACTATGACGTCATAATTTCACATTACCATATATGGAATATTGATGAATATCATTTAAAACAAGAAAACTACTGCAAATGGATGCAAACAAATGTACTGGTCATATGAAGCATTATTGCCATTAAATATTATATAATTTTCATACATTTGCTGTCATTTTTCCCTTATAAATCAGTAAACTATCATATTTATAAATATTCCGTATAATTTATGGTGATTTAGATTCATGATGTCATGGCTGTCAAAATAGTGGCTTCCACATCCGTTTCAACAGAAGCTTTCAATGACCATAGCTTCATTCCCTCTAATATACAAACACAATTTCCTTTATATTATCCTTATAATTAATATGAACTATTGAACAAATACAACTAATGTAGAAAAACTAATGGGGTACCGCGAGCTTTTAAAAAAAATGAAGATTGCCGTTCATTTAATAAAGTTTAAAATCAATCAATAATCAGTGACGATACCGATTTGGAACCAGCTGTATTCGTATGCTGAGAACAGATTTATAGACGGTATCCCTGAAATTTACATCTAAATCTTGTAGTAAAAACCAGTTAGAACCAATCTAGGCGCATGCACAGATCATAATCTGTAGACTGTTTCCCTAAAATTGATACGTAATTCAAGTAGCAGAAGACCCATAAAATGCCCGTATACCAATTTGACTGCGTCCTGGTATTCTTACTAAAATACAGTTGTTTTATGAACAGTAAAATGACGTTGATACAGCTCAACACCCAATAGCAGTTTTTTGAGTCCGAGATAAATATAGCCGGAGCCTCCGGCAACAAGAGATATGCGGATATACTGGGATAGATAATAATGTGAAAGTATGGTTAAATCATGTCGTGTTTGTCAGGTTATACCAATCTCATCCCGCCATACCAACCCGCCACTACCCTGTTGTAATGACGAATACTTGAAGGACCCTAGGTATGGCTATGGGAAGGGAGCCCATGACCCAGTATGGGTGAAGTATGAATAAGATGCATAACGCTATAAGAAATCCGAACAAATATTATAGATATATACAACAGCTTACACACAAGCCTTGATCTGCCTTTATTGCACATGTTATGGGCCATCACAATTTGGGTTCCATGGGAGCCCAAAATTTGCAGAAGACAAAATTACTTACGCATCTCTTTACAACATACTATAAGGAAATCAATTCCCAAATTTAGTTGGAGCTAGGACAAGAAATGTAAGAGATATAGACCTGTAAACACAGCTTACACACAAAATTTGATGTGGAATAGACATATTTCAGAATTTGGGTTCCATGGGAGCCCAGGGGTTACAGGAACCAAAATTACTTAAGCAGCCCTTAAGATAATGCTGTAAGGAAGCTCATGACCAAATTGAATTGAATGGAATTAAATTGAATACTTTATTTTAAGAGGGTAGCCCAGTTTGTAAAAAATACTGATCTTCCTCGAGGCCCTCTTTACAACGCAAACATAATAAACAAAGCATATATACAAGTTTATAGCAACACAACGATAATGACAATGGAGACAAAAGCGTTCACAAAAAATAAAAATCTATATTGTGATTCAATACCAATTTTAACGAAAACAATTTCAGTTATACAGTACATTTTATCCACTTTATAAAATTGTTTGAACAAGTTTAACTGACGTGCAAGTTGTTATATGCTTTGGGATTTCGTTCCAAATTACTGGCCCAGAGTAAGATATGCTACCTTTAAAAAAAAACTTATTTGGCTTAGGAATCGTAACGTTAATATCACAATGAGATCGTAAATTGTGTGACCTTATGTTATGTAACTCAAACATGTCCAATACATAAGAAGGAACACGCTACTTAGAACCTTTAAATATAAATTTAGCGTTTTAAGAACAATTTTTTGGTCAATTGTCATTGCATTAATACTGTTCATTGCATCATTTAAAGCTACAGACCCCCTATATCAATCGATGTCTTCTTTGTAGGCGTGTCTTTATTTGTAACTTCATGTTCACCAGCTCATGTCGAAATCGGGTATTTAAGCGAGCAAATATAGCACATGAAATCATGTACTGTATATACATCGACCAGTGCACATCGTACCTATACACAGGTAACAGTAATTTTTACAGAAAAAAAAGTAACTCAACATATTTGAACGCAACTAAAGATGGATCAATAAATATGCAGTCCATCTTGTCGTGCGTGTAAATTAACATTGCCTGGTGTAATACTGTATATTATCAATATAAAACCAATACTTCGTCTCAAATCAACCATATATCGACTTGTTATTTAGCGCTTGATGAGTTTGTGTGCGCGCTCTTGTTATTACGTAATGAATATTTATACTATGTATACCATATTTATACTAAAAATGCTACAAAATACCAATACATAGCAGTGGTCTAGAGGTTCAGCGTACATCTTTCAAATATTACAAGTGCAAGACTGTGGTTTAAATCCCGTTCCGGGCAACTACCTTTTTATCACATATATTCTGGAGCCATATATTTATCGATGTTACATGTACGGAGGCTTAATAAAAATGAGAAATGTTACGTCTCGATTTCTCCTTATATACCGACTTTTGGGGTGTTCGTCGATTTGAAACTACTTCACACGTGACTCATTCATATTGATGAGTTATTACCAGTTAAAATAGGGACTGTACAGATTTAAACATGTATATTCGTTACCTAATATAATATGACAAGCTCGTCTCTGTATTTTTAAAAGACTATTAATGTTTGGTTGGGCTAGGTTAAGAAATGCAAGAGATATAGACTTGTTAACACACCTTTCACGCAAAAACTTGACGTGAAATGGGACACATTTTTCAGAATTTTGGTTCCATGGGAGTCCATGGGTTACAGGAACCAAAACTGCTTATGCAGCCTTTAAGATAATGCTATAAGGAAGCCCATGGCATAATTTGGATGTGTAGGATAAGATATGTAAGAGACATAGTATTGTAAACACGTGCACAGCTTACACGTGAACCTTGATGTGGGACGCCGACGCCGATGCCGGGGTGATTACATAAGCTCTCTTGTTCTTTGAATAGTCGAGCTAAAATCGTAACTTATAAATTCAAGAAAATTGTAATAAAACTTTAAAGTTTTAATTTGTATCTGTCTTGCTTTCAATATTAAAACTTCCAAACTGAACCTTTCATTTTGTTTATCAAATACTCTTGGGAACTATAAACCACACACTGGTGGTGATTGGCCGGATAATATGCTCATTCTACGGTGGATTAACGTACACGTCATGCAATTTCTTGCAAATGCATAATAGTTTATGTCGTGCACAAATGGTAGATTAAAACAAACGTTGCCTAACCATGCTAACCCTAAATTCATTGTATGAAATTCACAAAAACAGATAGGCAGGCGGACAGGCGGGCGGGCGGGAGGGCGAACGGAAGGACAGACCGACCGACCGACCGATCGACATACAGATTGACAAACAGACAGACAGACGTCTGTACAGACAGACAAACAGACAGACAGACACACATATATATATATTATATGCAGAAACCAGTATTGTAAACCATGTTTTAAATAACGCCTTTGTACTTTTATTGATAACATATTTATAAGAGTATTAGAGTGGACCTTTGGAAACGGCCAAACACGACACATATCTATATCAGTCGACCAGCGATGTAGTTATAAAGAAAATTAGAAACGAAATCAAGCATCATAATCATTTCAATCTGTTTCTCAATTAATCGAAGCAAATGCAGTTTGAAATGTTCAAACATTGAATTCATAATTATACGTAAAGTATCCCTAAATTAATCTGACTGGGATGTGGGGGATGTGGGGGATGAATATGTTTCCTAACACCCAATAACTTTTTTGATTTTGTAATGCTGTATTATTTTTTCACATGATTAACCTATTTTGATAGCGAACTCGATTCTACATGATACATCATTGAGTTGTTTGTCTTTACAAACTATTCCTTGATTTATAGGTCGTAGTATTGCCTTGTCATACTGTTCCACGATAGCACCTATCTAAATGAGTGATATCACTAATTCAATGATTAGTGATTCAATAATGAGCGATATCACTCATTTGATCAGAATTGGGGATATCACACTATTGAATAGGTGATATCAATCATTTAAGCTTAGTTGGTGATATCACTGAGTAAGTAATTTTGATATCGCACACATAATTAGATAATCTCGCCCATTTGAGTAGGTACTATCATTCGTTCTAAGTGATTGGGTGATATCTTTACTAATCAGCTACATCACACACATGTACATGTATAAGTGATAGATCTATGTAATCCATTGTCACGAGACATCTGTTAAGCACGAACTTTAACTGCCCAAACTCTCCAGGAGACACCATTTCAATCGTTTAATTCAAAATGTTTTCTGGGGAATCCCCACGAACCCCCTACCATCGGGAGAGAGCGACTCCCTCCAACACTCTCCCCCACTCATCGCGTCTTATTGCGCATCACGCAAAATTATCTGGCTACGCGCCTGGTATTATGGGTATCAGTACAAATCCGAACAAAACCATCATAATGTGTTTCATATTCACTAAAGGCGTAATTACACAATTGCGTTTGTGCTTCCGTGGTGTATAGTCAAATAGTGCCTAATAAAAAACGTTTTCCTGCCTTACTAGTGATACAAAATGCCCACTTTTGATTGATGTTTGTTATTATTACCCATAATTCATCCGAATGATGTATTGGGATCATTTATTAGTGTTAGTTTGAGATATTTAATTATAATTGACAGTTTAAGTAGAAATGGGGTAAATCTATATGTGATGTGTCAAAATAGAACGTGACGTCATTCAACAGATTGGCGTTTTCTTACATGATACATGAAATTCTTCTGTTATTGGCGGACGTTCGATCGTTTGATTGATAATTGTATTGGTGTTTTAAAATGTTCTACGGAGAAAAATGCGCATTTTTTGTCTCTTGACATACATCCATCCTATATAAAATGAAGAAGGAAAATCAATGGTGCAATAGGCTCCATGATTCGTACACCGTCTAAAGGTCACAGACAACTATTGATTTTCCAATAGTTCTGCTTTATAGAGGGCTACCCTGATTTCCCTATATCTCGTAGCCATATATGGCAACCCTTGCCCGAAACGTACTTCCAAGTGCCATTTAATGAGGAAATATAAGTCGTCTCTGGCTCCGAAGTGACCCCCTCTCTGTCTCCGAAGTGACCCGACCCTCCTGTTGTGCAGTTTTTCGTCCGCAAAATGTCAAACTGTACCTACTTTCAATTTTCAGTCATAATTAAAAAAAATACAGAAATATGACCGATTTAAATGTTCAGTTTTGAAGACAACATATTTATGTTTGAATTTCAGTCATTATACTTTATCCAATCCATGACGTCACAATTGTACAAACATTAGTTTCGGATTCCCTAAAACATTTTTTTGACCAATCATAGTCTGTTTTATTTAGTAGACACGATTAGAATGTTATATGAAACTTGGAAGCTATACCTGTGAGTTTGTAACAGCGTCGGTAACGGGTTTCTTCAAAATGAAGGTCAAATTTGAGGTCAAAAGACATAGGGGTCGATTTCAAAAATCACAAAAATGTGAAGAAATGTTTTAGTGACTTTTTGAGTATCAGTCTGAATGCCAATGTGCATTAAGTTGTGTTAATAGCGTGTGTGACCGCCGTTGGCCCTAATGCAGGTTGCTATTCTCCTCCTCATGGAATTTGTGAGACGGCGAATGACGTAATTGGGTATGTTCTGCCATTCAACAAGGAGGGCATGTCTCAGGTCATTGACATTGACATTGTTGATTTGATGATTATTGCGTACCCTGTCTCGTTCCTGCACGCAACATTGGGCAAATCTCTCGTTCCGTCGCCTGTAAACTCTGACCCTACCGTCAGCAAAGCTGACCCTGAAGCGTGACTCGTCGGTAAAAATCACGTTTCGCCATTGGGCTCGGGTCCAGTGCCTGTGACGTCGATCCCAAGCTAAGCGGGCGGCTCTGTGACGCGCAGTTAGAATTTGTCCTGTATAAGGTCGACGCGAAAGAATTGGTGCTCTATCTTGTCTAAGACGATTACGTATCGTCTGAGCCGAGACCCTGAGCCGCCGTGCAGTTACCGTTGCTGGGGTATTTTTTAGCGATTACGTAAATGCGTTAACGTAATGAACCGGTCGTCTCTACGTGACGTCGCTCGGGGCCTACCTGATCTCGACCTATCCTTAACTGACCCAGTAGTTGCATACCGAGTTGTCAGGTTGTGAATTGTTTGCCTAGAGCACCCAAAATGAAGAGCAACGTCATTTACAGACGTGCCGGCTCTAAGCATACCGACAGCCTGATTTCTGTCATTTTCAGATAGCCGTGGCATTCCCATTTTCAGTCAAAATTGTAAACAATTTTGTGTTTTCGTGTCAGTGATAAAGAGTACGTGTGACTGTGTAAGAAAAAGCAATTGAAATGAACCCGGGATAGGTCAACACGAGGTAAGTGGTCAAAAGCGGAAGTGAAAAGCGTGCTAGCCCGTGCACGGTACAATTGCACAAAATCTTGTGTCGGTGTACTCTCTATGCTCAGGCCAATAAGTAAATATCGATAACGTTCACATAAAGTCACCGTTAACCCTCTAAAACAGGTTCTAAAGTATGTAAAGTTTCTTTTTTTGTTAAGTGTAGGTATTCATCATCATCGATCACGATGATCAATAAGCAAGCATCACCATCAATCATCATGATCAGTAGGCTTTCATCACCATCAGTAGTCATTACCACACACTGGCATCCGCAATACCATCAAACGTATCATTATAACATCAGCAGCATCAAGCACCGACAGCATCATCAGCAAACAGCATCATCGATTATCCTTACCATCAATAATCAATATCCTCAATGGCCATCACAAGACATCATCATCATAAGTATCAATAACTATCATCATCGTCGAATATGATCACCATCTCCATGATGGCATCATGTCTCAACATTATAATGTATACATCACATAGACACAATTGTATAGTATACATCATTACTGCTTTCTATCCATGGCAAAAATACGTAAAAGCATCCAAAGATCCAGAATATGATAAGCTTGCGTAGTTCGTTATTTGGGTTAGGTGTTATGCAATTTCTATTTGTAATTGATCTCAGTTGCATTGAAGTATTTTGCTCATTTACCCCCATATGAAACAAGTCGCTTAGATATTGTTACTTATGGTTTTTGAGAAGTACACACGCAAGTGCTTTACATTTCTGTAAAGTGTCATAAAATCCATTTACATGTATTGGTTTCAGAGGAGCAGTCGCCACAAATATTTACTGACGGACAGATGGATGTCGGACACCACTCCACGGCATAAGCTCTGCTGATCTTTGATCAATATTGTATTGTGTTATGTTTATATAATATGATCGAAACTATTTGTAGACAATTATGTTCAATAGATGAAGCTTAAAATTTCGTTTTAAAAACGTGTTCATTGCATGACTTCAATTTAATAATGTCGATGCAGGATGAGGTTTCGTGAACAAATACATAATTGACTAACTATTCACCCAAATTAAGTTGGAAAGCAATAACCATCACCAAAACCTTTAGTGAAACGTTACCTGATACACGTTGTTTAATGACATTCTTTCCTTTTACGGAAATGGAATTTACCTTTGATCAAAAGTTAGACGTTGAGAAATGTTAAGGTTATTATTACCTTTTGCGGAGGTTGTTAATCACTTTTATTTCTACTAATGCTGTTCCTTTTACTATGACTACTATAACTACTGCTGATGCCGCTGCGGTTGCTGTACTACCTGCTCCTATTACCAATTTGGATGTTGCTGATGATGTTGCTACTAATACTATTGTTACTGCTAATGATACTACTGTTGGTATTACTACTGCATACTTTTGATAATATCCCAACTAGTTTTATGTTTATGCTGTCGCAGCTAATATTGTCTCTGTTTATGTACTCACTGCTGCATACCAATATTATATTAACAACTGCTGCTGCTACTGCTTCTGCTGCTGCTACTGCTGCTACTACTGCTGCTACCTTTGCTTCCATTGCTACCACTGCAATCACTGCTTCCACTGCTACCATGCTACTACTACTATTACTATTACTACTACAACTACTACTACTGCTAATATTTATTGTAACTTGTTTTGTGCGTGCTAATGCTTCTACAATTGATGATGTTGTTGTTGCTACTGTTTCTAAAGCACTTGCAAATGTTACGATCATCTCAACCAACTCTTCTGCAACTGCTGCTATTACTACTAATGATAATGCAACGGCTATTGTTACTTTAATCAATATTGCTGCTACTACTACTACTTCTACTACTGCTACTTCTACTACTACTACTACCGCTACTACTACCGCTACTACTACTACTACTACGACTACTACTTTTACTACTACTACGACTACTACTACCGCTACTACTACTACTACTACTTCTACTGCTGCTACTACTACTACTACTGCTAATACTATTACTACTACTACTACTACTACTACTACTACTACTACTACTACTACTACTACTACTACTACTACTACTACTACTGCCGCTACTACTACCGCTACTACTACTACCGCTACTGCTATTCCTTCTACTACTGCTACTACTACCGCTACTACTACTCCTCCTCCTCCTACTACTACTAAAACAATACAAAGAGCGACATGAAGAAGCTAGGGAACTGGCTTCGGGAAGCCGGCCGAGGACATTCCGCCAAAGGATCTGGACATGTACCCAGAATGCATGCTGACGTTGGATCGACGTTGGCAATAAGGCGTAACGTTGCGGTCGGACATTAGACGTTGTTGCAACGTCGATAAAACGTTGGCAAAGATTGAAGTTCGGCGTAAGATTGTGGTCTCACCAAACGTTTGAACCACGTCTATACAACGTTGGAAAAGCTGTAAAAAACGACGAAAAATGTTAACGTCGTACCAACGTTGGTCCAACGTCTGTTTTAACGTTGGGCTAACGTTGTACAACAACGTTGGCCCAACGTAGTATTGTCAAGCATACCTAACGATGTCACGACGGTTGCCTACAACGTTGGGACATCGTTTGCCAACGTTGGACCAACGTTGAGACATCGTTGTGCCAACGTTGGGCAATCGTTTCAACGTTGAACTAATGTTGTACAACAACGTTGGGTTAACGTTGTACAGCAACGTTGGCCCATCATAATTGTGTCCAGTGGCCCTAACGTTGTCTACAAAAATTGGACCAACGTAGAAACAACGTTGGGTAAACGTTGGACTAACGTTGATAGATAGATGGATGGATGGATGGATGGATGGATGGATGGATGGATGGATGGATGGATGGATGGATGGATGGATGGATGGATGGATGGATGGATGGATGGATGGATGGATGGATGGATGGATGGATGGATGGATGGATGGATGGATGGATGGATGGATGGATGGATGGATGGATGGATGGATGGATGGATGGATGGATGGATGGATGGATGGATGGATGGATGGATGGATGGATGGATGGATGGATGGATGGATGGATGGATGGATGGATGGATGGATGGATGGATGGATGGATGGATGGATGGATGGATGGATGGATGGATGGATGGATGGATCTTTATTTCCAATTTCCAATAGGCTTTAAAGCCCAAGAGGATACAAAATACAATTACAAAGCATGACAACAGTGTAGTTATTACAAACAATACATGTTCAAATATGCAGTTTATCTTAACTGAGCTGATACAATGAGAAGGCGTTTACATAACACTTCCTTGCATAAATAAATTACAATTCATCACAATTTCCTTAACACATATATTACATACATTATATTCAGAAATAGAGATAATTTCTGTATAGTGTCTCGTTTTGTTACTTAAATGCTTTTAAAACAAAGGTACATAGTTTGCGAATATATATCTTATTTTGTGAGTTTAGTAATTCGAGAAACTTGATCATATTTGGTCTCTCATAAAAAATATTTAGGAACATATTGCTTCCTTAACATTATGTATGTTTGGCATTCCAACACAAAATGGAATTCATCTTCAAGTTTATTACAAAATACACATATTCTATCGTTTACATGAATTCTATTTGGTTTAACCCACCTACCGGCTTCAATTTGCAGTCTATGAGATGACACCCGTAATTTAGTTAGTGCTTGACACATTTTGAAAACATTTTTATTATCTAGATATGATTGAAACTGAAACTTTGCAATGTTTATATAAAAAAACTGCTCTAGTGGAATTTTCTAATCGACTATGCCAATTCTGAACAAAATTGTCATTTAACCTTTGCTTTAATATTGCAAGAAAATTGTATCGTTACCAACACTTTGTTGTAACCATGCATCATAAAACCCAAGCGAGGACAATAAGTGTTTCAACTGGGAAACCCGGTTTATTTTCTGAGGATATATTTTATAGTCATTAAGCAGCATGTTATAAACATTTTTTACATATTTACGATCATGTACTCTCATGATTTTTATCCAATATTTAATTATTATAAAATATCTTCTTGTAATAAATGATGTTCTGCCAAGTTCACCATCTATGAAATCATTTTGAGTTGTCTTCTTAACACCCAAAATGTGTTTACAAAACTGTTAATGCACTCGTTCAATTGATATAGCCTGCATAAATCCCCACACTTCAGAACCATAGTTTAAAATTGGAGTTATCAATTTATCAAACAGATCTAATTTATGCTTTGGGGATATACATCTAAATTTGTATAAATTTCTATTAATTTTAAATATGGCTTTTTGCGCTTGACCAGCAAGAGTAGTTTGTGCTTCTGCTGAAGACCCTCCAGTAGAAAAGACTACACCTAAATATGTGAACTTACTAACTATATATAATGGGGCACTATTATATATAAAAACTAAATTTCGTGGTAGCATTGAAATACCATAACTTTTGTTTTAGTACAATTTACTTTCAATCTCCATTCTTTACAATAGCTAGATAGTATATTAAGTCCATTTTGTAACTCTGCTGCAGTGTTAGCCAACAAAACTATATCATCTGCATATAACAGCATAAACATCTTAAACATATTAATATCTAAACCTTCAAAGCCACTATGTATGAATGCATCTTCTATATCATTTAAATACATAGAAAACAACAATGGAGATAGGCACTCCCCTTGCCGAACGCCAAGTACACAGTAAAATTCATCGCTCAACTGGTTACAGTATTTAACTTTAGACTTAACACATGAGTACATTGATTTAATGATATCAAGAATGTTTCCCCGAATACCGAACTTTGTTAATTTGTACCATAAATTATCACGCACAACATAGTCAAAAGCTTTAGTAAAATAAACAAATGCACAATACAATTTCTTTCCTTGATTTAAAATATGTGTAATTAAATCACTGAAAACAAATATATTATCAACAGTACTCATGTGCGATCTAAATCCAGCTTGAGCTTCAATTAGAACGCTGTATGTTTCTGCCCACTCCGATAATCTATTATTTAGTGTACGTGTAAATAATTTGCCCAAACAGCTTAATAAAGTAATACCACGGTAATTTTCTACATCATTAATATTGCCCTTTTTGTGAAGAGAATAGCATACCCTTCAGACCAGACTTCTGGAAAATACCCAACCTCAAACACTTTATTAAACATTTTACAAATAACTGGTGATAAAATAGTTTTACCATGAATGAACATTACATTTTATAACATATCAGGTCCAGACGATCGATTTGAATTCAGTTGCTTAATTGATTTTATAATCTCATCCTCAGTAAAATTCACATTCAACTCTTCAAACATTATGTTAAATTCATTATTTTCATACCGTTCATTAAAATATACAACATCTTCATCTGGAACAAAGAACTCGTTATTTGGACTATTTATAGCTTTAAAATATTGTTCAAAAGAAGCCAATGGTATATTTGTTGGCTTAAGTCACCATGCTTCTTTTAACATATTCCAACATAATTTTGAATTTTTATATCTTGCGTTTACAAAAGCAGCTGTTTGCACTCGATCATAATCCGTCCTACAATTTCTAACAGTAGATTTATAAAGTGACCGAGCTTTAACCATATGAATTCTATTTATGTCACTTGTACTTTATATTTATTCAGCTTTTGTAAAAAGAGAAACTTACTTTCATGACACTCATCATTATACCACGGGTTTCTTTTTTATTGTTAAATACAGGAATATCCGCTTTAACATCGCTATTACAACTAAATCTGCGCTTAAAAAATGGTGAAGAAACATCTTCAATAATGGCATTAAAATCATGAATACGTAAATTTATATCCCCACTATTCGTACACTGTTCTATTTTTTCATTTAAAGCATTCAAATTACCACTAATTTCTTCTGTATTGAAACTCTCAATAAAATCACACTTCTTATCGTTGTTCCATACATATTTATAACTTAATTGTTCATAACTGTTGTTTACGAGCAACGGCTCATTGTTTGGATTACAAAAAATTTAAAGAAAATGTTATTAAACAATGGTCCGACAAAATATTTGGCTCTCCAACTTCAAACTCACTAACATGTGTTAATAGATTCTGCGACGACAAAACATAATCCACTACTGAACTAACCCTACTGCCTACAAAAGTATAGCGACCGACACCTTTATCATTGCCAAATCTACCGTTTAAAATACGCAAAGAACTCTGTTTACACAAATCTAATAAAAGTAACCCATTGTTATTCACAGGACCCTTATCCTCAGAATATGGTTCGTTGTTTCAACGTTTCAACTTTGGTCCAACGTCGTATATTACGTCGTCGGCCAACGTTGATGCGATGTCGAAAATAAGACGTCGGTGCAACGTCGGGTTACGACATAATTGGACATAAAGGGACGTAATTATCTTTTTATATAAACATACATTCCCTTGTTGATGACTTTAATTTTATTCTTTTAAATGTGTTTTAGCTCTTTTATTATACATAAATAAATAATTCAACTAATAGCTATATAAACATACTGAATATATCAATATTAAGAAACCAGTTTTGAAGTTATAATAAATTTATAAAAATATCATGATATGTCAACGATCGTTAAAATTGTTCTTTATGAAGCAGAACAAGTTCGCTACAGCCCGAAGTGAATGTAACTGTCCATCCTTAGAAGTAAAATCACCCAAATGTACATAAAGGACATTCTTGGATATGACAGTTTGCACGTGTCTTCGTTGCCACTGATATTCATCACGTTGTATACTGCCACTGATATTCATCACTTTGTTTACTGCTATTGATATTCATCACTTTGTTTACATAGTCTTGGTAACAAGTTCTATAAACAGCACAAGGGAAGCAAGTACCGGGTTTCCCAATGAAGTAGACGTATACACTTAGTACATTTGAAAACGCAACATTTTTGACTTTCATATATTTTTTATCTACGCGGTTTTCGTTCAAACAAACATTGTATTTTAGGAAAGTATACATATTTCTTTGTGCCTATTGTTAAAATTTAACAATTTAGAATTACACAAGAGTTACACTACCTGAAACACTGAAAACACATTTTGCACGAGATTTGGAATAATCACGACATAAGCAAGTTTATTTTTATTTATCTTAAAAGCGCTAACATCGGTATGGTATAAAAACACAACATGATTTGATTTTATTCACAAATCATTATGCTACGTTTAGCTGAACATGTGCGAAATCAGGCTATTGGAATGACGACTGTTGGTGCCACTACCAGAGAGGTAGCGAGACGACTTCGCTGCCATGTCTCAACTATATCTAGGCTACAGACATGCTACCAACAGACAGGCACTGTCAGGGACCGTTCTAGACCAGGCAGGCAGCTAGTAACCACCCCCAGACAGGACATCAGACTGAGGGTATCACATCTCAGAATCAGATTCCTGCCAGCTTCTGATACAGCCAGACACACGATTGGTACTCATGGGTATGTGTTTTCATCTACTATAACCAATAAGCATTGTCACCTTTTTCAAATTATTAAAAATAAAATTGCCTTATTTTCAAATTTTGAATGGTGGTGCGTCACCTTTTTTGTGCAGAATGCATTCTAATTCAGCCATAATTGGTTTGTAAGTAGGCCAATAAACGTAACAACTGCAAAAACAGCATAAATGTCATACATTTAAAAAAAAGGTGAAAATGTTAGATTTTTTTTAATTTTTGATGGTTCGTTTCATTTCAGACGCACAATAAATGACTTGAAGCGACGTGTTTATGGCCGCGTAAACCCCTCTACCACACCGCAGGAACTTTGTGTAGCGCTACAAGACGAATGGCAGCGTATGCCACAGCAAGTGATAACATCCAAAATACTGTCTATGCACCGTAGATGTTAAGCTTTAATAGACGCTCGTGGTGGCACACTCGGTATTGAAAGTGTTTATTTTAATTTGGATAGGGGTAATTGAACCGTTGATTTTCATATGAAATATATTGATGTTGGCAATGAAATTTTGACCATCTATTAAATCATTATTAAATATATACTACATGAAATTGCATTGTTCTAGCTTTTATACTTTTCAAAAAATTACAAAAACCAAAGTGTTGCGTTTTCAAATGTACTGAGTGTAGACTATAAATCGGACTTTTTAGTTACTGCGGAATTTGGTCAGTTGGTTAGCGCGTCAGACTTTTTTCAAAGTAACCCGGGTTCGAATCCGAAAAGGGGCATGATGTGTGTTTTTTATTTATCATAAACATGATATGTTCTTCTCTTTTAATATGGTTCGAATCACACTCAATAATTACAGAATCAAATGGGTTAGTGTTTGAGTGTTTTTGTCCCGTGACTTATACTAGACCTATAGAACATACTCTTAAGTTTAGAAGAAATGAAAATTTGCAATTGTATTACTCGTGCATTGAATTTCTATCTTTAATTGGTAGTTTTGTTTTATTAATTATTTTTTTACTTGATCAACTTTCAATTATATTGATGAAATTGTTTTTTTAATGTCAAGTTTTTAAATGAATTTTGTTATTTGACAAACTTTCAAATTTCTATTTAGGCCTAAACAGCTAAAGAAACAATTGTTTCCTATTTCATGCTTTAAACAAAATAGGGTAAGTAGCTAGGGATTTTGTTTTTACTTTATAAATATTTTTATATAGAGTATGTAGGACTGGAATCTTGACTTTTAAAACTTGCTTGTTCAAATTTGACTATAAAAATTTCAGGGTAGGGGGTAAAAAATTGGGTCGGTAGGAAAACAGGAAACAATATGTTTAGGCCTTATAATATCGATGTATATTTGCTTTGAGCGTTGAGTGCTAATTTAACGATAGTCAATGATTCAAATAAGCATTTAAACTGAACTATATAACCCCATTTTTCTTACATGACAGGCATATTAAAATACCCGGTAACTATTATATAACTAATTATATAAGCAACACCATGTGGCCTAACAACACCATGCACTTAGGGCTATGGGGACGCCAAAAGAACCTGACTATGCTATGGGGCGACATAGAACATGGAAGTACATCCGTAGTTCCTATCTTTCACTGAAAGGGCAACACAGACAAGGAAGGGACTAAATACTGATCCCAGGCAGTTTACCCTGAAATAGTTTGAACAGCCAGGTATGTTTCAGTAATTAAAATTAAAAGTAAGAAAATTATCTTAGTTTCATATTTTAGAGTATAAAATCAATAAAACAAATTGTGAAAAACCATTGCATTTTATGCAGGAAAATTACATTTTTTTAAAAGTCATATGCTCAATGTAAATGGTAATTTGCAACTGATCATATTTTATTTCATAATTAAGTACTTGACCAATTTCAACAATTACAGGTTAATATATGGCGAAGCTGTGCTTTACAGTGATTAATAGCCCTGGAGGATGAAAATAGCCCTGAAGGACGATAATGGCCCGAGGAAACAAAAGTTATTTAAAAAAAAGAAGGTTTTGCATGCTATTCTGACATGATAACATTTATGTTAGAGTTGTACGTGATAATAATATAAACAACTTAAATTTCAATCAAAAAAGCCACTACACTAGACGACACTTATAAGGATCCCAGTTAAAATTGATTTCATCACTAAATGGAATTTATCATATAACATGGGTTCCGGGAGTATATTAAAGTCACGACCTATTTCCTGTATTATTTACACTAGTGTATTAAATATGTAAATTAAAGCTAAATCTCTGAATTTGTACACATTAAATCATTTAGCCCCAACTTTATGCATACTATTTGATACGATATGTTCAGAAAATCTTACTATTTGTCATTTCTTTGATATCATTCGTTATGCATCGTTTAGGCGTCGCATTATTTTCGTGTAACATATCTGACATCATGTAACAAAGAAAACGTCATGTAAAGAACCAATCTAAACATAACTCCTTACTTTTTAGGTGATCAGTACTGTCCCGTGAAAATGTACAAATTGTATGCAGAGAAGAGGCCAGAGAAGTTGAAAACGCACGACTCAAGGCTTTACTGTAATATATGATATATTTTATATATAATTTTATATTTTCAAGCAACATTAAATCAGGTGGGAGCTTTTAATAGCTATTGTTTTTATCTCAGTGTATTAATTAGCTCGAGGGCTGGCTTTCATAAGCTGCATCACACTAACTTCTGCTGGGGGCAGGCCAGTAATAATAGAAAATTGTTATTTCGAAACAGTAGTGTTATCATTTGTGCGTACATGTTGAAGTTTAACACTGTATCTTATTGTTATATAAACTGTACTTGTTATGTTCATTAATTTTACTTGTTGTTGTAAAAAGTAACACATTCATCTGACCAAATATTTTGAAAATCGTTTTGATGTGTGATGCTACTGAATAATAAACTTCATCATATATTTATTTCAATAGAAAATAAACATATATAAGAATGAGGAAAAGATGTTTTGATTACATTTTATCTTCATCTCTGTCATGTGTTGCTTTACTATATTATACATTTTATTTAAAGAGGATCTGACATGCGTGCCTATTCACTACTGAATTTATTAAATGAGTTGGATAACATTATATGATACGAGGTCGAATTATATGAAGCGAGGCTAATCCAATGAGTTTTAATAAATTGATTATTAATACAATCGGCATGATTGTGAGATTTTATTATTCACAAAAGCCTGATAAGGTCGCAATACAGATAAATGCTCGATTCTCATCCCTCCAATTCCATTTTTTTTAGACCTCCCTAACACATTTTATTGCCTTGGACATTTAAAAATAAAAAATAAAATGTCAACCTCCGTCCCACATTTTACAATTATAAATAGGATGAGAATCCTGCAATTATTGTATAAGGGCCTTAAGCAACTTTTATTACTTTTGCTGCCTATATATAAAGTCGTCGTTTGATGACATTGTATGTTTGTATGATGTCTCAGTCTTTAACCTCCCTGTACGACACCGGAAACGTAACACCTTCGTCTATTTTCAGTAATGCAGTATTTAAAATGGTGTAATACGAAAATTGACGAGGCAATTCCCATGCACAAAAAGCTGAACGGAAAATACAATTTCCACGCAGAGTTATCGTTCGTTCCACTCACATATATCTCTGCTAACTATTAAATTACAGGATTGTGGTCAAACCTGTTAAATTGGAATATGTTTGCCTGAAACTTATTTATTTATTGTGTAAATATAATTTTCAGAATATCTGCAGATTAGATGTTGCAAGATTTGAAATAATGCACGAAAACAATTTAGTTTTAAACGGGACTATTTTACTACAAAGTAATACGTACTTAGTACATCTCAATAGATACGCATATGTAAACAGTTCAAACCGAAGTTTAATTAGAAAATAGCAGAAAATTACTAAAAAATAAACTCAAAGAAAAAACAAATGAAATTATATAATATAGGTTCATATCTTATCTTTGCAGATCACGCAAAAGGATTTATTATAAACATTGTCATAACTTTTTTGAATAATCACGTGACCTAACAGTTCGTCCTACTTCCTTTGACGTTGACAGAGTCAATGAGGAACGAGTGTACTCTGGGTAGAGATTGCGGAAAAGACTGAACGATGAATCTGCCTTGATTTGCATATTCATTACACTGGAAGTAGTGTAATACGATAAATATATCATGGCTTTATTACTATTAAATACTTGCGTATCTGAACAACAAAGAATAAACCAGAGAACTTTAACTCGAGGGCTGGCCATTAATAATTGAATGATTTTCATTTGAATAATTGCAATTATATCTCAATACCATAACAACATACGAATAAGCTCGAGAGCTTAGCTCGAGGACTGGTCAGTAATAATTGAATACTTTTCATTTGAATAATTGCAATGTACATCTGAATATCCAAACAACATACGAATAAGCCCGAGAGCTTTAGCTCGAGGGCTGGTCATAAATAATTGAATGCTTTTCATTTGAATAATTGTAACGTATATCTGAATATCGGAACAACATAAGAATAAGCCCAAGCGCTTCAGCTCGAGGACCTGCCATTAATAATTGAATACTTGTCATTTGAATGTATATCTGAATATCCAAACAATACTATTATACAACATTAGACTAAGCCCGCGGGTTGGCAAGTAATAATTGAATACGTTTAATGTGAGTAATTGCAATGCATATCGGAATATCTGCACAATACTATTATACAACATTAGACTAAGCCCGAGGGCTTTAGATCGAGCTTTAGATCGAGGGATGGCCAGTAATAATTGAATACTTTTTTATATGAATATCCGAACAAAAGAATAAGCCCGAGAGCTTTAGTTCGAGGGCTGATATCTGAATCGCTTATACAAATCCAGAGTGGTTTAGCTTGAGGGCTGGCAATATAATTTATGGACATCAAAATTGTCAGAACGTTAGACGAAATTTCGCACCAGAATGTGATAATGTGTTATGTTATGTGATGTAACGTCATGTCATACACAATGTCCGACATCAAACAGTTCACGTTTTTCCTCTTTACAAAATGGCATTTTACACAGAATTATACAAAATTACATTGTCACACACCAGTGAGTGGCAGTGACGATATCCGGGGATATTTTCTGACCATTATAAAAAAAAAATTGGGGACTTGCTTTCCAATATTGTTTTCTTTGATAAAGTGTTATTCTTCCATTCCATATCAGTGCTGTATGCTATAAACGAAAGTTTGCATCCTAAACATGCTAAAACAACAAGGAAGGCCTTTCTAGTATTCACTAAAAGTTTGTTTTTTTCAATTATGAAGTCTTAATAGTGATGTAATGCACAACCATGACATGCTCTTACCAAAACTGGTTTTGTAAAAATCACAGATCAGATTTTGATAAAAGAAAATGGCAAATTCAATGAATCATTGCCATTGGTACACGCGGTAGAGTCGGCGCCGTTTAGTCTGCCAATTCATCTCAACCGCACTGACACAGGTAATTCTATACACTGAGAATGAAACATAAATCGCATAGTACAATAAATAACTAACTCCTAACAAGAAATTGTAGCACAGCTGCTGGAAAAAATGTTGGACAATTCTGAACATGATATTAATATTTCAGGGGTCAAGCTAGGGGAGAAGGAGAGTACAGCGAAGTGGGAAATTCACAATTTTTTATATTGGTTTAATAACACTGGATGAATGATAGATATATGTTGTCAATTTTTATTTAAATATATATATGATCTGTCTAGGCCTGTTGTTTCATTTCAAATTATTTATTATTTAAATTTCAAGTTTTAATAATTTTAATTTTGAGTGGCTATATTCAATATGCATATCATTATCAGAGAATTAAGTATGAATGCCATTAAAACATTATAGATTATTAAGAGCCGCCCTTGAGAGAGGGGAATGATACGTTTCCATAACCTTACTCTTACCGAAGTTCTTTGATTTCTACATGACATAATGTGAATTCTAGTGCTTTTTCAAAACGTTTAACTGCTAAATCCTATGATAATGACCTCGTGCGAGGCCCTTAAAATCTGACAAGCATAGGCTTACATTGCTTGTCGAATTGTAGGTGTGTGATGGTGTGTGGTGTGTGGGATGAGAGCCTCTGGTTCGCTCTTGTTATTTGAAAATAAGCCAATTCAATCTGTAAGGTATGAATTGAATGTTGTTTAATGACTCATCAACACATTATTCGTTATTCGAGAGAGGAGATCACACACAGAAATCTGGAACCTGACATAATATAACGAATATAGTCTTATATATAGTTCTTTAAACTAACGTGCTACGAGGATAGACTCCAATATACAAAACCTCCCACTTTACGACATATGAATTTGTAATCTATTTGTGGCTCCGCTTCTCGAAGCTTATGACAATATGTGATCTATGAATTGTTTTAATGTTCGGGGTCTCGCTTCGTGCGAATTGAAATGTCAACTAATGTCAACTACGAAAATGAAGAACAGGACGAATCATGGCCTATGGGCTTCGCTTTGCGAAGCGTACCAAATCATTATTGTTTTATTTAATGTTCGGGGCTTCACTTCGGGCGAAGCTCAATATTTTGTAATTATTAAATGTTCACGAATTACATAGGCTTACTCCGGACTACATGTAAAATAACATAGCTAGGCCCAAATGACAGCATATGACTATGGTTGGTGGCGTGGAGGCATGATCCTCCGGACTTTTTATTTCATTTTAGAATGCATTAATTAGTTCAGTAAACTGTCACATATGTGTATCTGAAAATACCCAAATCCCATTCCCCATTGCCAGACTGGCAAACATTGTAGACCAAAGCAATTAGCACATGTTCACGCACATGACCTTTGACGTCATGTTTACAATATCGCATGACGTCATGTTTACAATATCGCATGACGTCATGTTTAACGTCAGTCGCTGATGCACCAGTTACCCATATTCGAGTATTGACATCACTTGCTGCTTCACACAAGAAACAAGTAAGACATTTACATTTATACGTTTATTGATGCAAGTCTGAATCCGCGTACCATACGCCGTTCTGAAAAATATGAAGCAGGCCGGACGAGGTAAACTCCGGACATGAGGAACGCGGTCGACATAATGTCGTAAATATGAATAATTTGGGGCTTCGCTGCGCGAAGCTTAGTGAAAATTTAAATGAGTGTTGTTTAATTTCGGGTCTTCGTGCTTTGCGCGAAGCTCTGTGGCTCGTTTGTCGAGCTTTGCTCGCCCGTATTGTTTTCACGACTTTCGCGAAAGTTTACTTCGTGGATTGTTTTTGACTTTTTACGGTAATCGCCGCCATTACCGAAAAAGTGATTACTAGTGAATTGTCAAAAAAAACATCTAATGAACCTAGGCCTACAGACCTCTTTTCTCAAAATATTGGGAAGAATCCGGGACCGGTTATCTTTGTCAAGTTACTGCCGTTAAAATGTGCTGTGTGCTCGCTGTGTAATCCAAATGTGAATAAAACAAAATGTCCGTCGATTGGAACCAACACAGGAGTTCAACTTAATAATGTGTTATTCATCGTGGTTTATGTCCTAAACACTTTCATTTATCAATTCAACACGGTGTTGTGCCTTTTGCTTGGAATGCAAATGGCGGACACTATATGTTTGACTTATACATAAACATCGGCTCCCGCGACCGGAACTAGGCCTAGCATTGTTCAAATCAACAGAATAATCTGCATAGTAAGATGGTGATAATTAATTAGTCATGTAATAGAAAATAAATACGAACAAAGTATGATATTAAATAAATATTACCACTGAATTCCAAGATACAATAACTGTGCGCCAAATTATGTATGCACGCATGCATGTATGTATGTATGCGTGTCTGTGTCACTGTGTGTGCTTATGTGTGTGTGTGTGCGTTGTTGCGTGCGTACAGCACGTACGTTTAACGAATGGATGGATGGATAATCGCACGCACGCACGCACGCACGCACGCACGCATGTATATATGTATGTAATCATTTTATTTCCTCTAAATGAATGACGATTACACCTGTTTACACCCGTTTACACCACCTGTTTACACCTGTTTACACCTGTTTACATAACATTTAACATTAAACACAAGATATACAAGATATACAAGGAAACATTAAGCATAAATATAAAAGACAATGATTAATAAAACTACTAGTAATTACTTAGAATAAACATTACAACTCAACATTACTGTAGTAGCGTAAACATATGCACACTTTATTGCAACTGTTTATCATTATGAAGAACTATTACGATGCATGCATTTATATTGTGTGTTGCATTGTGTACAATCTACTCTGGGTACGTTACAATTTGTAACACTCTGCTTAACTGCGCATATATCGTGCCGAGTATATATAATGCAATAATAATTGTTCGTAATCTGATGTATTCAGCATATCGTGCAAAGACTTGCGGAATTTATTGGCAGAGCGCCTGAATATTTCCTTCGTAACAACGTTCTTATTGTTCACACTGGTATAGGCTAGAGAATGTAAAGAAATGGTTTAAACATTTTCATAATCGGCAAGGCGCCCTTCAATTAAGGTGTGTGTGGAGGGGTGGGGGAGTTGGGCGGAGTGTGTGGGAGGCGTGGAGGTGGAGGGGTCATATGGCGCAAATTTTAAACAAATTCGCTGAGAAATATAATACTTCATATAAAATGATTTTATTCCAAAATTAGGTAGCTGAAGCTTTTGTTTGTTGTCTATTTTATTCATGTTTATGAAACGCTTTAACTAAGTGATATGTTTATTCCCAGCGGGGTCAGCGTCAGACGCTCGCTCTCCGGATCTTTATAACATAAGTGTCCGTTATTCCGTTGGGCGCCAGTGAGGCAGACTGTAGTTTAGAGGTCATGGTTTGTAACCTACTAAATTGGGCCAGCGCCACAACTAACTCAGTCGTATGGTTCATCTTTTATTTACATATGTACACATACATCATTCTTCAACAGTTCCAAACAAATGTGGGATTCTGCAATACATAATACAAAGTGTATCAAGCAATCATATATTTGTACTTTAACACAGTACTATCTTGACACAACATTATAACCTTAATATTGATAACATTGCTAATGTTTACACTCGCGTATAATGGTTACTCATGAGTACAAATATTTCAACTGCATACAAGATGTTCTTGTGCGTAGTGGATAAGATATAATTATTGACATAGTCACACATTAATATATATATGTACAGCATTACAATATCTTACCAGATTGTGGATCCAAGTCCCTATCTGATTTTACGTCACCATCCACACTCACATCGTTCACTACGTTCGTCCAGTATTAGGCCTTGAGCCAGGACCCACATTTTTGATATTGTTATCAACTCAAGGGACAAATTCTACCATCACTTTTTGAAAAGAACAACGTATATTGATTACAACATTCTGGAAAAGGTAGTACTAAGTAACACTGTGACGTCATAGTGACCGTACTCTAAATTCCAATATCCGGTAGTTGTAGTACGGTATAGTCACACCCCTTTAGTTACCCTAAATTAAACGATTTAATGCTCTGCATTCATCAAAGGAAATATCACCGACCATGCTACAAAAAAATATAGAGTCTGTTTCAGCTCGTTGGATGGTAGCGCCGTGGTGTAATGGTTAGCATTGCGGCTAAGTAACCCAGTGATCGCGCGTTCAGTCCCAGCCAGGACCGAATTTGGGTTAATTATCGAAATATTTCAAAAGTATTTCCTACCTTACCAGTCCTTCGGATGAGACTTTAAACCTAGGTCTGCTCGGTAAAATGCTTAGTGCAATACAGCGAGGATAAATAAACTCTTATACGCACGATAAGGGATTGTTATGATAGATTGATGAAATTAAGTACTAAGCAATGTTCATGGCATTGTACATATGTGTTCAGTAAGCCTGATAAGCTGAGACACATGCTAAACTAAAAGTAGAAGCCTTCCTCAAAGTAACTGCAACATAAATAGTATTAATATGTTTTGATATATACATACATTGCACAGACGACGCACAGTCCAAAAGATTCTGGAAATGTGCGGTTTAACGTGTTTTTTTTTAACAAAAGTCATGGCAATATTTATTATGATTACACATTTGGCTTATGTATTACACATACATACATGAATTAAACATTGCATATTGCAACGCAAAATCTTAAAAGTTGTCTATTTTAATACTTTTAAAATTACAATTTATGCATATTTTAAGGATTTTTACACCTGAATTATCGCACCAATATACAACACAATGAAGAATTCTGAATATGAAATGTAAAAATAGTAGTACATGCATTTGCACGAACCATGTTTGTGTTACTGAAAAAAGAATCGACGAAGATGAATTAATTTGATTTGGGGTTTAACGGCGCACCAACACAAACATGTTATATGGCACCAACAGGAATGAACATTCGATCCGGCTCACTCTTCATTAACATCTAGATAAAATATGCAGAATGTGCCAAGAACCTTCTTACCTGCAGAACTGCAGAGTTGCTGCAAATTCTCTAGTAAACACTCCATTTTTCGATGGAGCCACGATCACTGCCACCACTGAAGTATCACCTGAAACAATACAGGTTTCATGATGAAAATAACGAACAAAAAATACAAAATGAACATGAATTCGGGGAAAATTTACCCTAAGCCTGGATATACAGCGGTCATATTCTTGCCCGGGAACCACACGGCGTCAACGAAGAAATATCTTTAGGGTGATACCCAGATCACTACTTACTTACCATGGCAACTATTTGTTAGTGTTGGTGCAGTTTGTACAATATAACCTGATTAGGATATGTATCTAAACATAGGTTGTGATGTTCTCCGTACTTGATTTAAAGTATGGAATTAACCTAGGATAGTAAGCATCAACTGTACTTTTGCGCATGCGCATGCAAGTGGAATGATTATTACCTGAAAAAGAAGGTTGTGTATTGCCAATGAAGAGAGAGAGGGAGTGTGTGTTGCTGTTTTTTTGTGGGGTGGAGGGGATATATAGGCATTTAGGAACCTACCCTACTGGCGAATAGACACCTATATTTCTTTAACATGGTGGGAGAAAAAAAACAAGCGATACACGGGATCGCCTGGTTTACCTCCCCATTCGACGGACCAGGGTAAAGGTGTCTTGCTCAAGAACACACCGACATAATTCACTGGCTCCTGTGAGGCTTGAACCAGGTTCCTCTGAATTTAAAGTCCCCCGAGCTATCCACTGCATCAAAAGGCTTTATGCGCTCAAGCAGGATGACTGCATTAAAATACATACAACTAAAATGTTAATCAGTCATTAAGGTTATATCAAAGAAGCTGGGTTCACAACGGTCTCTCTTATCTAGCAAGTTAGCATCAAGTTCATGTATGTCGAGTTGCAATATGCCTGCAAGCCTTATATATGCCCAGTTCATTGCTGTTTTGATAAACTTGGCAATTAATGCCTTGGGATAAAAAAAGAACAATTAAGAATACTCAGTACATATTATCTCATTTAAATAATATAACTTAATGTGACAATATAACATGCATACGAGTATAAGATAACATTTTTTAAAAGCTTCCAGATAAGAATCGGTACCCAATGCATCGAGATAGATTACATTTAGTGATCAGAGTTTATTTACTGATGTTTACTCTGAATGCTATATCCGACATACAGGTGCTACTGCAGTTAAAGTAGCTATCCCGCCAACAACAGCCACATTTTACAACATATGTACATCGTTTTTAAACCTACTGACCACGAGGTATATACATAACTTACATCGTTTGAGAATCAAACCTCAATAGATACAATATAAAAAGCTTTAACTAGCCAGACAAAAAACCCAAAAATGGGTAATTCGTTTTACACGTATTCAGTCACGGGTGTTATAAGAACCCATGAATAAACATAGACTTTTAAGCGACACATATGGATTATTATATGAGCTGAACACCTGGATAGAGTTTTGATAAACTGTTTGTGTAGTGTAATTTTGTCGTAATTTGGCGGATTATTTTATAATGTGTATAACAAAAACCTAAAAATAAACAGTTCAACCGTAAAATGCCTTTTCTTTTTCTTTCATTTTTTTTGCAATTAGTTGAAAATGCAGTGGTCTACTTTGTGATTTTTGTTCGTGGATTTATTCAATATGCGAATTGTTAACATGGTTAAGTCTTCATAACTGAATACCTTATCAAAAGTCACATTCTCATTCTATATATTTCAGTTTGCTTAAAACTTTTGAAGTGATTTTATGAAAAGTGTACAACTTCAAGCCATAAACAAGAGACCCACTCGCCTTGTCTCTAAGTGCTCTCATGTTTTAAGAAACAATACCAATATTTTTTATAAAAATCTGTAAAACTGTGACCCCCGTAGTGGCCATATTTGACCCCAGTGTCACCATTTGAACAAACTAGGTAGAGGATCATAAGCTTATGGTACATGCGAACTATTATTTAGCTTTTGAAGTATCAGAGAAGTTGTTTGAATATGTTTTCCTATATAATTCAATGTTATAGTGTGACCCCGGGACAGGACCAAGTTTGATTCCAGGCTTGATTCAAGGGACACCATTTAAATTATTTGGTTTAGGACAATAATCGTAATTAGCTAATTATACCTGTAGCTCTTGTAGTTTCAGAGAAGAAGATGTTTATAGACGTTCCTACATAACTGTATGTAAATATGTGACCGCAGGGACTGGGCGAAGTTTGATCATAAGATCACCATTTGAACAAAATAAATTGGTAGAGATCTATACTCTTAAGCTACATGCATCGTATTAGATCTCTAGCTCTGTAGTGTCAAAAAATAATATGTGTATGGACTTCCTATACAACTCTTTGTATAA
Source organism: Cyrtodaria siliqua (assembly GCA_037043455.1). Classification (NCBI taxonomy): domain Eukaryota; kingdom Metazoa; phylum Mollusca; class Bivalvia; order Adapedonta; family Hiatellidae; genus Cyrtodaria; species Cyrtodaria siliqua. Next base: position 349,718 of record JAWPHD010000185.1, read on the forward strand.
CTTTGACCCCAGAACCGGGCCATAGTTGAACACAGAGTCACGATATGAACAACATTGGTAGAGAACCATAAGCTTATAGAATATGCATACCTCTGGCTCTCGTTTTTCTTCAGAGAAGAGATTTTAAAGATGTTTCTATATGATTCTATGTAAACATATGACCCCTGGGGTGGAGCTAGATATGACCCAGGATCAACATTTTAACAAACTTGTTAGTGGACCATAAGCTTATGCTTCATGCATAATATGGGACCTCTAGCTCTTACAGATTTATAGAAAATATTTTTGTTTCTCTACAAGGTACTCAATAACATGGTACTAGTAAGAATGTGTCCCTTGAGATGGTAACACAAAAGTGTATGGCTCACGGTCTATATGTGCAACATGCTGGTTAGCTGTAAATATAACCAACCACATCCCTACATGTATGATGTTAAAATAGATACAGGTTGAACAGTCCTGCGAAGCAACTGGAATCCGAAACAAACCACAGACCGATACGAACAAATTGGGAACGAATCGAATACACTCGAAATACAAATTATAGCGCGAATAAGGCACAGTAAACATCAAACAATACACAAATACAAAGCCATATACTAACCAAATATTGAAATCCTTCTTCAAATCACTAGCTTTGCCATCAAACTTCCGGATATTACCACTTTATTACATGTCAAACTTATACAAGCTGTTCAAGCAATTCTCCCAGAAACCCTAAATTCGCGGGAATCATGTCTTTTGCACTGTATCATGATCCGTTGTTGTCCATCAAACTGTCTATATAAATACAAGTTAAGCACGAGTTATTTTGATCCATTGGTATACATCAAACTCCCTATATAAATACACTTTACGCACGAGTCAATAGTATTAGGACAGTTAAGGTTATGCACACTGATATAAGTATTAAGGCAATACACGAATGTGATATATTTTTTATTGGTATTGGTGTTCTGAAGGAAGGAACTATTTATTAATGAGCTTAAATGATAAAACCTATCAATACTACATGCGGAATACAAATGTAGTGACAATTAAATAGTAAAACATATCATTACTACATGCGGAATACAAATGTAGAGACAATTAAATAGCAAAACATATCAATACTACATGCGGAATACAAATGGAGTGACAATTAAATAGTATGTTAGTTCAACACCCGACCCTGTTCATCTACACTATGTATAGGCTAAATTGGCCAGAGTGTAGTACCACAGTAGATTGTCCATCCCGACCTGGTACCAATCCACGTTATGTAGGTTACATCGGCTACAATACGAGTACAGTACAACAATCGATTTTACTGCTCGACAACTTCATGATATATTATGAGAAGAATAAATAGGTCATTGTACGGTGCCAGCGTAGATTGTCTTCCCCGATGACAATCTATACCAGAGACTTTTAGACCTCTGTCAACGTCTAGAAAGTAGTCTACGATCACATGATAATTTGTCACATGACCATAGCCACAATATCAACATGGCGAACAAAACATCAATACCGTGGCCTGACACCACTATTGACGATTGAGTGGTAAACATTCGAATGAGACACAGCTGGCTTTAGACATTTTTATGCATTTATGTTAGTACATTATTTGAATGTAGGCTGCGTAGATTTTGAAAAGGGCTGGTTAGCGTGGCACCGTCCAAGACCTATTTATTCTTCTCATAATATATGAGAAAGTGGTCGAGGAGTACAATCGATTGTTATACAGTATTGTAGCCCATTTAACCTACATAAAGTGGACTGGTACCAGGTCGGGGTGGACCCAATCGGAAACGTAAGGTGGCTCCTAATTTGGCATATGAAAAAAACTAACAGAGGCTCAGTTGTTGTTTAATATTTATTTGTTTACTTCTGGCATATCACACAACGTGTCTGGTTGACGCATTTCTGCTGAGTTATGTCCATTATTCACAAATTATGTTATATTTGTTATATTTGTTTTGTGTTTGCCCACAAAGCTATATGTAAAATTGCCAAACTGCAAAATCTCAAAATACAGTTCTTGTGTTGGTGCGCCTTAAAACCCAATTCAATTCAATTCAATTCATTTGGCACTATAAGGCCTTTAACTGAGTGAGGCTATTAATTTGTATTTCTGCACTGACAGGTGTTTTTGATTTAGAGACACTGTCAAGATTTCTAGTTGCGTACATGTCATTAAACACAAATTTATTGCACGTTTTGTTACGTGGTAGCATGGCAGGCATATAGGGATCACTTTGTTCATCAACTGGTGTGTACATTTTCGGTATATAATCTAAAGGACAATCCCTTTTTTTCGGAAGGGTACATAACATTTCTATTTTCTCATATTTCTTCATATCGTGCTTCATACATAACCCATGTGTTCCATTAAAACATTAAAATGTCTTGTTACTTCATTATTCCCAATTCCATTACATACCATATCATAGAAATTATTTTTACGCCGCTATGTGATACTTAAAGTATCACAGTTTTCTTGTTTTCCTTTGTGTCTGTCTTTGATAAGAGTTAGTATTATTAATATGGTGTCCAATAAACAGAAGGAGTATAACTAAGTCAAATTTTCATTGGATAGGGACAACATATGTTTATACGTTGGGGTTTGTCACCAAAAGCAGGATAGTTAAGGAAAATACCACAATTAGTAAAAAAATAATTTTCAATAACCGATAAGCCCCCAGTAGTTTAATGTGCAATAATCATTTTTCTAATGTATGTTCCTTTATAAAAATATGAATTCATTATTTATTTATTTTATTTGTAGATATTATATTTGTACTAAGGTATTACATTATATTTTTTAAAAAGTCATTATACAAATTAAAATATAAGCATCTTTATTTAATGGTGGAAACATTCGATATCACATACAAGTTTAAATGGTAACGCACTGTTTCTGTATTGTTCGTTCGTTCGTTCGTTCGTTCATTCGTTTCATTCATTCTTTCGTTCGTTCGTTCGTTCGTTCGTTTCGTTTCGTTGATTTATTTATTTAATTATTAAAATAAACTGAAGTAAACTTAATTGGTAATATGCATGAGGTAAAACCTATTAGCATTGACAATTTATGTCTGTTGAAATTGTATTGTTACCATCAATGATGTCTAAAGGAATGTCGTAATACGATCTGTATTTGTTTATTGGCTGATTTTTCTACCTTTCTGATAACACACGGAAAACAGAAATTATTTGGAAAAAAAAGATCACAATGTAACGGACAGCACAATAACCAAACATTATTTACATCATAGATACGTATGTCTGTAATAACGTATTTACATCATGGGTACGTATGTCTGTAATAACGTATTTACATCATGGATACGTATGTCTGTAATAACGTATTTACATCATGGATACGTATGTCTGTAATAACGTATTTACATCATGGATACGTATGTCTGTAATACCGTATTTACATCATGGATACGTATGTCTGTAATAACGTATTCACATCATGGATACGTATGTCTGTAATAACGTATATAACACAATGTAACGGATAGCACAAGAACCAAACATTATATACATCATGGATTCGTATGTCTGTAATAACGTATATAACACAATGTAACGGACAGCACAAGCACCAAACATTATTTACGTCATGGATACGTATGTCTGTAATAACGTATTTACATCATGGATACGTATGTCTGTAATAACGTATATAACACAATGTAACGGACAGCACAAGAACCAAACATTATTTACATCATAGATACGTATGTCTGTAATAACGTATTTACCTCATGGATACGTATGGCTGTAATAACGTATTTACATCATGGATACGTATGTCTGTAATAACGTATATAACACAATGTAACGGACAGCACAAGAACCAAACATTATTTATATCATGGATACGTATGTCTGTAATAACGTATATAACATAATGTAACGGACAGCACACGAACCAAACATTATTTACATCATGGATACGTATGTCTGTAATAACGTATTTACATCATGGATACGTATGTCTGTAATAACCTATTTAATACAATGTAACGGACAGCACAATAACCAAACATTATTTACATCATGGATACGTATGTCTGTAATAACGTATATAATACAATGTAACGGACAGCACAATAACCAAACAGTATTTACATCATGGATACGTATGTCTGTAATAACGTATTTACATCATCGATACGTATGTCTGTAATAACGTATTTACATCATGGATACGTATGTCTGTAATAACGTATTTACATCATGGATACGTATGTCTGTAATAACGTATATGGGTTTGAATAATGTTCGGATATAACATCTTTAATGTTCTTAATTCATTTAAGCAAACACCGTTATTCAACTTACGGTAACGTAGAATAACGCAGGTATCCAAGGTATGAACATTAAACGAAACGAAATTTGTATTTTAAAAAGCAAACATAATGTTAAAAATGAGTTGTTGCAATCAATGATGTATAAATGGATGTTGCAATAAAACCTTCATAGTTTATTTGATATTTTTTCCTAATTTATGTTTAACACACGGAAAATAGAAAAATGATTTAAAAACACACAGTGTAACCGAAATTACAAGAACTAAACAGTGCTTAAATCATGGACACGTATGTGTGTTCTATTAACATGGTAATGTAAATTACTGTACTATATAGGCTTAATAACGTAGGTATTCAAGGTATAACAAGTAAGTGAAACGAAAGTATGCATTACAAAAAGCATAAATAATAATAATAAAAAAAGACGTCTTCCATAATTTGTTAGTCTTCAAACTGCACCTTATAACACTATTACCCCACGCTCAGATGGCAGGCAGTTACAAAAGACTATATACATAATGGGATTTCAGAAAAAAAGGGTCTACAAAATTCCCCCGTAGGGAGGGCTCATCTCATTAGCTTACAGCCTAATATGTGAATGCAAGGGACGACAACTTTAGATAGAGACTGCCTCGACCACTGTTCCATCTACGTTATAATAATGAGACTGAAAACGTCATTACACTGAGTAACAGTAGATTGTCCTTTGCTGCTACTTTTCTGGATATTCATCCCCGTCTACGGATAGTACTGGTTCTACCCAGGAAAAGTGGGTGGTCTGCCTCCACCACAAAAAAATCGACCGTTATATAACCTTGCATGTGTTGAACATGACGTAAAACACAATACAAACAAACAGCCATTCCCGTCTAATATCCTACTTTTATGGGAACAGTAAGTTGGCCACTGTAATGTGCGACATCGGATGCTCCTAACCGGCCACTGTCCAAACTGTTATGGTGTGAATAATTGGGCCAGTGCAAGGTACGACATTGGATACTCCTACCCGGCCACTGACCAAACTGTTATGGTGAGAATAATAGGGCCAGCGTACGGTGCGACATCGGATGCTCCTACCCGGCTACTAACCAAACTGTTATGGTGAAAATAATAGGGCCAGCGTACTGTGCGACAATGAATTGTCCGTCAAAACCACTATCTTAATAAATTAGGGGAAAATAAATGGATCGGGTGTCATTAAATTATTCTGCCAGACCACTGTCCTTACAATTATGATGAGAATAAATGGAACTGTAAATATGAAACGCCAGATTGTGTTTTTTCCAAACACTATCTCAGTTATTTGGGAAAAATAAATGTATTAGTGTACGGTTCGAAATTGGCTGACTCTCTTCTACCACTTCTCTATTAATACGGGGATACTATTTGGACAATTTCACGATGCTATATAAATGGTCTTCCTTGACAACTCTCCCAGCTATCATGCGGGTTGGGTATAAATAATATGGTCACTGAAAGGTGTGATAGTGCATTTTCGACCACTATCCCAACTGTTATGCGAATACTAAATGGGTTTCTGAGTAAAGTATGACTGATCGCATCCGTGGCCGGGATAGTAAAAAAGCTGCGTCTAAATCTTTCTTGACCATCGAATCCCACTGGTAGCTCGATTTATCAATTGAGAAAGTGTCGATTCTTACGGATGGCGGGAAGTATACAGTACTGATTCTACGTAGGAAAGACGGGGTGGTCTGCCTCTACGAAAATCAAAATCGACCGTTATATATGGCCTACCATGTGCTAAAATTAAAGTAAAACACCATTCAAGTCCTCCCTGCGGAATCTATTTAGTAGGTGGATATAAATATGTCACTGTACGGTGGGACAGCGGGGATGTTTGATGTGTACGTTCGCTGAAACTGGAACACCAACGTCTCTGTAAAAACATAGGCAACTGTTTAACAAAGAGTTGACCCTATTCACAAATAGTATTATACCCGTATATGAATTTTCAACGTATTATTCACAGAAAGACCTCGTCGGCTGCATTATATGAGATCAAACGTTGCCTATACTTAAACATTAAAATCGCAATTGCCACGTGTAGGAAGATTTCAGTGCACAAGCACTAGCGGATACATAGTTCGCAGAGATAATCATTTTTGCTCTACATGCCACTTATACACTGTATTCGTGTTTATCTATTTTCAGCCCCTATCGTGTATGGCTAACCTGGCAGCTAGTCAAAAATGTTGCAACATTCAGTCAAGTAGACGCCAATCAGGGCAATGGATACAATCAGGCTACACAGTACTATACATTACTGTATGGAAACAGCTCTCAGTGAGCCAATGCTTATCTAAAATAAATTTCACAGATTAGCTATAATAGCAATAACACCATTAATCTTATCACAGACATCCTAGAAGACCACATGTGGTCCATTTGTCAGTGCAGAGGTAGTTTAAACAGATGTGAACTGGTATGTTATCTTTGAATCCGTTTGCATGTTCATATCATTTATTTAAATACATGGGTAATGGAACATTTCAAAATGTGTATATATTAAATGTACATGCATATGTAATCAAAGTTTGTATATAATGTACATGTACATGCAATCGAAGTGGGTATATAATGTTCATGTATCTGTAATCAAAGTGTGTATATAATGTACATATACATGTATCTATCTATCTGTAATCAAAGTGTGTATATGATATACATACATCTGTAATCAAAGTGTGTATACAATGTACATGTACCTGTAATCAATGCCGAAAACAAGATACATAAGATACGACGGATTGACATGTATAATTACTTCATATTGTAACTATTTGTTTTATGCGATCATAAATGAATACATTACTATGAAATTAAAATAGAAATACAGGGTCAATAGTGGGAAACATGCTTTTTTAAATTATTTTTCATATGCATACTTATCAAGTCTTATATTTGTTTATGTATTGTTTTATGTTGGTGAACTGTTGGAGACAGTAGTGTTTTTTATGTTGGTGAACTGTTGGAGACAGTAGTTGTTTTATAATATCATATATTATTTATAATCAGAAAAAAATACTCGTAAAACACCAGCTAATATATGTTATATACTCAGTACATTTAAAAACGCAACAATTTTTGATTTTCGATTATTTTTAGTCTGCTGTTGCTTTTTTCAAATCAAGATTGTATTTTATTATAAATAAGTGCACGTCTCATTGTCCCAAAAGTTACCATACGGCGATAAACAGTTGCATAAGATGTGCTCTACTTCTTGCAGTTAAAACACATTTTGCACGAGGACTTCAATTCCATCTCTAGAAATTCAAAAATATCGACTGCTGCGTTTTCAAATGTACTGAGTATATTTACAAACTCTAACAATGATGATACTAATTTGAATGGCGTATTTTTTAAATAGTCTATAGCTGGTTTTATATTCAACATATATTTGATAAATCGAGTATACATTATATTTAACAAGTAAACATACAAATTCAAAATGTTAATAATTCAATAAAAAAAATGAAATGTTAAAACAATTATAAGCAAATCTTTAATACATATAAAACAAAAACAATTTCTTGCGAAAACAATGAATTCAATTTATTTATAATAATACACCATTATTTGCACTTGATATAAAATTCTAAATTGTGATCCAAATTGTTCTTATCTATGTGTGATCATGCTGGTCAGTTACCAACATGCAGTGTTATCTGAACTGCTGTGCCCAGCTTGATTATGACCCTCTAATAAGTTACAGGTCATTAACACATATGTGACACACTCTGCCTTTAGATAAGCATTGGTGCACTGACAGTAATGCATTGCACTGTACAGGGCAGTTTCAATGTCACATTCCAGGCTTATTCTCTTTCTCTGTAACATTTAATACAGGATACCACTCACAATATGGTGTCTACTGTTACATTCGACACAACACACGTTACATTGTGAGAGCATATACGTCTTCATTCACCACAGCTTACCAGTCTGCCTCCGCGTCTACATACATCTATCTCGCCAGTGGGGACACTGTCGACTTATGTGGGTGTGGACAATGGCGGAACTATATGAGTAGCGGTTCGTGTCATAAGTCCAAAAGTAACGCGTTACAAAATGCAACGCGTTACTTATACCATCTCTAACGCGTTACTCCCGATTTTCTAACGCGTTAGTATGGAAGCGCATAGGGACCCCACTAATACCTTTGTTTCAGGACATACATATTTCGTTATGACGTCTTAATATAAGGTACTTGTGGAATATTTTCCCCAACATTTTGCTATTTTATATGGATATAACGTCAATATGTTACTTGTAAAACGCCAAAACCAGAGTCGTAATATATTTTATTATACATATTGCGTAATAAAATAACTCGACCAAAATGTTAAATTGAGAAAAACTTAGTTTTTTTACGATATAAATATTACATCAACCTTAATAAAAAGTATATGTGAATAATGAAGTATACAGTGAACGAGGTTCTTATGGTTTGTATTCAGTGTGTGTATAGGGTTCTTCTTGTCAGTACACAGTGTATAAGGTTCGTATGGTCTGTACACAGTGTATACTATTCTTATGGGCTCTTCAGAGTTCATAAAGCTCATATGTTCTGTAAACGGTATATATGATTGTTATGGTCTGTATACAGCGTATAAATACAGCGTATAATGTTATTAATGTCTGTTTATAGTGTATAATGCTTGTTTGGCCTGTATTCAGTATTTAAAGTTCTTATGGCCTGTATACAGTGTATGATGTTCTCTTGGTCTGTATTCAGTGTATCAAGTTCTTATGGCCTTTTGTATTGTATATTAGGCTAGTATTGTCTGTATGCAGTGTGCTAGGTTCTACTGGTCTACAATGTATAACGTCCCCTATCGGTTTGGGTCTAAAGATGAAAGTAAATTACAGCAAAATCATTTAAAGTTTGTGTGACCTTGACCTTGAGGGTAAGCATTTTACTTTGGTTGCGAAACATTGTCATATGTTGGGGAACATATGTGTATGACCTATATTAGCATCAAATGATGTATAAAGAATCTAAATTCCAGACACACGATTATAGCACTAACCTTCCGAGTGTGACCTTGACCTTGATGGAAGGTACCTTGCAGTTTTTTGGGACACAGCCTCATTATGGTGCAAATGTGTATACAATAGTATTGGAATCCAATGATGAAAAAAGAATATATAGATTGGTTGCCATTTCAAAGTATATGTGTGACTTATGCTCATAGTCGCGACACATTACATTTGTATATAATATTGATAAATAAAGAAGTTATAGCCCGGACACAATATTTTAAGCAACGACCTTCAAGTACATGTGTGACCTTGGCCTTGAAAGGAGTTACTTGGCTCTTAGTCGCGACACCTTGTCACATGGTAGTGAACATTTGTGTATAATAGTATTAGAATCCAATGACAGATGAAGAAGTTATAACCCGGACACGAGATTATAAACAACCTTCAAAATGTATTTCGTGGCATTGACCTTGAAGGTAGGACCATTGCTTTCATCTTATGGTGAACATTTCTGCAAATAATAATTATTATTCAAATTGTATGATCATTGAAGACGTTATAGCCTGGACACGAAACCTTCAAAGTACATGTGTGACCTCCTGGCTGCAACACATGGTGTCATGGTTATGACCATTTCTGAATTATATTAGTGGAATCCACTGACATATAAAGAAGTTATAACCCGGATACGAATCTCGAACATGGACGGAATATGAGCAATCACAAAGTCCCGTCCGGTTACAATATATTACACTTTAATTAATGCACAGAGGACGTTTTTCAAGATGTGGTTACTGCGATCTCAACTCCAAAATTAGTAGGAGTCATTGTTTTAACAGGGCTACTATATATGTAAAGTTACAAGATTGTAGATCAAACAGTTACAAGTTACAGTGGAGAAAATATTTCTCAGGATCTGATCAATGTAACCTTGATGACCTACTGAACACAAATGCAACAGGGCTCCTCCTTTCACCAAGGGCAATGTTCCTAAACGGTTTCAGGATTGTAAGTGTTACACTCCTGGAGTTATTGAACGGATTGGCGGTCAAGGCACCGTTGAATATGGGTGTTAAGCTTTTGAAGTTATGTATTTCAAAATAAGGTAATGAAAACCTTAACCTTTGAACTACTGACTGCAACAGTAATAGGATTCCTCTGTTTACCAAGGGTAAAGTACCTATGAATTTTCAAGAGAATGGTTTACATTTCTCAACCAATACTTTTTGGAAACATCAAATTCGAATTGACCACGGGTAGGCTGCCATTTTCTGTTATGACGTCATGTTCCCGCCAACGGTGAAAAAATTAAGGTAAAATTTAACGAAATAACTTGATATATGCTTTTGTTAAATAAAGTAGACGAGGTAAAAATAACGTGAAATGCTTTATTTTTACGTATAATTTAATTTTGTCGGTAAATATTAATTGCAATACGTCATATTTAAAATAATATGAGATGTTATATAGCGTTATGCCGATATAGTGCTATCGTCATATCCACATATAAACGCAAATGTCGAGGAAAATTGTCCTGCGATCGCCTAATATTAAGACGTTATGACGAAATATATATGTAATGAAAATAAAATATTACGGGGGTTCCTATGCGCTTCCATACGTTAGAAATGAGATTTCCCTTATTTGTTTAACTGCAAATAAGCGATTATTGTCAGTTTTCTAGCGCGTTACTCTCGATTTAGTAACTCGTTACCTGGTCCGGCTAAAACATCTTCTAACGCGTTAGAAACTAGCTGGCCAGAACGGTCACTTACGCGTTACATGTCACATAAGTAACGCGTTACTCAATGGAAACCTAACGCGATGAGCTAAAATTATTCGACCAATCAAAAATAATGCCAAAAGATCCCAATATCTCTGAGCCACACCTTTTCTATAACTACAGTGTGTAACGCCAACTCCCTACACATGTGTAAACACAAGCCCCTTATAAGGAAGTGAATCTTCCCCAACACATCATGTGTTATTCCGAGTTTCCTTTGTTTAAAGGCTACACAATCTCCCCGTGTAAACACCGTGTATAAGGAAGTGAATCTTCCCCAATGTGTTTATGTCAATGAATGTGTTAACCCCAGTTTGACCTTCCTTTGTTTAAAGAACTACACAGTCTCACCAATTACACCCCGTGTAAACACCGTGTAAGAACTACACAAAACACCTCTGTGAGACCAGTATAGAATACACTGCATATAATATCAGATCACACACTAGCCCGTCTTGTATTACACTCTGTATGCCAGGTTATATGGAACTTTCAATACTTTCACACAATGATTGCATAAAAAGCATATTGATATCAGGCTTATTCTATAAAATGTAATATTACCAAACATTAACAGTATGTAAGATGTTACACATGAATTATATATACATGACACTATATATTCAGTCATTATTCATATTCCAAGGGTCCACTTATTATCTTTATTTAGGTACTAGTTTAATTAAAATGGTTCAACTTATGTACTGACCCCACACATGGTTCTTATGTATATAATATTATATATTCAAAAACCTGACTCACAGAAGCTAAATGCATTCTTCACCGATATACGGTGAAACTGTCGTATTTGTATTGAAATAACATATGAATCATAATGTGTTTACCACATACTTCACTGATGAGATCACATCCCCACTGAGCTAGCTGCGGAGAAGACGGCATAGGGTAAAAGCTGGATTGGAGACTTGGAGTGAGCTTTGTAGTGAGTTTTGGAGTCAAGTTTTGGAGTCAGTTTTAGTCTTGCAGTGAGCTTTGTAGTGAGTTTTGGAGTTAAGTTTTGGAGTCAGTTTTAGGAGCGAGTTTTTGGAGCGAGTTTTGGGAGTCAATTTATTGTCAGGAGCTGGAGTTCTAAATTAACCTTTCGTACGATATGACTTTCTACGAACTCTCCTGCATTTTAAAATGGGTCCTTTCATAAGGTGACAATCTCTTATGCTGAGTATACAATCCAGATTTACTCCAGTTTGAAACATTAACACCACGTTTCAGACAACGATGTTCAACACATGAAACGTTGAACCTTATATATTTTAAATTTTCCTCCGGCTACCTGCCTTATGATATACAAAATGTACAATTGTTCAAAGCAATGCTTCTAAAACACAATCATTTACAATGAGCTCCAAACACGAGTTTCTATCTACGGATATCAACATCCATTGATTTCTAACTGAAGAAACAATTGGTTCGAAATCTTACCTGTTCGAACCTACAACCATATAACACTATATACGCAATAAAGTAAAATAAAGGGAACACGATCTTGCAAGCTTAAAGACTAAGTGATTCAGCATCATACGTCGAGCTGAACACTGCAATGTATTATAGCTCCAACCCTATGTTAATATTGATGTCTCAGCCTCATAGTTTGGGCTGGACATTAGCCTGATCTATCACTTAGATATCTATCAGGTTTCCAACGTATGTTCAACCACTTGGACAATTTGTATCAACCTACAACGGTTCAGTTACCAGCATCAAACTATGAGCTGTACCTGTTCTGACATGTCCCTTGGTCAGCCTGTAGTTCGAACGTACGTTCTACAACTCGTATGTCGAACTGCAGTACGTTCAACTATACTCACGAGCTATGAACTCTGAACTACTGAACAAATTGCCCTCCGCCAGACGCAATTAAGCTCCTTAGGGTTTCAAGGCAAAGAGATAGAGTAACATACCAACGATCTCGCGCTATGCGATTCAACGTGACGTGGAGACGTGCAAAAAACAACCTTTTGTCAGTGTGTGTGTGTGTGTGCGTGCGTGCGTGCGTGCGTGTGTGTGTGTGTGTGTGTGTAATTCTAAGGTTTATAGTCCGTCCACCATAACACCGATAGGACGTCCTAAAAGTATAGGTACCTTAAACCTTTTGTCAGTTGTTGCTCGAAGTCCCTCTAGAGAAAAATCCCTCGTTGACTCGGCATAATGTTTGGACTATTTCTAGGTGTGGTGCGTAGTGGTATCTACGTAGTGGTGTCTGCGTCGGCTCTCTTGTAGGTATGTAGATGGTGTGTCGATTTCGCTCTTAGTTGTTGTCTTTGTGGCGGTGAGTGTTGTCTGCAGTGCAGCTGGTTCCTACTTCCACTTGGTGTTGTTCCCTACATCATCTACTGGTGTGTCCTATCCTACATGGCCGGGGTCCTGTTGTTGGGCCACCCCGCCTCTGCAACCTTCGTCCCTGGTTGCCTAAAGTCGCGCAGGCACGCAGGTTGCTGACTCCTTTGCTCCATGTACATCGCCAGGCTCCCCACTTCGGATCTGTTCAGCTGCTGAGTCGTCGACCACGCATTCCATAAGTACAAAACCCACATATACCACACCAATCATTCCATGCAGGCTGCCGACAATCAACTATCTGCTTCACCTCGACGGTTGTTCCCGGCGATGTTCCATGGCGGGCGTGACAAAGGAGACGACACCGATCTTATTCAACTACACTTGTGACATCCTGACCTAATCAGTGTTGTAGTGCATTATTCTGACATTTATTTTGTGTTTTGTTTTTATGTGGAACATTTGAGCTTTTTATATATATATATAACTCACTTTCATTTTGGTTTTAGAGATCTGTTCATTTTTCTGTACTACAGATACTTATCTGACAAATACTTTCACTGGTCAATGCTTTATTACCCCACATGTTTAAGTATAATGTTTCTGCAGGTCAGTGTTGCCAGTTAGCTTGTGTGAACAGTGATTATGGAAGGTCAGACTAGCTACTTGTCTGTCTATCACTGATGCTAATTAACATAACAATCATCAACTAACTTTGAAACACACCAGCCAGCATTACTAGACTAAATTAAGTTATGATACAGACCTGTATTTAATCCCAAACCATAGAAAGTATCCTCTCCTTATCAGGTTGGTAATTTAAACTGGCAATACCCAGTCTGCAGACACATCTTGCTATACACATTACCAGTACTGTTATTCTCCCAGCAGGTTGGCGAAATGAACACTTGTTAATGACCCTGACTCTTACAGTGAGTCAGTGGTCAGCATTGTCCAGCTATATTTTATTACTGCCCAACTTTATGAGATGATATGGTTATGGAACCAGAGTCTGAGAAGTATAGTTAACTTACAAGATGTTATAAAGCATTCATTCATATTTCCTGTCACATAATGATGAGTTTACACATACAAATATGGCGGGGTAGTTATTAAAGTTGAAGTGGAGTCTTCTTTCAAATGAGTTTTTGGAGTCATTTTTTTTTGTGAAAAGTGCAATGATCGCTAAACCAAAAGGAAGTGTATTATATATATATAAAAAAAAATCCAACTCCTCCTCCCAATCCCCCCCACCCCCACACGCACCCCCACACACACACGCACGCACTCACAAAAAACTTACTCCAAAAACTCATTTCAAAAATTGACTCCAAAGCTCACTCCAAGATTCCACTCCAGCTTTTACCCCATTCCAGCGAAGACTGTACACCATTGTTTCAGTGTTTGTAAACTTGATTTTCATTGGATTACGGATTTGATAAGTAACGCGTTACTTGCTGCTTCTCTAACGCGTTACAGATATATTTCTAACGCGTTACTCCTAGAAGACAAAACAATATTAACAAGTAACGCGTTACTGTTTGATTAAACATGTAAAAACTAATGCGTTACTTTTTTATGTCTAACTCGTTAGAAAATGTAAAATGATCATTATTTTTCTGTTGAATATATAGGGGAATCTCATTTCTTACGCATTAGAAAATCGGGAGTAACGCGTTAGAAATGTAGGGGTAACGCGTTAGAAATGTAGGAGTAACGCGTTAGAAATGTAGGGGTAACGCGTTAGAAATGTAGGGGTAACGCATTAGAAATATAGGGGTAACGCGTTAGAAATGTAGGGGTAATGCGTTAGAAATGTAGGATAACGCGTTAGAAATGTAGGGGTAACGCGTTAGAAAATCGGGAGTAACGCGTTAGAAATGTAGGGGTAACGCGTTAGAAATGTAGGAGTAACGCGTTAGAAATGTAGGGGTAACGCGTTAGAAATTTAGGGGTAATGCGTTAGAAATGTACGGGTAACGCGTTAGAAATGTAGGGGTAACGCGTAAAAAATGTAGGGGTAACGCGTTAGAAATGTAGGGGTAACGCGTTAGAAATGTAGGGGTAACGCGTTACTTTATCTAGCGCGTTACTTTTGGGACTTATGACATGAACCGCCACTCATAGAACTATGTTGAAACTGAATGTACGGGAATGTTTAGTGATATGTATCATACAATAAGTACAGTTTATATTATAATAAATGTGTGTTCGCGGTAGGTAAAGTTCATTCAATATGTTATTCAACTATAACAACATCTGTGCATTTACAATCATTGCCAATAGGTGCATGTAACCTTGTCATTACCAATAGGTATGTGTAACCTTGTTATTACCAACAGGTACGTGTAACCTTGTGTAACCTTGTTATTGCAATAGGTACGTGTTACATTGTTATTACCAATAGGTACTTGTAACCTTGTTATTACCGATAGTTATATTTCACCTTGTTATTACCAATAGGTACGTGTAACATTGTTATTACCAATAGGTACTTGTAACCTTGTTATTACCGATAGTTATATTTCACTTTGCTATTACCAATAGGTACGTGTTACATTGTTATTACCAATAGGTACTTGTAACCTTGTTATTACCGATAGTTATATTTCACCTTGTTATTACCAATAGGTACAACAATAGCAGCAATGGCTTTACAGTAAATATTGTATTAATAAAACGTAGAGAATGTATTCGTTTACCATATCAGTTATGCTTCATTTATATTAATTGTGTTTTATATAGTAAAAATATTGTATCATCATGTTTATACATAGTGAGAATAGTACGAATAGGTATATTTACCCCCACCACTCCCTATCACACACGCACGCACGAACTTATGCACTTACGTAGGCGCACCCGCACGCACACACACACGCACGCACGCACGCTCGCACGCACGCACGCACGCACGCACACACACACACACACACACACACACACACACACACTCTCTATATGTGTCTTCTATCATTATAATACACACGTGCGTGTGTGTGTGCGTGCTGGTGCGCCTGCGTAAGTGCATAAGTTCGTGCGTGCGTGTGTGATAGGGAGTGGTGGGGGTAAATATACCTATTCGTACTATTCTCACTATGTATAAACATGATGATACAATATTTTTACTATATAAAACACAATTAATATAAATGAAGCATAACTGATATGGTAAACTAATACATTCTCTACGTTTTATTAATATAATATTTACTGTAAAGCCATTGCTGCTATTGTTGTACCTATTGGTAATAACAATATAGGTTATTGCATTTGTATGGCTAAATATTACTTGGAACGAGTTGTTTTGGCAAAGGACGACGAGCTTGCGAGTCGCCCTGCGCCAAAACAACGAGTTCCAAGTAATATTTAGCCATACAAATTCAATAACCTTTTTATTGTATACTTTCATATTGTTTTTGATCAATGTTAATTGTATGACTATTACTTTTCATTGTATTTGTGTTATTTGTATAGCTTTTGATGGAATTCCTATCTTGCCATTCAGTTTCATTTTGTGTGGATGATTATTTTGCGCGAAAATGACGTCGACGTCGGATGACGTCATTAAAAACAACAAGCGATTTTCTGTAGTTTGTTTACCATTTGATAACGTTAAAAACAGTGGGTGAGTGACCATTTGAATTAATTTATCAATTTTTGCCATAAAAGGTTGAAAAAAAACTCGTATTTTTTTGTTGACATTATAGAAAGGATTCCGTTATTTTTATTTGAAAGTAGTTCCTTATTTCTATTTCGCGGCTCTTAGCAAGCACGAGCAAAAGTTCCCGTGCAATATGAATGCGTGCAATATCGTAGAATATTGCACGCTTAGCTCAATGCAAACTAAATGGGACAATATGAAAGTATACAATAAGGTGAAATATAACTATCGGTAATAACAAGGTTACAAGTACCTATTGGTAATAACAATGTAACACGTACCTATTGGTAATAGCAAGGTGAAATATAACTATCGGTAATAACAAGGTTACAAGTACCTATTGGTAATAACAATGTTACACGTACCTATTGGTAATAACAAGGTGAAATATAACTATCGGTAATAACAAGGTTACAAGTACCTATTGGTAATAACAATATTACACGTACCTATTGCAATAACAAGGTTACACAAGGTTACACGTACCTGTTGGTAATAACAAGGTTACACATACCTATTGGTAATGACAAGGTTACATGCACCTATTGGTAATAACAAGGATATAAATACCTATCGGTAATAACAACGTTACACGTACCTATTGGTCATAATAAGGTTACACGTGTCTATTGGTAATAACAAGGTTACACGCAGCTATTGGTAATACCGACGTTACACGTACCTATTGGTACACGTACCTATTGGTAATAACGAGGTTACACGTACCTATTGGTAATAACAAGATTACACGTACATATTGGTAATAACGAGATTACACTTACCTATTGGTGATAACAAAGTTACACGTACCTATTGGTAATAACCAGGTTACACTTACCTATTGATAATAACAAGGTTACACTTACCTATTGATAATAACAAGGTTACATGTACCTATTGGTAATTACAAGGTTACGCGTACCTATTGGTAATAACAAGGTTGCACGTACATATGGTAATAACAATGTTACACGTAGCAAGGTTACACGTACCTATTGGTAATAACAAGGTTACACTTACCTATTAATAATAACAAGGTTACACGTACCTATTGGTAATAACAATATTACACTTACCTATAGGTGATAACAAAGATTCACTTACCTATTGGTAATAACAAGGTTACACTTACCTATTGATAATAACAAGGTTACACTTACCTATTGATAATAACAAGGTTACACGTACCTATTCGTAATAACAAGGTTACACGTACCTATTCGTAATAACAAGGTTACACGTACCTATTGGTAATAACAAAGTTACACGTACCTATTGGTAATAACAAGGTCACACGTACCTATTGGTAATAACAATGTTACACGTAGCAAGGTTACACGTACCTATTTCAAAAAATGCTTTAATTAATCTGGAATAGATGTGCGGTGTACATATTGCCTTCAGTGCCAACTAACGGTGGTATAGGTATTGCCTTCAGTACCAACTAACGGCGGTGTAGATATTGCCTTTATACAAACTAACGGCGGTGTGGATATTGCCTTCAGTACCAACTAACGGCGGTGTATATATTGCCTTCAGTACCGAGTAACGGCGGTGTAGATATAACCTTCAGTACCAACTTAAGGTGGTGTGGATATTGCCTTCAGTACCAACTAAAGGTGGTGTAGATATTGTCTTCACTACCAACTAACTGAACACATATAGCTACAGACAAAACAAGATACTGACTTCATATCGATGGAGCGTGGGAATGACAAAACAACAGAAATACAATGCATTTGTTCATAAATTCCTAATAAACAAAGAGGAAACTTCGTCATTTTATCGATACAGTATCTGTGGAAGGTCAAGTATGATATAATAAATATAATTAAAAAATATTTAATTACGACCACGTGGTTTCAGTTTTCAAATTGTTTTCCGCAATAGTGCACAGCGAAATTGGGGAGCCATAATTAATTCCAATTCTATCATTTTAATTTTAATTCTTGATATCAATAAATAGATTTCTTGATATCAAGAAATAGAATGATTTTCTGATATTAACAAATGCATTTCTTGATATCAAGAATTCGATTTCTTGATATCAAAAATTAGACTGATTTTTTTATAACAATAATTCGATTTTTTGATATCAAAAAATAAATTCTTGATATCACAAAATACTGAATAAATAGTAAAACGGCGCAACATACGACTATGCATCACGGATATGTCCTACTGTATTACACGAATATGTCTGGCTATGTGTATGAAATGTCCGTCTAGGTGACACGGATATATCGGGCAATGTGACTAGGATATGCCTGACTATTGGACACGGAGACATTGAGGAACATTGTGAAACACGTGCTTTTAATAAGGTTGCTTCATTATAAATAAGTGTTCTAAGAACAGTATTGGCTTCATTCCAGATGGTGTACGCTTAGGATTCTTGCATGTAAAAACAGTATTGGCTTCATTCCCGATTGTGTAAGAATTCTTACATAGGCTCGGATCGGTATTAATTTGGCTCATTGAACAAACAGGGAAAATGTTCATATTACAAGAGCTGTCACCAGATAAACAACATACCGCGAAACCAGTGATATACATTTCTGTCATTAAACATACCTGGTCAATATAATGAAAAACAACAAGACTTTGGTCGATAATCTTGTGTTTTTATTATTCGCCAAAATAAAATCCTGCGAGAAAATCACATGTTTGTGTTGACGTCTGAATGGCGTTTAGAGGAGGGATACAATTCACAAGAAAAGTGGCCCAGCTGGATGTATCTTACCAGTTTTCATTAGAAATAAAAAAAATCTTCATTTCCATACCAAAAACAATGTAATACATGCCTTGCTCCATGTTGAACATATTTTCTTCAAGCACTACTTTCGAGTGCTACGACCCTGGAAGCAAAACAATACCGGTCCGACACCACATGCAACAAATACGAGCTGTACTTAATCCTTATTCACTGTTGAATATATATAAATATATATATATTAAAGGACCTCTGAAAGAGCATGTGTCGTGCTTTCATTATTAAATACGAAGAAGCCGAATGGCTCTCTATAATAAGATAAACGATCACTTTAAGAGTTTTTAAAATTCTTAACTCCAGTTAAAGATTGGCATGTCGCCCTTTTTAAAACTAATACGCTGGAGTTAATAACATTCATAACCAAGCTTTACTATCAGAAATTTCTTCCCAGAGAATGTATAAAATACTGCCAACAAAAGAGTAATGAACTGAAACATATGGTATAAACTAAACCATTTAG